>CM070520.1:49291676-49515097 GCA_036346375.1 Guadua angustifolia | reverse complement strand
ACCAACAACGAAGTGGGCGACCGAGCCATACAAGTTGCTAGCCCAACGGTTCATTGACGGTCATCGCCAATTCTTGGTTCATTGGACAGGGGAATCAGCAGAAGAGGCGACATGGATGGATGCGATTGTTCTTCGGCGTTCATTTCCTGATTGTAAGCTTGAGGACAAGCTTAGTTTTGAGGGAAGGAGTGATGTTAGGGCCTGTGTGGACCGGTATTTGTTAAGCGCCATGGGGCCGCCGCTAATGGAGGGAATCCTCCAAAGAAGTCCTGGTTTTGCGCTCGATTGGCACCTGGCTAGAAAGGAAAGGGAGCAATTGTTTCTGCTATTAGTTAGGAAAGTAAGGGAGGTTAGTTAGGAAAGAATAAGGAGAGGGAGATCTGTTTTGCATGCATGCGTCTGGAGGAGAATAAAGGGGGCGCAGGAAGATCAGAGGGGGACTTTTGGCATTTTGTTTCTTCCAAGAAATAAGGCGGTGGCTCGACAACCTTTACCATATGCGCCGGCCATGACGTCAATTCTTCTTCGTCAAGCCTGCGACCCGGTCTTCGGCCGGGAACCCGAGCTTACGAGCAGGTACATTCACTTGTGCCGGCTTGTAACAATAAATCAGATCAATACATCATATTTACCCTACATAACTGACCTATAAGATATGTTATTTTTCATTAAGCAATGAGACATCTTTATGAGCTGTTTCAAGATGCATCCACAACTAATGGCATCATTTTCCCATTTAACATGGATAGTTCCAGTGTTTAGTTTCTCTAATTAATATCGGTGTTCCTAGAGAGCATCTCAAAACAAGGCTAAAAGTAGTGTCATTCAAATAATACCAATGACCTATACGGCTGCAATAACTTGATACAAAATGTGATTGTGTATAAATAGTGCTTCATTTGAACCTCATGTCTTGCCACACCTAGCCTGTGTAACACACAATCATGAAAGGCGGGAGGCTTCTCGGTTGTAGGCTTGTGCCAAAGTGGAGCCGTGGTGAGGAAGACAGCATGGCGGACGGTGTTGAAGGCTGAGAAGACAATGTAGGTGAGATAGGAAGAATAGGTGAGGAAATACATTTATTTCTGGCTTAAACCCAATTATACGACTAGATGCCTTTTTATAGAAGTCTTTGACCAACTTCCTAATCACCTAGGACTCTTAACTAGAAAAACAACCGGAATAGATACACAATCGAACTCTATCCTTAAAAAGTCATCTCTGATTCTGATTACAAACTCCCTAACAGGAATCTATCTCTAACAACTCCTGAACTCGGGCACTGGATGGACCCTGCCGCATGATCCCATGCCTAACACCCTTCTGCTGACACTGCTGCTGATGACTCTCATGCAACTGCTACTGATCTCCTCGTTCCATGCATATTTCCCCACATGACAACTCTAAATACCATACCTGATGACTGCTGCTAACAAAATCAAAGCACAGCACTTAACTCCTTTTTTCCTCAACATAGATTGAACCTTTTCATTTTCAACCAACACATTTCAAACATTTACTTCTAATTATTTGGAGAGCTTTCTCATTACCTGCTTTAGGACACATATAAGCAAATATAGTACACAAGAAGCAGGCAGAATTCCAAAATTTAACTTAAAAAGGGAATAACATGTAACTTACTTACAGTTGGACTTTAAGTAATCTGGATAGTGATTTTTTCAGGAGTTATGCCATAGGTATTCAAGATCTTCAAAAATTTGTGAACCCATTCATCAAACTTTTCGCATCTGACTCTGAGCAGCAGGGGGCTTTTCCATTGAGAGAACATTGACTCTGAGCACCCGTACATTGTGTATTACAGCGTATCCACATTCCACAGCTCGACGTACCGGAATAGCTCCACGCTATCAGCAAAGGCACGAGATATCATTTGAACCATGTGTGTGTAGGTACAGAAATCGAGTTCGTGCAGAGGCGAGGCGTCGCGCAAGAATAGCAGATGGTTCACAAACTTGTTGAACTTCGCCGGGTTGCCCCAGCTGTCCACGTCGGTGATGCGCAGGACGGGCGCGGACCTTCAGAGGTCGCGCCAGCACGCTCAACCGCACGGCCTCGTGGGAGGGCAGGAACGACAGCACGTGGTGGAGAAGCGCGTCCGGGAGGGCACCGAGGCGGTCCTCGCGGCTCTCCGCAGCCGCTCCCTTCCGCTTCTTGTTGTTGCGCCCCCTAGGCATTCCGTCGAACAGCTGGCGGGCGGGCGCGCGCGCTGCGGGAGTTGTAAGAAATGAGATGGCAAAGAACATAGTGGAAATAGAGGACATAAGAGAAGATCTCGATGCATCACCTCACCTCACTGCTCGGAAGAGCCGCTCGCCGCCGCCGAGAACCGCCGCCGCGAGCACCCGCCCCGATAGCGCACCCGCTGCGAAGCCAAGTGGGGGAGAAAGGCCAGGGGTGAGCCGGCTACAGGCCAAGTGGATCGGACTCGGACTTTAATTATCTGCCGCTCTTTGTATATATATTCTGCCTAGTAAAATCAACGACTAATTGTCTTAGGGCCTGTTTATTTCAGCTTTAGATTTTTTAAAATCTTATTCTAGATTGTGGTTGTAGAGAAGCTGATTCTTTAAAAGCTGAAATCCAAAAGTACATATGAAGCGGATTGTGGATTCTAGTGTATATGGGTGGGCTGGATTGTGAGAATCAGATTCTAGAATCAGGCTATTTGTTTCTGATTCTACTTTTAGAGCCAGTTACCAGAATCAAAAGTTAAAACAAACAGGCCCTTAGAAGAAATATCCATGGACACAGGCGCGAACTCGCTGCCGTCTCCATCTAGTGTTGACAGGAAGAAGCGGCACGTGTGCTACTACTATGACCCGGACATCTCCAACGTTGACTACGGCGCGGAGCACGTCATGGTGCCCCGCCGCGTCGCCATGACGCATGGCCTTATCGCGTCCTACGGCCTGATCGGCGAGATGTGGCGCCTCCGCACGACACCCGCCACGCAGGTGGAGCTCCTCGCATTCCACAAAGGCACGTACGTTGGCCTCCTCTGTGAGCTCACCCCGGACAACTACCGCCGCGGTGGCCCGATCCGAACCATGGCCAAGGAGCGCAACATCGGCCGCCGAGAACGCGACTGCCCGTACGACGACAACCCCGCCATCGCTAGCCTCTGGGAGTACTGCCTACACTACACCGGCAGGTCACTCGCCACGGCACAAGCCCTCTGCAGCGGCACCTCCGATATCGCCACCAACTGGTCCGGCGGTATGCACCACGCGTGTGCCGATAAGGCAAGCGGCTTCTGCTACGTCAACGACATCGTGCTCGCCATCTACCAGCTCCTCGGCCGCTTCAGGCGCGTGTTGTACGTGGACATCGACGTGCACCATGGCGACGGCGTGGAGAAGGCCTTTCTAGAGTCGAACCAGGTAATGATGTTGTCGTTCCACCAACACGGCGGCAACTTCTTCCCGAGGACAGGAGACATCGATGGCATAGGCCAGGGGACCGGTAGGTACTACAGCCAAAACGTGCCACTGAAGGAGTGTAACATCCTGAATTTTGAACAGCAAAATGCAAACACCAAATTTTAAATGTGAATATTTTTCTGAGTTTTCTCGGCATTATTGATTTTTATTTAGATTTCTTTGGATTTATGCTTTGTATGAAAAATCTAATAAAGAGAATTAAGGAATGGATAATGGTAAAAAGATAAAAAGGTAAAAGTAAAAATTAAGAAAACTTACCATCTAAACCCTAAGCCAGCAGGAAAAACATTTTTCCCACAAATAAAATTTTTATGAACAAAAATGAGACTTAATTATTGAAAAGACATTGCTTTGACTAAAAACAGTGCAAGGTTAGATTTAATGAAAAATTTGTAGACTTTATCTCGGCCTAATAAAATTAGCATAGTAACCTCAATTGTTACCTACTCCCAGTAAAAAAATCTCAGAAATTTATCAGGTCATATAAGTCCTCTAAAAATTCAAAAACAGATACAAGAAGAATCAATAAAATAGAATGTCAGAATTTTAATTAAATAACCAAGAAATATATGAACATGAAATTTTTATGGAAGCATCCTTATCTTAATTAGAGGTCTTATAAAAAGTTTTAAAAAATAAATAATATAATTTACACCCTTAATGAAATCAAAATCTGAAAATGAATTTTTGAGAAAATAGTAATGTCAGAATTTTAATTAATTCCCTGTAGAACTTTTTAACCTAAACTTTTTAATGGAAGTAGTACATTAACTGGAGACCTTAGTCAAAAATCCTTGACAAATTGGGCAGTGATTTGATGGCTTGTTTAATGCAAACTCAGACAACAATCGCTCAGCCAAAAATATCGGATTCTCGTCTTCTCACCGACAAGTGGGCCCGTGAGCTGTGCTGGCCCATTCGCTGACGCAAGAAGGCACGAAATTCTCCCTCACTGCCAGTGGACCTTGACCCCACCAGTCAGCCTCAGTTCTCCTCCCCATCCTCTTTCTTCTTCCATGTTCGCCTGAAGCTGAGCTCACCTCCGCTCTCTCTCTCTATTCGCTGTTCGCGCAACTTCGCCAACTGCTCCGTGTCCTTGCAGCGCCGCCCACGCAATCATTCGCTGCCATGTTTGTCCTCAGTTCTCCCGCGCCTCGCTCGAAGCTTCAGCCACCCATACCTCCTTCTGTGCAGCCGTGTCTTGTCTCGCCGAGGGAACAACCGAGACCAAGCGCAACCCGGCCAGGTTCAACTAATTCCGCCTCTATAAATTGCTCGTGGAGATCGCTTGAGTCGCTCTTTCACTCTCCTTCATCTCCCTCTTCTTCTCCTCTAACCAGCACGCCGAAGCTCACTCCTCTTCCACCATGGCTGACAACCTTAGAGCTCAAAGCCAAAACCGAATCAGCTAAACCAGAGTACCAATTCCAAATTCCTCTGAGCCAAAGCATCCTCATACACTACTAAGTAAAACCCCTCAAGAATATTTGAGCTCCCTCATGCAAAATTTGGCCGCCGCCGTGAGCTCATCTTCCCCACAGCCGACCACCGATGGCGGGACTCCTCGGTCAACCACCACTCAAGAGAAACACTAAAAAGGAATCTCCGTAACCTGTAGAAGCTCAATCCGTTACCCATTAAAGCTCTTGCGCCTTGGTTTTCTCTCCCGACCATCCGCCATTGCCGCCACCGCTGGAGCTCGTTGCCAGCTCACTCCAGTTCATCTCCGGTTGAATCGGTTCCACCGTTGGAGTCGTCTCATCGAGCTCTTGCCCCTCATGCACTCGCCTTCGCCGGAAGATCACCGGAGCTCCTTCGCCGGTGCGCCCTAGCCGTTGCTCTGTTTCAGGTCTCTGTCAAGCGGGCCCCCTCTGTCAATTTGTGTGTGAGGCTTCAGACCATTCAGTAAAAGATGCCTCCTTCCATATGAAAGCATACTTCCAATTTTCAAAGTATTTTCCAAACTGAGATGAATTCAATCTTGAATATAATTCGGAATTTTAATCCAAATTCAATGTAACAAATTTATATATTCATATAAAATCAAGAAGAATCTAAATATACAAAAAAATTAGTTTTTGAACTGCAGAATAATTGTTTGAATTAAACATTGATTATAACCCTATTATGGTCTTTAATACAAAGTAATACACAGTAAGGCATAAAATGATAAAATAAATATTCATATGATGAATAGACCAGGATGAATTCAAATCTACAAAAATATTTAATTTTGAGTTACAATATGATTACTAAAACTAAAAATAAGATAAATCCTATTATGGTCATTGTTGTGCATGTGAAAAATATAATTCCTAAAATCATAAGATAAAAATTTTCATGTGACTCTAGAACCATAATAAACTCAAGTATGCAAAAATAATTAATTTTTAAATTAAGTCTAATTTGTTTACTTTGTAATCACTAGTAAACCCTGATATGGCTATTAATAAAAATAAAACATAATAGCTCATAAAAGGATAAAATAATTTTTATAAATTTCCTAGAAACAGTAAGAGCCATTGATGCATGTTTTTATTCTCTGTTGCAGCCATGGTATGCCTATGCAATAGCTGCATCGATTCTACGTACAGCTAATCTTTCAGTCCCGTTGAAGGTATGTTCTTAACATTTTCTTGTCACATAGTTATATACCCATTGAGGCCTAAATCTTTTGACTACAAAATGTTATAATATTCATTGAGGTCTAAATCTTTTGACTACAAAATGTTATATACCCATTTTTCACCATAAGTTATAGCAGTCAATCATGTTAAATTTCAAACCTAATTGCCCTCATCAAAAACTTGCATCTATAGAACTTATATCTTATTCTTATTGTTCCTTGGATATAACATCTAATCTTGAGAAAAAAATTAACTTGTTCATTCTTGTGTAGTCAATCATGTGCAGATTCCGATTGGGAAAAAAATTAACGAATGTTGATGATTTGTCGGATGGCAAAACCTGAGGAGGTATTGATTGTGGAAGATGAAAATGGCAATATTGTACATGAAACAATGAAAGACAATGATGTTCTTGTCCAGTATAAGGTTGGTAATGGATTGCCTAGCTGTAATAAATATTACTATAGTAAGCTTGCTCAAAGTATTTATCCAGTGCACTTTGTTCCATGTTGAGATGGCATAAGCTCTGGCTGAAAGATGAATTAAACTGATAAGTGATAACCAACATGAGTACTTAATAGTGGCATATGATGTTTGTAGTTGGTCTTCTGGTTATTTGAGAAGGCTCATTCTGTGTGGTCGTGGGCCCATTGCAAATATCTATTTTCTCTTATTTGTTGCACGCTTGTGTTTTTGTTTATTGCCTTTTGTGATTTTAAACCGTAACTTAAGGATATATCTTTTGGAATTCCAGATGTTGAAGAAATTAAGTAAACAATTAAATGGAGAAGATCGGAGTTGGAATAACCTCAATACTCTCTCTGGGCTATAGGATCAATATCCGGTTCTATGGTGGAGGAGCAGTCCAGACATTGTTATTCTGCTTTTGTTTGTCTTTGGTAAATGCTTTTGAGGAATCAACGTTTTACTAGTTTTATTATGATTCCCACCTTTGCATGAAATGTGCCAAAATCCCAAATGGTTTCGTGGATTTGTTGCAGGAGAATAGATTTTTGGTAATGGTTATTCGTGATTTGCTAAATCTCGTGAAATCACAAAGGGAAAGACAATAAAGCCGTGATTGCCAAAGAACATCATGTAAGTATTTTTTTCAATTCTCCCGTGTTTATAATTACAAAATTATGGCTTGGCTGATTCGATGATTGCATGGCTAGGTATGTTGTTGGTCAGTATCCAAGATTTCTCAGGGCTCATTGGAAGTTTTTGAAGACGGTGGTCAACAAACTATTTGAGTTCATGCATGAGCTGAACCTGGATTGGTGTTTATAGGTGGAACCGTTTTTGGTATTTGTTTGTATCGATTCTAAGTGCACCAATTGGGCAAGCAGATCTTTACTCCGGTTTATATGCGTTAATAATTATCTTGTTGGATTTCAAACAGTGTACAATATGCTTGATTGGTGAATGCGAATGTGGTAATGTGTGTGAAATTAGATGTTGTGATTTTTCTGGGCAATTGGGAATATAAAACTGCTGGGAATGGGGTTTTATTGCAGGTTAAAATTGGATTTTTTAAAAAATTTCCAGTATTTTTTTCATTTTTTACAACTATTGTCGTCGGCTAGGAATAAAGCCGACGACACAAACAGAACCAGGCTGGTTCTGGAGCTAATCCTAGTAGGAGTCTGTGTCGGCGGCCACAATGATAACCGACGATACAGAGTCGGCAATAGTATAGGTGGCCCACATGCAACCGACGATATGTGGTTCGGAACCATTCGATGAGAGGTGTCTGTGGTTCGGCGGCTACAATGATGTACGCATTTACGACTTGGGTTCTGTGTCGGCGGCTATAGTTCGAACCAACGATAAATAGTGGGCGATAGTATAGGCGGCCTATATATTACTGACGACACAGCTTGACCAGGTGGGGCCCACGCGTCAGACCGGCGTCGCTAGGGGCGCGCCGTTAGGCTGGGTATGTGTCGGCGGCAACATTAGGCCACCGATACAGGCAAGGTTGACGGGGCCGGCCCAGCATGCTCTTTGGTCGACGGGTTTTATGTTAGCCGCCGACACTGATGTACTGTGTCGTCGACTCTGTGTCGAGGGACTTGTGTCGTCGACTAGCCGAGATAGAATGCTGTGTCGTCGGGAATTATGTCTGTGTCGTCGATAAAAGCCGACGACATTAAGCATGGATAATATGCGTTCATATTATCCATGCTTTAGAATCAGCAATGTAATTGATCATATCAAAATTGTTTCCGAAAAATGTTGGAAATGTCACTGTTGGTTGCGGATATTTTGATTAAAAACCCAAAATAAAACTATGGTTTTGACGCGGGTGATTAATGGCAATAGCCAGATGTGCAAAGGGAATTGCACGTAGTGTAGGGTGGAGTATCGCCCGTGTCAGATTAAGGACCGAACATCGTGTTGTATGATCCAAGATATATCCATGCAACCACAAGTGCTGGGATGGGGCAGCCTTAAACCTCCCTAAAAAATTGAGGAGTGGCAAATATCCAAGTCTCCCATTAAGTTATCTAGAAGGCCGAAGTAGTACGGGCTCTCCTTTTTAAGGTTTGCTCGACGGGGTGCCCTCACCGAGGTGTTGGGAACCACGCTTGCCAATACAACAGTGTACACCTTAATATAATGGGGAAGTGAGGACTCGACAGGACCTACTGTTGAGAGTATAACATTGTACAAATATCTTCCACCGGAAGTGAGGGCCCATCAGGTTTAACCTGTGAGAGTACAATGGCTATACAAACATCTTCTACCATCATAGTAAGGGTTTAACATCCCGATGTTGGTGCAAAGTTAACCTAGGTAATGTAAAAGTTTTTCTCATGAACATTCTGGTCGCCCGCCAAAGGGGGCGGGAAGCATGCGGCAAAAAGAAAAAGTCATGACTTGTGGGTAAAGTTGTACACCTCTGCAGAGTTAAATCTAATCGATTAGCCGTACCCGCGGTCATGAGTCTTGGTGAACTGATGCGAGTTAGATGTTTTATTATTTTCAAAAGGGTTGGTTTCTTTTGTTTTGCAACTGTTACTTTATGTCAAAGGGCCGACATTGATGGATTTCAGGATTTGGATTATTCGTCGCTCACGTCATGGAGGACTGTGAGTATTACTTATGCTTTATTTATTTGTTATCAATCAAACTTACTCTTATAAGTTCCGTTTGCAAACAACTTAATTTTCAAATTCAATTTCGCTCTATGCAAATTAACTGTAGTAGCCTCCTTTGACTTGGCCTGCATTTATGCATTTGCAAATACCACCTTAAGTCTTGCGGAGTACGAAAGTACTCACCCTTGCTTAATTTGTTGTTTTTAGGTGTAATGCTAGCGAAGCTTCGAAGGTTTGTTTTTGTCGCAGGATGCGGGATCTTCATTGAAGCGATCTTTTCTAGGGATTTATGCCTCGTCAGTTGCCTGCGGGATGGATGGGCACACTACCAGGCTTTGCTTCTTCTGCTACCTTATACTCTGAATTGTAAGATTTATGTGTTTATTAGTTTCCGCTTAATTAATATAATGTATGGTTGTGATTCCAAATGTTGTAATGTGCGTACTAGCTACTGATCCAGGGACTAGTACTGCAAGCACATGAGATTTCCATTTTTGCATTTACGTAAAAATGGGGGTCGTTACAAGGAGGGCATGGACGACGATCGGTACCGAGGGTTGTTCGAGCCGATCGTCCGCGCGGCTATGGAGGTGTTTGATCCGAGGTCATTATGCTGCAGTTGTGGCGCCGACTCGCTTATGGCGATCGGCTCGCGCTACCGGTTGTCGGTGAACGGCCATGCGAATCGCTCAGTACGTCCGGAGCTTCAACAAGCCGTTGCTCCTCCTCGGCGGCGGCGGCTACACCATCAACCATGTCACCGCCTGCTGGTGCTACGAGGTACGAACGTAAAATACTAGCTAGTACAAATAATGAGGTTGCCGTGATCGTGTCAATGATCTCACTGTTATTTCCGTGCCGCAGACGGCGATCGCCATTGGCAAGGACATCGCTGACGACATACCGCACCATGGGTACGACCACTAGCACTACTACAAGGAACAAGGGTACAAGCTCCATTATTACAAGTCGCTCAGCGGCAGCGGCATAGAGAAGGACACAGAGAAGATAAGGCAGAGAGCCTTAGAGCACCTCTCGCAGATCGAGCCCGTGCCCAGGTGCAGGTTCGAGGAGCCGCGGCTGGTCTGGGAGGCATCGGCGATGTCGACGCCCTTTACAATGACCATCCTCCTAGTGAAGAAGACGAAGAAGATCCCATGGAGAGGCTGCACCAACTGTGTGGCGAGGCGGACCTCGCCGGTTTCTTCGTCGACTTGGGGAAGCGACAGAAACTTAATTAGGAGAAGACGTTCGTTCGTTGGTTGGTCCTGCATTAGGTCTCTTCAGCTAGCTCAATGTCATTGTGCAGTTACTTTTGAAGAATTGCATGAAATCGTCAAAGTTCTCACCTTTGGATCTGACCTACAAAATATACCTCAGAAGGTTGAAGAGTGAGCTTCTCTAGAACAGGTGTATGTTGCAGAAAGCATACAAGTGCATGAAGATGAATTGCCATGCACCACTCATTTTGAGTAACAAAGCCTTTAACTTGCTAAATGCTGGGCCACATTAAATCCTTTTTTAATATAAACTGGACAAAATGCAATAAAGGAGTATGAATAGCTTAAGACTTCATTTTAGAAGACAACAAGGCACTGAAGTTTCCATTTGGCCGTTTAGCCTATTATCTTGCTGATTTGACCCATTCATGAGCAAGAGAACGCTAAAATTTCTTCGAGAAAAAAAAGATGACGCTGAAATTTGGTAAATATGGGAACGATATCCATTGGATAACAACAACAAGCTCTTATAACTTTGAGTTCGATGGACCACAGTGAACTTCTTCTGAAGTAGCTTCTAACTTTACTAAGCAAATGTGATTCCAAGAACATACATGTATCTCTCGTATAAGTTGTTCGGATTTGGAACCGACGGACTAGGACTCGTCAGCGGTAGCGATCTTGCTGTTGACTGTTAAGCATGGCGCATTAGTGCTTGAACAAATTCAGCACGTAGCGTCCTGACTGATCACCCTAGAGAATACTGCCCAGGTTGGTTCGGCCGTCCGGGTGAGGTTGATGACGAGCTCCGGGAAGAGGTGGCATCTGAGTGTGCCAAGTACGGCCTTGTGGCATGCTTGCTGATACTTGAGATCATTCTGCCAAACTTCCCTGCTGGTGTGACTGTCAGGAGCTTCTTGCAGTTTGAGAGGGCAGAGGAAGTGTACATTGCACACTGCATCTTGTTGATGTGTTGGATCAGTTGTTGGCTGATGAATTCAGATTATAAGAAGCAGCAGATAAATCAAATAATAGTGGGTAAATGAAATAATCAATCCACGTGGAATGGAGGTCTCTGAATATCATGAGTAAACAGTTGATTGTATTTTAGGCCACTATTAAACAGAGGAGAATGGCACTCAAGAAATGACTTTTTGATCTTGAGCTTAGCCATCTTCCGGACACCCTTCCGATCTAGGGTTTTGGCGCCTGTGTTAGAAGAACCAGAATCATCACCGTGAGGATCACGGTGAGCTCCGCTTCTTCTTCATCGCCGCGACGCGTCGCCTCATCTTCTTCATCAATCGATTTAAACCCTAATGGCTTCGGCACCTTCACCAAGTTAGTCAGTTCATCTAAATGATTTATTTCAAGATATTATTTAGTGATCATTCTTAAGGCTAGCTAATGATTCATGTTAATCAAGTCTTAGGTTCTAACATTTGGTATCGAGCACACCTAGCCTTAGTATGATCCGCCGTTTTAGCCCCGCTTAAATCCTATTTCATCGGTAATTAGTATTGCTTTTATGTTCTTCTACTCGTAAGAATAGAGAAGGAGGATTAGCCAGAAACACAAATCGAAACCCTAAATCCCCAAATCAAGAACCCTAGATTCCCAAAATTTCTATTCAATCAAGCAAACTCTAAAATTTTGAGAAGGGGTTCTTCGGGCTAACCTCATTCGGCCGCCGTTGCCGATGTTGTGGTCGCCGCGGTCACCGCTGGCGCTGCTGGCTGCCTTGGCTGCGGCGGCATTAGTTTCACCCAGGCGCCGAGGCTTGTTGTCCTCCTCGTCGGAGCCGTGTGCAAGATCGCCTCGCCGTTGCCGCTTGGCAAGATGCTTCAGCGCATCTTGCGATGCCGCCGCCGCGCATCGCGTTCGCCGCTTCGTGTCGCCAGATCTCTTGCGGAATTTTCGGGAGGCAAAAGCCGAATGGATTAGGGTTAGGTTTTTCGTCACCGCGGTTTTGTTCTCGACTGTGAAATCTGAACCGTCCGATCGCGACCTCTGGCCGAGATTCGCGTGGGCTTTGTTGGTCTTGGTGGTTCATAAGGCGGTTCATGGGTCGCGCGTGGTCAGCCGTAGTAACGCCTGCTTTCCCCTGGCCGGGCTGGAGGCTATTCGAATTTGGCCGCCGTTGTGTGTTTTAATTTGTCATTAATAGTAGCTTTATCTCTTTTTATTTCAAATTTTATTCAATTCGTGATTTAGTATCGTTTAATGTTTATTTCTGGACATTAATATTATGATCAATTAATTTCGGGCATTCATGTTATGTTTAATTTTCATGATTAATTTTTCTCGACATGTCATGTTATGATTACTTTTATGATTAATTTTGACAATTGTTTAATGTGGCAATTAACTTCTATGTGATGATCATTTCTAAGTATTGTCTCTAATTAAAATGGAACTTACGGAAATTTTAATTAGAGATTATTGTTTAACTGCTTAAAATTGGGATTATGTTATGATCATGATCATATACTAACCAACGTTGTTTATGATCATGTGTCACCCATAAGATAATTTAGTTCTTTTCGTTTCTACCCAACGGTGATGCGAAATAGAACTTTAAATTTTGTCATTAGCATGATTATTAATCGCACCAACGTAAGGTGAACTCGAGCAAGATGTAAATTAAATTTTGGACTTTAATTAATTTTAGTGCATTTTCTTATGATTAATGTTGTTCTTTATGCACTTCAATAATTAATGTCAATTACCCAAAGAATAATGCATCATTTTATACACCCTTTGGTTAATGTTTAGTTGCCCTAAGTGATGCAAATATGATAATTGAGGAATGCACAAAGCTAGTTAATATTTTCTAGCCTATTATGATTAAGTTTGTCTCAAATCAAAATAGAACCAACGGGAAATTTTGATTTAAGACTATAACCAAGTTTTGGACATTAATATACTTAATTGTTGACTTTTCATGGTTGTATTTCTATCAAAGTTGTTTATTATCATGAATTGTCAAAATTTATTACCCACTAATGAAATATTTTGGATCCTAAGCCATGCATTATTAATGAGCTCATCTTTGAGCATAAGTTTTATGCTGGTTTTTGGACGTTTTCTCAAATAGGCCACAATTAATGCTTTAGTGCATTCCGAGAATAAGCTAAGATAGGATTAGTTAAGTACTATGTTTCTACCTGAGTTGTTTATATTGCCACATGTGTTATAATTTATTATGCCCTGAATTCTGAGCTTAAGTTTTCCTCTTATTTTTAATTTAGCATTTAATTTACTGCTCATTAATTGTTAATTGTTTTCGCTTCCGCAAATTGATACTTGATGTCTAATGCTTAGTAATTTTGATCATGTGATTAATTTTGTCTCTTATTAATGTATTCTACCTTGAGACAATGTGATTATGATTAATTAAATGTTTCATGACTATATACTGACCAACGTTTTTATAGGTCATGTGACATTTGATTAATTCTCATATTAATTAAGTTATTGAGTCTTTTCAAGCATTTATATGAAAAAGACTATATTATAATTAAGATATCTCTAATTAAGATGAAACCAACGAGAAGTCTTAGTTAGAGATTTAATGAAGTTTTGGGATTATGTTGTGGCCATAATTGCATTCTGACCAAAGTTGTTTGCAATTGTGTTTCATTCCCATAGATTAAGTTCTTTTCCGTTATCTACCCAAAGGTGATACGGTTTGGAACTGTAGTTATGTTTTGGGATTATGATTGTGACACACGGTTATATTCCGACCAAAGTTGATTATAGTGATTTGTCATTCCCGTAGCTTCTCTAATCAAAATGGAACCAACGAGAAGTTTTGGTTAGAGATTTCATGTTGATTTGAGGATTATGTTTTATGGCTCATGGTTACATACTGACCAGCATTATTTGTAATCCTTTGCCATCTCTATTAGTGAATCCAGTTGCTCTTCGTTTTCAGCAAAAATGTGATGCGAAGATGGACAACCGACTCTTTCCTCATATTAAGTTCTTCGCTTTTTGCCCAATGGTAAAGCTTAATTATAATTGTTAAATTTCGCATTAGCATGTTATTAACCCGATCAACAGAGGGTTAATTTCATGACGATAATCATTCACATTTTTGTGGATATTAAATAATGATCAGTGTTATATCCCTATTATTAATTCAGCCATAAGTTCTTCAGCTGTTTCTAATATCCTAATAAGAAATAGAGTAATTTATTAGTATATTATAATTTAAGCAAATGTCCCTTTTGATCATAAATTTTAGGATCAGGGGGAGCAATTCTCCAGTTAAATTATGACTATATGGCAATAGTGGAAAAGTATTATGATGCTCCTCAAAAGTTATTACAGTATACTGTTCATAAGAGTGTTTAAAGTCAATGAGTTAGGACATGAAAATTATTGGAGTCTTTCTAATTCACTTCATTACGTCATTAATAAAGAATGTAACAACAATAATAATGAGAAGTGAACTATGATTGTGCCCATGAATGTGTGCATTCGTAAAGAAAGTTAGCTAAATACTAATATAGAAGATTGTGTTTATGCTGCCAACATTACCTCGAGATTATGAAAGTTTTAAAGCAAAGCCTTAAAGAATGAATAGGAGGCTAATGTTGAAGCTGTTGGAAGTTTTCCATCAGTACTAAGTTATGTTTTCATCCTCCATTCTAATATTGTAATTTGCTTATACTTTTATAAATTATTTAGGAAGTATTAAGTATGTTGCTAACTTTATTGGCTTCACTAAAGTAAAATATTCATGAGAGTTCATCGAAATTGTGGCATTGACGCTTGTACCACATTTCGAGGGGGAGAATGGAACGTCTCATTAAGAAAAGAGAAGCTTCATTATGTGAGACATAAACCCCATAAACAAAACAAATTATTTACTCTATTAAAGTTACTCTCCTTGTCAATAAGTTTAATGGATGGGAGGATTAAAGATAATTAATGTCAATACCTTACACTCTTTAAAAAAAATAGATACTTATAAAGCTTCCATCTAGACTAAAGGGTAACACTGCTTTTTAAACCACCGAGTTGATAAAATGTTGATTCTAGTGGGAGTTTTGAGGCAAGGTAAAACTATACTTGACACAATCGTGCTTATGTTCTAATGTCGATAGTCTGAAAGAATAGCAATCCTTGTCTCTAAAAGTTCCACCTCCAGTTGATTCTGACGTTTATGATAATGCGAGCCTCACATAAAGATACCCTAAGTTTTAACCTTAAGACCAGTGGGAGTAAATTTAACATCTTAGCTGTTTATATGGACTTAATTGTTTATATAGACGATGCATTGTTGGTTATAGTAATAGGGATATTAATGTTTGTCTTGGTGATGTCTCTCATGTTTTGACTATTAAGATTCACCAAGATAGGTCCAATATTAAGGGAGTTTACTCCGATTATTAAAGGCGACAAAAGTTTTTCTTATGTTCCGCTGTTATGAACATTATGTATACTTAAGTTGGTATGCACCCTTATTTAATATTTGTAACCAGGATACTTGGCAGATATTAATCCAGAACTGGACCACTGGAAAACTACTAAAGACAACTTTGCATCATAGGCAAAGTGCTCATGATTACATGCTCACATATAAGAAGTCTGATAATCATAAAGTGTTGGTATTCGCATAATCGATTATGCAAGGTATGTTGATATTAAGAAGTCCACATTAAGTTAAATCTTCAACCTTGCGTAAAGAGCCATATTGTGGAATGGTTCTAGTCAATATCTTAAAGCGCCATTAATGATACAAGCAGATTTGTGGCATGTCATAAGACTATTAGGTAATAAGAAATCCACAATAGGCTGTTGTGGTTTAAGAATAAGAAAATTTATTTTTGGCTTAAGGTTTTATCCTGGAATCTATTATGTAAGAGTGCAATTTTTGTTTCGAGTAACAACATGTCAAGTTGTGCTGCCAAACACATGACGTTGTGAAAGATGTAATCCATAATCGAATTATTGATGTTCAGCCAATAAGAATTGAGTATCATGTTTAATATATAACTTTATGCATCATATTTAGTCTAATGATTCCCTGGTAAAGGCTTGTCTCAAAATTAGTGCCGCAAGATAAGACTTATGGAGGTCTCTGAATATCATGAGTAAACTTTGATTCTCGAAATTACAAAGTTTGTTTTCACTCTTTTAATGTGCACATGATGACAAATGAAAACAAACTGCACAAAAGGACCATAAGAATAAAACCAACTCTGTTAAGAAATAATTAATTATCCTATCAAGATAGAATAATGCACTATAGATTCTGGAGTTGCAGCGATGTTTAGATTAATCGTTGTAATACTTTATCTTGGTGTATTGTTCTGTTGAGAATGGACTTATGATATTAGCCTTCGATCAAGTGGGAGAATGTTGGATGTGATCTTCAGTTAAAACGGAAAGTTAGAGAATTAAGGAAAGTCAGGGTATTAACGTAAGATCAAAGAATTAAGGAAATCGCGCCCGATCGGGAGCCTTCCAAAATTACCGGTTTTGGTCCCGATAACAAGCGCCACTATTAAACAGAGGAGAATGGCACTCAAGAAATGACTTTTTGATCTTGAGCTTAGCCATCTTCCGGACACCCTTCCGATCTAGGGTTTTGGCGCCAGTGTTACTATAAGGCTTAGGAACATGCAGTCTTCTAATAAATATGTCAGTATCAGCTAGGACCGGGAGGACAGAGAATTTGCAGCCAGTACCTAGTCAAGTTGGACATGATAAGGGATGATAACCTTTATATGTAACTAGAAAATTACCATTGACCAAGGGAGAAGATATTTATAAGTATACTAATGGTAAATTAGGATCCTAACGAAGGAAAACAGGGATGCCTTACAGTAAAGAAAACAAACCTGGAATTCTGCAATACTCAAGTGTCAAGATGTGTATCATACAGAGCACCTCGCCACCCTACTCAACCGCCACCAAGAATCTCTGCAGTTCGAGGTGCTCGCCGTCCCTCTTCCACGGTCGAGACCACGCCGCGTAACCCCGGTGCTCACTGTTCCGCTGCCGCACACAGCGCTACACCTCGCACTGTCCAGACACAAACCGATCGAGCACACCAAGACAGCGTCGCCATGCTGGAGTTTCCCCACCGGTCTCCCTCACCGCCCCGCCCCCGCAGCATCGACGACGACGACAAGCCCTGCGTGAACCTCTGGTTTCGTTATTCTGTCCTATGCAATGTGCTAGACATCTCTCGGGAGGATGATCTTTTTCTGGCTTGTGCTAGAGGACCTGCTTGTCATCTCCTGGCACTTGACGCTACAGCTTCACGCCCTGGAGTTCAACGACAGCTCTCTCAACGTGGCCTGGTGCCCTACATTTACCTAGTTGAAGACTTTGTTACTCATTGAATACTTGTGTGTGGGGGTGGTTTCAGCAGCAGTACAGCTACAGCATATCTCCACAGGGCTCCCCTCAACGGCGGTTCCTTGCTAGATCAAAGCTTCTAGGGCTCCTTCTTGTTGTTCATATTTTTTTTTGACAGTTACACAAATATTAAAGTATGAATGAAAGGTTACTTTTACTTGCTTCAAGATTTATACAACTTGTATTAAGAGATAAAGCATTGAAGCACTGCCCTTGAAGCAACATTACGGAAACTTCTTGATCTGCTGAAAGCTTCACTCGCAATACGCTACAGCTTCACGCCCTGGAGTTCAACGTGGTGGTTTCAGCTGCAGCATATCTCCACAGGGCTCCCCTCAACGGCGGTTCCTTGCTAGATCAAAGCTTCTAGAGCTCCTTCTTGTTCATGCTTTTCTTTTGAGTTGCACAAATATTAAAGAATAAATGAAAGGTAGATAGTAATTACTTACTCCTTCACTTACTTTAAGATTTATGCAACTTGTTTTATAAGATAAAGCATTGAAGCACTGCTCTTGAAGCAACATTACAAAAACTTATTGATCTGCTGAAAGCTTCACTCGCAATATTACGCTGCAATTCCGGCCAGGTCCCTGGACGAACCACTTCTGCGATCGTCCTCTTTCTGCAAAACGACACAACTATCAAGCCACAACGAGCAGATACTATAGATCACTGGCGTTGGGTCTTCAGGATGTTTCTGCAATCTATCTATTATATTATTAAAGTAGAAGTAAAAGAGGGTCATTACGTTCGCTCTTAAGGCTAGAAATTCTCACATTAATCGGAGGAAAAAAAAGAAAGATATACACCATTGATCATAGTGGGTCCAGATTATAACAGTTTAGATTAAAGAAAGAGTTTGTATCATATACAATATATAAGAGTTTGTGTCATGTACAATACAAAAAAGAGTTTGTACTATGTACAATACAAGAGTTTGTATCATGTACAATACAAGAATAACTGAAATTCAGAATAAAAATAAAATAAAATCAGAAATTTGATTTCTATACGATTAAAAGAAAGAGTCCAAGTACAATAAAAATTCAAACAAAAAATAAATTAATAATCTAATTTCCATATGAACATCAAAATAAAATTAAAATCCTGAATAACAATTTTAAAAATAAAAGATAATTAATAATCTAATTTCCATATAAACGTTAAAATAAAATTGAAATTCAAATTAAAATTTACAAAAACAGAATAAAAAAATAATTAGTAATTTGATTTCTATACTAACAATTAAAAGAAAGAGTCCAAGTACAATAAAAATTTAAAACAAAAAATAAAAGATAATTAATAATCTATTTTCCATACGAACATGAAAATAAAATTAAAATTCAAAATAAAAATATAAAAAATCAAAATAAAAGATAATTAGTAATCTGATTTTCATAGGAACATCAAAATAAAACTAAAATTTAGAATAAAAATTAGTTGTTAGATTTGTATATGAATTTCAACATAAAAACTGAAAATTTGGAATGAAAAATAAAAAAATAAATTTTTGATTTTCATAGGATTAAAATAAAGAGTCCACATCAAGTACAATAAAAACCAAAATTCCCTGTGAAAATAAAACAAAATTAGGAATTTTATTTCCATACGATTATCAAAATAAAAATAAAATTTGAAACAAAAATCAATTAAAATTTAGAAATTGGATTTGTATACAAATACCAACCTGAAACTAAAATTTAGAATAAAAAACAAAATACAATTAGCAATTCGATTTCCATACGAACTCTAATGTAAAAACCCTAAATAGCTTAAATTAAGAATGAAATAAAAAAAACAATTGAATTTGTATACGATACCACCTAAAACTATATTAAAAAAATCTATATCATGTATGATCCAGAAACACACAAATATAATTTGGAATACAAATGAACAAAAAAATGCTAATTTGTTTTGAACAAGAATTTCAATTCAATTTCCATATGAATTTCTAAATAAAATCCCTAAATAAATATAATTAGGCATAAAAATTAATGAAACATTAGCTATTTGATTTCTTTATGAATTAAAAAAATAAAATTTGAAATAAAAATAAAATAAAAAGAGAAAGGCCAAAACCAAAGGAGCCAAAAACCGTGATAAGTGGTGAGCATCTGTATTGTTGAAGAAATCAGTAACAAAAGAAGTTTGATGATGGAGAGGCCCTGTAGAGACTAGATAAAGCTTTGTATGGAAGACGAGCCACAGAGGATTTATATCTATTGGGTAGCTAGAAACGTGCCTCACTGTTGAGGGACATGACATCATACATGATGGTGGAAAAATTTTACATATTGTTAGATAATGACTAAAGCAAACATACTAGCATCGTAGGAGATGGGAGGTCACCGTGTTTGTGAGGAAGCAACATCGTTGAGTTGGCAAACATTGAATAAGAGAAACGACCGATATGGGACAAGCGTAAATCAAGCATGTATAATATCTTGCATGTGCATATACATGCATGAATTCGTTTGAATTAAAACAAGTTGCAAAAAGCTTAGAGTGGAGATGGTGATACTCTATATAATAGGCTTGGGGCCATTAGTGAGAGCATGACGGGTATTCCTGGTAGAATAAGCAAAACTTGTACATATATGCATTGCATAATGATGTCATAACGTTCAGTATTAAATAATAATTGAAGAGAAATAGAAGATAGTTATATGATAGAGTATTGTATTAAAAGGGTAGCAGTTGAGAGGGATCGATAAAAAATTGGGTTTGCTATTGGCAGTTGAAGCAGAAAAGTTATAGGGTCATCAATAAAAGATATAAGATATATGATTTTATGGGAGCAATATCGTGTCAGGAAGATACGTTCAAAGTAAGTCGTCCATGGTGTATTAGTGTATAAGTGAGCAATGTACTCTAATACTATGTAAAATAATCAGCGTATTACTTGAGATTAAATGGAGGTACATATGTTGCATATATTTTGAGAAAAGAATTATTAATAGAGAAATAACATGGGTATATAGCCATATGATCTATGCAAGATGAAGAGTAGCTACGTTTCTAAAAACGCCCAACAATTTATTATTCTCAATGATTTTCTTCCATTAAAGCTTTTACTTCAATTACATCATTTAAGTTGAATTTTTCTTCAAGCTTCTATTGTCATTCCTAATATTTATAATGCCTTAAAAATCTAAATAGTCTACAAAATACGTTTATATATTCTCAAGCATAAATTATATCATTTGATACTATAAACTATTAAGAAAATCTAGCCGCGTAAATATGCAGGTCACCCTGCTAGTTCTGCTGGAAACAAGCCGCGTTCCTTGCCCACTAAATTGTCCACACGACTGCAGCGTGCCCCATTAGCAACAACCGATGATGCTTCTTAGGAAAACTGCCTAGTCACCGACCATAGTTACCCGATTCGCTGTAACCTCTGCGAATTGCAAACCAGATTCATGAACGCGAACTGGTTTAAAGTACGGAGTTCGTGTTCACAACAAAAATTAAAAGAAAAAATGGTGAACTGTGAATCCGAATAATGCAACATAACTCGGGTAAACCGTGTTTCCGGTAACCATGCTCCCACCATTTGTTCAACACTCTCTGGATGAGTATTGATATCCAGAGCACATACTGCCACCTGCCAAGCACATCTAGCAAGGGACAATGAAAGAATAAAAACGCATCCTGCAGGTCCTTTCCACCCTCTTTTCAGCACGTTATGCCTTGTCAACAAACTATTCTTCAGCGCCAAGTATACAGACTTGACTGTGAAATCACCTTTTGCTTCTAGAGTTCACACTAACATGTCTGAACTATTCTCTGAGCTGCAACTCATTACACATCTCCTGCAACCGCTGCTACATTTGCTCTGTCTCCCCCTCAGCACTTTTTTGAATCTTATACAACCAAAACCTTCCACAAACACTACTCACTTTTGGTATCAACGCTACATTTGATGTGCTTCGAATAGTCATGTGTAGCACCCGCTCTGACTTCGATGAGCTTCTACGAAAACTGAAAAGCTCCACCATTTGTCGGGGCAGTTAAATTTGCCTAACGAGAATTGAGCCCGGTTGGTGCTCGTTAACAGAGTTCATGTACTCCTACAAGTCCGGGGCCCATTTGAAATTTAGGATTTTTTTCCATGAATCCTACGGGAATTAATTATTTTATTGTGAAATTCTTATGTCCCAAACCGACCCTCAAATTCTATTTTTGCATTACACCCTACATCTTAATTTGGTTAACTGACCTTCGTGTATGTGAATTTTTTTATAACCCCATCCCATCATTTTCATGTCTTTTCCTCTATTTTCTCATGCCAACTGCACCTGTGCGACTAGGGCTGTGTACACGGGGTTAATGCAGTTTAGGTGGGTTGCTGTGTCGCGAACAAATAACAACTCCATACTCGTAGAAATGAGCTAACCCAATTGAACTACCCGACCCAAGCCAGCCCGCCTGCTTCTCCCTCTTGGGCCCATTCCCAGCCCACTTCGCCTCCCCTCTCTCTTCCCTGGGCTTCTCAACGCACCGGCCCACCCATCCAGCCCATCTTATCTGCGTCGTCCTCAACGGGAACACCGGCCCCGTTCGCCGCCCGCAATCTGGACGCTGCTCAATCCCCGCCGTGCATCGGCTCACCGCCGCCAAAAGGGAACGGCGGCGTCGACGCCATGGCCGTCGGTTGCGGCGCCGCAGGCCCCCTCGATCCAGGTCCCTCCTCCCTCGCGCCATGTGATCCTGTACACCGTGACACCGTGCGATGCCATACAGAGTGCAGTAACCAGCATATTACACAATTCCTCTCGTCAGTTTAGAATCGAGTAGTAGTAGTAGTAGCTGGCATACATACAACCAATTTGCAACTATTCTAGAGCTCAGTGGACGTCAGGGTCAAAGGCCCCTAGACATCGCTCTAGTTTATGTCATCTTATTGTTCTATCTTACTCGAGTTGGGCAATCCAGGGACACAATTTATGACCAGTTCGTACTCCGTGTGACATAATTTTGGCATTTTAATTTCATCTGCATCGAACTCACCCAAGGGCATGTCTGAATGTGTTTCAGATCACAATAATTCAAAACGCCATGGTCAGGAGCCCACAAAATCCGACACTTCTCTTTGTTTCCTACCTGAAACTACTAAGCTTAAACGCTCACATTTCCTTCCAGGTTGCAAATAAGCTTCAAGCTCGCACCTAACACCAAACAAATTTAAAACTGCGAAAACAAATTGCTGTACAGCATTTTCATGTTGATAATAAGTATACTGCTATGCGAACAAAACACATCCATGACCAAACTAGCAAGAAAAACAACATGATATGGTCAACTTGGTCCAGCTAGACGAGCTAAACAACTCATTACTGTCTAAGCTGTTCCACTGAGTCGAACCAAAATGAGGATCCAACAGATAAAAGGCAACATTCTTGTCGCTGCTGCAAACTTTACCTTCATTTCTTAACCATCAAGAAGTATTAGATCAGCCAGGAAGCCCAAAATCTTCTCCTCGAAATCTGTACAAATACGAAAGGCATAATAAGTTCCGACGGGCGTCGCGTCATTGTTGACAAGGAACTTGAGATTCAAGAATAGACTACTCAGTCCATAAGAATTTCACATGACTAAACCCCAACATAATCTAACTATACCAAAATTCGAACAAATGTTCTATTAACATGGGGAGTGAAAACTTCACTACTTACTAGGTTAGTTTTCTAGAAATGTCATTTGAACATTTCCAATGCAAATATTCATAGCGAGAACATCAGGCTAAACCGTCTCATTTCGATATTCAGATGGACCTTTAATGCTGAATTCTAGCCGACAGTGCAGAGATGCTGGTTCCCCTGTTTGTCTGGGGGGACAACAATGGTTAAATTTATAAGAGTGCTATCTCAAAGATTTTGCTTAGGTGGAAGAGAAAAAATGAGGAGAGAGATATAGACTGGCTATTAATGTATAGTCAGGCTATAACTGATTCCAAGGCACTTATTATCTATTACATGTGGGCCAATATTTAATTTTATAGATAATGCTATAGCTAATCCATTGGAGAGGTTGTCTATATGCTATCTATAGTTGATATGAACATTTCTTATAACTAGTACCATTGGAGATGCTCTTATGTTTTCTCACTAGAGCAGAGAAAGAAGTTTTAAAGGTAATTAACATCTAATTAATTGGAGGTTCTTGTTCTATTATCCACATGGAAGCGAAAGAGTGATCAAGATGAGCAACAAAAATTTGATTGGAGATTTCAACAGTAGCTATTTTCGTAAATGTGCAATAACGTGAGGGGTACATCTCCTAAGCTGATTACAAGATCAGGTACCGAAATGTCAGAAGTAGTATGAAGAGGAAATATAGGTCCCCTTTGGGTCAGATTATGGAAATACAGATTTTGGATTCTGGGAGAATTGGGTGGGTGATGGTTTTTTATTTTGTGTATAAATTTTACTTCTGGTTGTGGGAGGAGCTTCCCAGAATCCACTCAGCTTCTCCTACAATTAAAAGCAGAATTTGCACACAAAGTCAGAAGCTATCACCCACCTGATTATCTCAGAATCTAGAATCTGTATTTCCATAATATGTCCCAAAGGAGGCCATAATAACTAAATAGAGTGAATTTCAAAAAACCCGAGGTTTTGGGGCAAGGGTAACACAAAACCCTAGGTTTTGCAATTTTGCAGTTAGAACCTTGTAGATGGAGGAATCACGTAATGAGAATTTGGGAATACTAACACAAAGCCAAAAGCAATTACTTCAATTAATAGAAGTTTCACATAAATTAATTTTATAGAAAACAGTCCGAATCCTTCAAAACTACTTCTGAAACCCTTCCAAGCGAGGCAAATTCAGTCTGTTGCTTTTTTCTCATTGAATTGTTGTTGCCGGTAATCAAATAAAGCAAACCAAAAGTTATGTAAGGCATGATGCTTTTGCATATTTAAACCACTTTTTAGAAAAGCAATGGTGGAACTAGGAAATTTTAATGGATGTGCCTCTGTAGCTCTGCCAGTCTGCTTAGTGCCGCGCTGAGCATCCATGTTGTCTATTGTGCCGGCCCTATGCCTTTGCGTTGCTTGCCGTGCCACCCTGCATCAGTAACAACAAAGGTTGGGATACCTTGATGTTCTATAGTGTTCTTTAGCCTGTTCCTGCTAGAGCTCTTTTACAGTAGATTAAAATCAATATAAGCTATCCATTCCTTTAAATATGATGGTTGAAATAAATTTATATCTAGTTATACTACCACTTGTAGTATTGATAGTAAAATTCAGAAAATGGTAAAAGAGTAAAAAATTCCATCGCATACTATTTATCCTCTGTCGTGTAGAGGATAAAATGGTAAAAAAAGGCAGTGCAGCTTGCCAACACGTTCGAAGACATGGAGCCCGATGCGGTAGAGTCGCTGTGGCAACAAGGCCTCAACGTCACCCTGGCTGCTTAACTTCGCAACAACACAAATTAGGAAAAGACCATGATACCCTTGAGGAATATACGGTTAGATCTGATTTCTACTGCTACTATTTACTACCCATATTATCCACCATAAAATTTCTCTCCTGATAACACACAGTGGAAAAAGGCATGCTACATCACCTAGCAAATATTGTTCAAAGGAACATATGAGCTAGGAGAGAAATGGTCAAATTGTAACCATTGTCTCAAAAGACCACGGTTGCTGCAAAGAGATATATCAGATGAATCATGATGGAAAAAACCTTCAATTTGCAAAGCACTAAAGCATCGAGGTAAAAATCTTAGCTTCAGATCTTTTTTGGAGATTTCTACAAAATTCTGACAAGACTTTGATGCGGAGGGGCAAAATCGTCCGAATTGCGCTCAGTTTGACCAGAAGTGACACGTGTCGCCTGCAATGGCATATTTAGAATAAACACGGTTTCGTAATGGCAAATCTAGAAATACGAAAGGAACGATGGCAAATCTCGAATAACCGATTCCTGCAGTGGCATATATTTGATTAACCCAATAATTTATGTCTATAAAAAAGATAGGCTGCGTTGATAATTCATCTATACTTTTTTGTTATACTATTTTTATTTTTTTCGTCCACCAAAACTAATTAAGAAACCTCATATTTTAAAATAAGACTAAAAGGCTTTGATACATGCTTTATATTTTAAAATGTAGCAGGAATATGCTAATGCTATTGTGCAATATCAAATGGGAGATTATATAGTATTAGATTGGAATATCATGCATGCAGTGTTCACAAAACTGTCTTCCAAAAAGACGTTCAAAATTTGAAAATCGTAAAAAACCTCTTGAAAACCACCCGAAAATCGTCAGAAACTGAAGGGTTAAGAAATAAAAAATTTTGAAAAAAATTCAAAAAATAAAAACTGGCCAGTTTTCACCGAAAACCAACCGACCAAATGAATGTTCCTTAAAGTCAGTTTTTGAGCGATTTTCAACGGTTTTAAGCTATTTTCAATGGTCGTATAAATTTTTCCAAAATTTTGAAATTAGACCGGTTAATAATCTCAAACCGCAACAATAAAATTAAAAACCGTAGTTTTCAAATGGTTTTCATCGGTTTTTAAAACCATGCACGCACGTCATAATCGAGGTTGAACAGCAGAGACCATGGTCCATGCATACATCCAAATTAAGACTCGTACGTAACTTTGGGTACACGGTTTTGAACCTGAAGATGGGCATGGCACAAATGTCAAGTAAAAACCAGAGAGCTGTCACTTTGGTTTTAGTGCAGATCAAAGGGGCCCACGGGACATTGTGGTTAATTAATCCAGTTAATTATTGTCTTACAAGTTTCGCCAAGGCAAAGGTGTGCAGCTTCTTCCTATGTGTGGTGTATTTCTAGAATGGGAATTGTATGTATACAAGTAGCAACAATCCAAAATGGCATGTGATACGTGGATATTTTGTTTCAAGTTCAGGCTATTCGAAATGCTACTCAATCTGCTTGGAAGAGGGATAAGATGGTGGAAATGCAAGTAATTTTAGGTATGTATGATTTTTACTCGGCTTGATCCATACTCCATACACAGGTAGAGGTGGGTATCCGAATTATTTTTATAAAAGAAAAACCGATTTATTGCGTCATGCTGATGTCATCCTCGGACCCGAACCAATCGTGCGCTGCCACGTAGTCCTCGGCACTATTCCGTGGACCTGGTGCACCGTGAGGCCGGTTCACCGTAGACCACGGGTACTGTGTCGTGCACCGGCTGATGCCAGCGCTGACGTTACATGCCACGCGTCACCACCCGATTGGTTCGACCTAGGGCAAGATCTAATCCGCACGGCGTAGATCCGACGGCTCATAATGCGCTCTGATCTAACACCGTTCTAATCGGATCCGACGGCTGATGCTTACTAATGACGAATACTGTTGACCTAGCTACGTGGCGCAATCTCGGTCGTTAGTTCTTGATCGGACGACCACGATCACCCGACGCTTGATCTCCTTACCGAAGCAACACGGACTAATCCAAGACGTTCACGGAAGATCTGATGCCACAGATGCTTGCGCTTGGCAATGGCGGCGCAGCAATGTGACGTTGCCGGACTTGAAGACGACGACCCTGGGAACAACGTTGCGGCGAGACTCCGACGATGTGGGATAGCCGAACGGGCGCGACATGACGAGGTGAGTCCGGAACCAGCCTCAGAACGGCGGAAGGACTCCCGGCGGCGACGGAAACACGGCGCAAGGGCTTGTGGACTCCGGCGAGGTCCCACGCGCACTCCAAAGCTTCTCGGACGATGGTGCTTCGGGGAAAAGGCTGCGCAGGGGCTGATGAACCTCGGGAGGGGGGTCGGGGCCCTTAAATACCCGGTACTAGTGCGGAAATCGGAGCCCTAACGGCGTACGGCGGCGGCGGCGTATTCACGATGGACTCGAAGTCCTTATCCGGGACAACGACGGATGGGCCTTGGATTCTGATCGGATGGTCACGAAGAAGTCTTGGCGCGGCACGATCTCAACTGCTTGCAACGAATCTACGGTCCGGATCGGATACGGTCAAAACGGTGTGATCCAATCCCGACCGCACGATGCTAATCCGACGGCGTGAAGACGTTAGGGTTTTCATGGCGATGCAGCTTGATGAAGGCCTTCGGATCACCATCCAACTATTGGCGCAGCTTCTAGAAACCAGTGATTGAAATGCAAGAAGACACAGTTGAAACAATTTGGGCGACAGGCGGGCGGTGCACATAGTGTTGGGCTCGGCCCACTACTGTTCAATGCAGATTTTCAGGGTTTTTGAATTGAAATAATTAGATAAAATAATTTGATTTATTTGAGCAACCAAAAACACTAGGAAAAATCCAAGAAAAATCTCAAAAATACTTTAAGACATTCTGGACTC
This sequence comes from Guadua angustifolia, assembly GCA_036346375.1. Lineage (NCBI taxonomy): Eukaryota > Viridiplantae > Streptophyta > Magnoliopsida > Poales > Poaceae > Guadua > Guadua angustifolia. Next base: position 49,486,968 of record CM070520.1, on the reverse strand, counting down.
AAATAAAATATTTTTGGCAAAACTTTATTTTAGATTTATCTACATATAATTAGTTTTTGGCAAAAGGTTAATATACTTATTTTAAAATAATTCAAATAAACTCCAGAAAAATCCAATAAATCCAGAAAATTCATAAAAAGCACAAATGGCAATTAAACACTATTAGCTAAAATAAAAGGCCAAAATTTGGGATGTTACAACCCATCAGGAGTAGATGCAGCAAGGGCCTTTTCCTTTGGCTTTGGCTTGCTTGACTCAGCCTTAGAGGAAAAATGCAGCTTCTTTTTGGACTTAGCTTCCCCTTGAAATTTCCTTTTTCCATGCCCAACATGGAAAACCTGGTCCTTCCTTTCAGCCTTAATCCTCTCCTCCTCTTGGACACACATAGCGATTAACTCGCTCATGGTCCACTGCTCCTTCTGAGTATTATAATTAATTTTGAAAGCATTATACTCAGAAGGGAGAGCGGTCATAATGAAATGGACCAGAAATCTATCAGAAATGGCCATGTCCATGCTCTTGAGTTTGGCAGCTATATTAGTCATCATCATGATATGCTCACGAACGTTGCTAGAACCATCATACTTAGTTGTAAGCATCTTCATGATCAAAGTACTAGCATATACCTTTGAGGAGCCCTTAAATTGCTCCTCGACTGAGGCCAAGTACTGCTTAGCATTATCGGACTCAGGGATTGCTCCCCTTATCCCTACAGATATGGTGCTTTTCATGATCATTAAGGACATGCGGTTTGACCGCTCCCACTTTTCCGCTGTTAAGTCATAGAGTTTCTTTTTCTCAGCGAAACTTTCATCGTGAAGGAGCTACAGGAGTGTCCTCACGTAATGCATAATCCAAGTCCATAACACCAAGGACAATCAAAATCCTCTCCTTCCAAGAAGGAAAGTTTGTCCCGGTTAGCTGCTCAATGCCGTTCAAATAAGCGACAACATTAGTGTTGTTCATGGTTGAAACAAAAATAAAATACAATCAGTAAACATTAGAGGAAAAATAATCGTTTTACATGAAATTAACCCTACGTTGGTCTGATTAACAACATGCTAATGACAGAAAATTCAATAGTTCTATCTTGCATCACCGTTAGGCAGAAACAAAAAGAACTAATTATTATCATATGGGTGACACATGATCATAAACAACGTTGGTCAGTATATGATCATGGTCATGACATAATCCCAGAATTTAAAATTAAACAATAATATCTAATTAAAACTTCATGTTGGTTCCATTTTAATTAGAGATAATACTTAGACATAAACATCATATCAAATAATCATCGCATAAATTATCACATTATTCCAATGCTCAAAATTAATCATGAAATTAATAAAATTAATGCCCAGGAAATACTAATAGAACAATGATTATTGCTAAATAAATAGAAGACTAAAAGTAAATACAATTTTTGTTTTTAAAATAGCTAACATTGTTCATATGGCCCAAAATAAACATCAGGCCCGGCCGAATTTACTCGGCCTGGCACACCAACGCAGCCCAGCGCGCATCACAACCCACGCGAAAACGACACGGCGACGCAGTCCATCACTCAGCCCAGCGCACATCAGAGCCGCCCGATGGCATCGACGGCTGAGATCGAGCCGAGGCGGAACAAAATCGCAAGGAGCCGAGCAAACCCTAACCCTAAGCATTCGACATCTCCACTCCAAAAAACGCGGCATAGAGGCGACGGCGATGGCGTCTGAGCACGAAGAGGGGCGACGCCTGCATGCACGGCGAGATGAGGCCACGCGCAGCTCCGGTGAGGCGAGGCCTCATCCCGTCGCGCTCGTGCGCAGCGACCCACGACGGAATGGAGCCCCGAGGGAAGATAGTGAAGGCGCATGTGCAACGAGGAAGGCGGCGCGCCCAGGTCGACCGACGGCTTCCACCGGCAAAGGTAAGTCCAAAACTCTTAGAACATTAGTTTTTCTTGACTCATTTTAGGACTTGGGGTTCTTAGGGTTTCGGGGATTTTGGGGGAAAACCGAATGGGATCTGAGGGCTAGGGTTCGGATCTGGGGTTAAGGCTTGAATTTTTCTCTTATCCCCTCCTTCTAAATACTAACCAAGACCAAAATCAATCCTAAGCCGACAAGAACAAGACTAACCGAGACTAATCTGGGCTAAATTGGATCAAGATTAGACTAATTAGGCTATGATACCAAATGTTAAAATTAGGGTTCACTAAACATGAGTATGGCTTAGTCTAAATCATGATCACAAGTAATGTGGAATAAGTCTGTAGATTAATCACTAACCCGGTGAAGTAGACGAAGACATTGTAGATCTTGTCGGTGAGGAAGAAGTTAGCCAGTGCGCGATGAAGAGAACAGAAGAGAGGCGCACGGAAAGCCTTTCGGTGATGGAAACGGATCTTCGCTAGCCTCGCGCCTGGAGTCCCAAATCGGTGGGTGTTTTCGGGAGTTTAGAACTTGATCAAAAACCAAACTTGAAAAAGTCCCGGATACTCCCTCTTTATATAGCGCTGGCTAACGGGACCGAACCAAAAATCTGTTGGGTCGCTTCCGATCAAAGCGCATACATGATTAGGGTGGGCCTAGCCTTGAATTTCGGTATGTGTTAGTTCAACCGAAGTTCATTTCTTATAGCAGCTCGTAAAGAACAATTAATTATAGCATGAAATCCTATTTCCTCCTCACCTCCACAAACTTCACAGGTACTACTAGTGGCTAGTTTACGTTTCCATTTATTCTTTCGAGATGGTAAACCATCCTTAGCAAGACGCCAGGCAAAAACTTCAATTTTTTGAGGTAACAGAAGCTGACACAATTTTCTCCACATTAAACGTTGACCAACATATCCCGTGCTAGCTAATTCTCCAACTTTCTCGTTGTCAATCAATTGAATACTGAGCCAATAGGCACTTCGGACTGAAAAGATACCCGTCTTCTCGTAATGCCAAGCCAAGCAATCAATTCTGTTCCACCCCGCCAGTTTGAGTTTTAGAATTTCCTCCACATCAAGCGCATAACAGTACCTTCTAATGACGTCCTCTTTCCAACAGTGTCTCTCATGATCAATGAATTGCGCAACCCATTTAGGCCTATATGTTCACCTTCAAGGATACACCACAAGGTATCCAGGAGCTACGCCAAATGTGAATCTTCTTCCCTGAACCAACCCTCCATATTATCCCTTTTTTCAACTACTCGAGGCCATGCATGACAAACTTCCAAGTTGGAGATGCAACATTCAGAAACACGTTGCAACCAAATCCCCATTCGGATAATATTTAGCCTTCAACAATAGGGAAGGAATAGCAGAAGTTTTTACAACAAAGCTGTGGAAAAATCACGGCAAAAAACACCAACCTAATAGATACATTGGGCCAAGTATGCCTTAGAGCAATTAGAACTTTTGAAAACCTCTTTAAAAGGAGGTTTATAGCACAAAACAATAGATACAGAAGGTACTGAATTGATGGTGATATTAAAACTTACATAGTTCTTGTTTCTTGTCAAAAGAGGATGTGTTGTCTCCTACCTAGGGGTGGCAACGGGGCCATTCCCCGCTGGGAAGTACCTCCATGTCCCCGTCCCCGTCCCCGCGATCCAAAATTTTCCCCTTTCCCGTCCCCGTTCCCCGTCTCGGGGGAGAAAATCCCCCCGTCCCCATCCGCGTTCGGGTATCGGGACCCCGTCGGGGACCCATCCCCGCGAAAATTTCACACAAGAGAAGAGCTCTTATAACCATTTTAACTCTAAAATCATATCAACAAACAAGGAAAAAAAGAATGCATACATTCCCCGTCCATGTCCCCGCCATCCCCGACGGGGGAATAATTTTTTCCGTTTCCATTCCCATGAGGGACGATTTCTTCCCATACCTATCCTCTAATAGAGAAATTCCTCGCTGGGATGAGGGAATGGGTCCCTATTGCCACCCCTACTCCTACATGATCCTATGGATGCCAGATTGGGATTTCCTGTTGATATTTGTAGCCGCTCTATGTTTCCTCTGCATTCTAAACTGTCAATTACATTTTGGTAGAGCGCCTCCGTCCCTCCGTCATTTGCAGCCATCCTCCCCGCACCTGGCCTCCTGGTGACAATTAGCTAGGGTTTGCACCTCTGCCGCCGCGCCTGCCCTCTCCTCCCCGCCGTCCTCCTTGCGCCTCCCCGTGACTCCCCATCATCTTCCCCACGCTTCCCCCACTCCTCCCCTCCATCCTCCCCGCGCCTCTCAGGAGGGCCGAGGAGGATTCGGCAGTGGTGGCACCCGCGAGGAGCACTAGCTCAACTGAAGACGCGGCGATGAAGAAAGGTGAGGGCATTCGTGCATTTTGGCTACTAGGGCCTGATGGGATGGCTTTGGAATCGAATTCTTAGAGTTTTGATGCTTTGGTCCAGATCATGGAGGGGATAAGTCCGTGGTAGCTGCGGCGGAGAGCTCACGCAAGATGAAGGAACAACAACAATAGTAGATGACGCCATGGGCGAGGCTGCTAGGAATCTTGTACTATCTAGCATGCTTCCAATTTGCTTTGTTTTATGTCTTACAACCCTATAGTTGTAGAATGCTGCTTATATCTGGATTTACTTGTGTTTCTCTTTTATTGATAAGGTGGTGTTAGCTCGCTATATCATGAAAACTTAGGCTTGGTCGACATTGCTGCAGGAAGTATAGGTAGATCCTGAGACACGCTACTTTTAAAATTCATTGCTCAATTATGTTGTAGGTAGTACAGTTTTTTCATGAGAGAATTGGTACTTTCTTAACCAATGAACGATGTGTTGCATCAGAGTAGGCAGATCATAGTTCTTGTCCAAGCAGCTTGCATGTTTTCAGATGGCCTTCAGTTGGAAGTTGTAATTCTTGTGTGTAGATGGATGCTGGCAACACTGGCTGATTTTTATGTGAATGTAGTTGCGATCTCGGTAATTCATTTACAAAATGAAAATGTGCATGCTTAGCAATGTACAAATGTTTTTACCATGAGCTTCAAATGATATCCGAATCAGCTAGGGAGGTACAAAAAGGTGTTAAGAATACAAATTGATGAAGCTCAACTGATATAATAGCTAATTTTAATTATTCCATTTGTATCTGACACCATTCAGTCAACTGTGGTCTTTATATTACTCTACTTTGTACTAATTGTTATTAATTAATTAATTTCAAGTTGTTCAATTAAACAGAGTCACATTAATGTACTCTGATTTGCCTATGTAACTGTAACATCATAACTTAACTTATCTAAATTTACAGAAATGAATAACGTAACAATCAATTGCCTAAATGACCCTCTTACTCTTCCTAGTGAAAATCACCTCGTCTCCACGTAGCAATTACAAAGAAAACAACCACCACCCAGAATAAACCAGTGGTTTTAGACCACGTAATAAAAAGATTAAGCTGTATCTGATTGATCAAAAAGACGAATATATCACACCTTATTTGTGTCCTTCTTAATTGACTCTGATCCTTGTCATCAAGAAAGGCATAGTTTGAGCAGAAAGATTGTGCATGTGCTATCTGGGGTTCTGTTCATATCTTCGTGGCCACTCTTCAGGTCTTCCCTGCCAGTGCTTCCAGACTCAAAATGTTTACCACATCGAAATCATAGTGTAGATCTTAAGCAAAACATGCTCCATTTGCAGTGATTCGACTGAAGCACGGTTCTTCGCAGCAATAGTTCCATTCTTGAACTGCATAAGGCTTCTGACTTACGGACTCCGGCTTTACACCGACGAAGCTCTAGTAAAATCGGTGACCCGTGAAGGAAAACCGGAGTAATCATATTGTCCCAGCAGTGGTCCTTAGTGATACTTCGTTCTAGTTATAATACAGTACACTTTGCCACGATCTTTGGTTGCTTACAGGGAATTGCTGAGAGGTCCTCTCTATTATGTCATGGTGCTGCTACTCAGTGTTTTACTCTTCTGGCGCGAGTCTCCAATTGGGATCGTTTCCTTGTCGATGATGAGTGGCAGTGACGGTAAGACGTTGCTACCTGGCATTAGCACAGTGTTACAGGTTTTGTAACACCCCATTACACTTGATGACTAAACTGTTTCTTTTAAGAATCCGCACCTGCTTTGATCTTAACTTTTCAGGCTTCACTGACATTGTTGGGAGAAGGTATGGATCATTGAAGCTGCTATTCAATAAGAAGAAGAGCTGGATCGGGAGCATCACGATGTTCATTTCTGGTTTCCTGCTATCCACTGTGTAGGTTTTCGCCTCAGCATGCGTCGTTGGTTCTGGTTATACGTTGTCTTACAGGTTTTCATGCCTTGTTAACGTATTGATCTTTTTCATCGTAGGATGCTGTTCTACTTCTCATGCCTTGGTTACATGCATTCAGATCAGCTTGGAGATGGCACTTGGTAAACTCGTTCCTGTTGCATTGGCAGCTACTGTAGTGGAGTGTATTCCTGTCACCGATGTTATAGATGACAATATCTGTACCCTTGGCCACCATGTTGGTAGCCTTTCTGTTGTTTGGCTCTAGTGAACATAATCTGATCTAGCAGTCTCGCCTTCTATCATATCATGCTCTAGTGGAAATGTAGTAAATAATCATATGAGATAGGAAAAAGATTTTTTGTTGTTACATACAATATGTGATTTGCTTAATTGTGATGTTGTTTTTGAATTTTACATTTTTTTTGGATTTTTTTGCATGACCGGGAATTTTTTATCCCTATTGTTCCCAAATAGCAGTAAGGATTTTCTTCCGGTTGGGAAGATTTTTCTAGGATTGAGGGGATTCCAATATGCCATCTAAATCCCTCTAGGGAAAATTTTCCTAGGTTTCTTCTCATATATTTAGAAAGACAAGGGCCTTTTGTGTGCCTCTATGATCACAAATTGATGTTTTGATCTCTGATCCTTCGCCATCTTCATTAACTGAACCACATCATAACAATCAGATTCAATAATAGTTGGTTTCTGTATCCATTTCGCCGCCAATGAGAGACCTATCAAACAAGCATTTGCATTCCACTTCCTCGGCATCAGATCCTTTAATAATCTGTTGCTAAGAAGAAAATAAAACCTCCCCACCCCCACCCCCCCCACGATTTTTTTTATTAACTAGTAATTAGTAATTGTGTGTATACTTGAATTTTCAAGTTTTGGTTGGTCCCATAGTCCCATGGCCTCCCTAACTAAGTTTTGGTTGGTTGTGTGTATACTTGAATTTATTAACTAGTAATTAGTAATTGTGTGTATACTTGAATTTCCAAGTTTTGTATACTTGAAAAGTAATTGTGTGCTATGGTAATTTTTGGTTGGTCCACGTGCCCCCGAGGATGCTGAGAACACGCTATCAACATTAAGTTTAGCCCAGCCATCTAGGGGTGCAATCCAGCATCGAGACATGTTAAATATTGCCTCCTTTTTAAGACAGCTTGCAGACGCAACGAGGTGCTTCTTTCCTTTATAGCAGCCTATTGATTAGTTTTCTAGAAAACCATCTATGAATAGAGATATTGAAGGTTCATCCTATCTTTCAGGTTTATAGCTAACATTGCACCTTATACTCCGATGCTCATTACTAGATGTTCATTCATGGTAGCTTCTCTTTTATATCTAGAATTCAGCAGTACAACTGCAAGCTATCTGGTTGCTCATATCCTGCTCCATGTTTCAATTGTGGATATCTGTGAATCTACTGGATTGTATTAATTTAGGTGCCCTGCTACCCATGTCTCATTGCTTCTAGTACTTCAGGAAACTGCATTTTTACAGTATTAGCTGTGTCTTTTTTCTCTTTTATGCTTCCAAAGTCTGTGTTACGGTCGGGAGGTGATCCTAGCCACTTGCCGCCTTGATCCGTGCCACGCCGAAGTGCTCCTAGGTGTGCTGAGGATCGCGGGGACGTGTTGCAGGGAGTTCGGGATTAAGAGTTATGGTCGTTTGATCCCCTAATTAAGACAGCGGACGGGGTTGTCTAGTGAAGAGGGGATAATTAGACCGGGACTGTTTGTTTGTTGTTTATGTACGGTTGTGGCTCCTCGTTGAGGTTAGATATTAACTTAGGAGGAGTAACTTATGAGTTGGTGTCAAGCTTCTAATCAATCTACTCCATGTGGTTAAAAAGAAAGTGCATGGTAAAACGATAGATGGTTTATTTGCTTTGATGCTTTATGACTATGTTATGTATACCATGTTGCTCATATGAATACTCACGTTAAAGATGTTGTCTGAATGATGATAGTTATATGATTATTTCTCGATAATGGATGATGGTTAATGGTGACTGATAGATGATTAAAAGAAATTATAGCATCATATGCATTCATGATATGAAAATAGATGGCCTGTGTGGGCACCTATACCCTCCTTTGTGTGGCCATCCATAGGAGTAGGTAGACCAAGACCTACTTTGGAGGCACTCCCACAGGAGCAGAGATGAGGTCTCTGTATGAAAAGTACAAACTCGAGGTCCCTGAATGAAAGAGGGTAGGCTTGAGTGCACACCGACATGTGTCGTATTCTGTTATACCGGTAATAAGTTTAAGAAATGATAAGATATATTCATGAGCATTGCATTGCACTAATGAAAAACATTGTTAATAATGAGTTATGCGGAAGATGATATGAATATGTTGATGTTTATGGTTTCAACAATGTTACTGTTTTATTATGTTCTTGCTGATTTGTGGACTCACCCTTGCTTAATGTTGCTTCTTTTATGTGTCCATAGGTGGTGACATGCATGGATGGGAGTAGCACATAGACATCATGTTCATAATTATTAATTTAATGACCGTCCCTAGTCATTCTTAACCAACCTTAGTTCGTTTATGTGGAATTTAGTTAATGGCATATGTAGAGAATAATGATAGTTGTGTGGGACACGATAATCACAAGTTCTGTTGGACAAGGTTGAAATGTTTAAGTTACCTTGGTTATTATTTAATTCTTCTTTTATCATTGCCAAACGTATGAATGTTCCCAAGTGTATGGCTCTGGGCATTCCCTCGAGTGTTATCTGGCACGTGGTTCTAAGCGTGCTTGAGTGTGAGGTTCCAAGATTATATTTGTGAAATGCTTTGCCTTTACTCTTGTCATCAAACATGGTTTTTCTTGAATCGTTGCTTTGTGGAGACATGGTTAGTGAAACTGCGGTTGAAAGTTTTGGGTAAAGATGGCTTTAATTCGGAGTCAAAAAAAGGCAGAGGTGACGTTCTGACTTCTGAGCTATGTTGTGCTGGGTGATAAAGGAGAATTTTCCTCTCTTGAGTTCTAGGGTCCCGTCCATGGTGACGAGGCAAGGCTTCCGTGTTAGGGTTAAAAAAAATCCGATCTTTGGTGTTGTTATGTACTGGATTTTGGTGTATTCACGTGGTTTCGTCCGTAGGTGGTCCCAATATGTGAGACCTGATGATGGGCATAGTCAGGCTTAGTTGGGCTCTTAAGTTTTGATAGCGGTGAAGCTTTCCACTGTTGTGCATGCACTCAGCTCTGCAGATTTATTTTGGCTGCTCATTGTCAGACAGTCACTAAATGTGGAGTGGTGGATATACGTTGAGGAGTATGCTGCTCAAGGTTCACAGAGAAATGCTGAAGAAAGATGAGGCATATGAGGCATATGAAGATGGTGCAGATGAGGAAGATCATGAGCCAGAACATGCATATTAATTTGATCGGTAACAGCATCTGTCAGGTTCAATGAACGCTGTGATTATTGCTCATTTTGTAGTTGCGAATAAAAACAGAGAGTAAGGGATCTTGCTGTCAGGAATTATGCGAGGATTTCTATGTTGTTTATGTTTTTGTTGGGACTAAACTGCACAAGACGTCCACATAGCGTGTTTCAATAAAATTCTGAAGCCGATGTTCTTCGTAGGGATATGGTAGAACTTGATCTGAACTGAGGAGCTAGCTAGCATCATGCGCTGTGTGGAAAGTAGACCAGAGGGTTTCTGGAGGAAAGGGGGAATACACATTGGCCGGAGGAGACGTCACGCCGGCCAGCAAGGAGATCAACTCTACAATAACAACTGGAAGTCTTATTTGGAGGCGGTGGACATTTTAATGCACTTGTTTCGGATCCTAAAGAAATATTGTATTTTAATGCACTTGTTTCGGACGTCGCAACAAAAAAAAACCCTACTATCTCTTGTAAATGACAAATAATGTTTTAGTTCTAAATCTTACTGCACGAATCTCAAGAAAATGAAAGGTGGAGACTGGACTGGAGAAGGGTGGTGCAGCGGGACCTAGGTTCACTTGGAACATTTTCGTAGAATCTATGCTTTGGAAGTTAGACATTGCATTGTTCTTACTCCTTTGCGCTTTGTCCAGATTATTTTCAGACAGTATTCTCTAAATGGCGCCCTACATTCAGCAAGCTAGTAACTTTGTTGCTCAATGACTAGTAGTCATTGTGTGGGTACTGTGACCTTGGCGCGCTAGTTCACTTCCTCCAACACTAACCAGTTCTAGAGATTCTCACTCTTCAACTCTGTAAGGTCTGTGTATTCATGTTAGATATTTTTTTACCATCTTTGGGACCCAAGCAGGGTTTACAATACCCAATCAAGCTCGAAAATTGTTCCCACCGGTTTAAAAAATCGTCAAAAAAAAGCTATAAACCGAACCGTTTTGATGTCAAAACTCTTGGAAATATGTGGTAAAAAAAATTCGAAAATTGACCGGTTTTGTTTAAGTCAAATGTCAAGAGATTGATGAGAGGGTTCACACAACAGACTAACAGCTTGACTAGCAGGTAAAAATTCTTTCAGATAAAAATGACTAGAAAAGGTCAAGCAAGGAAGAGACTCAAAATTGGTTTTGGCCTGGTAGCAGATGACCGACTACCTAAGGAAAACCGGCTTAATACTGGCTGCCTAGCAAAAACTGATGTGGTCTGTTTCTTTGTACATTTGATGTATAATAATTTTATTAAAAACAAGGAACTATAGCTGCTACAATTGTGATTCGGAAATTGGATAGATTAAGGAATCTTGTGGTTCTGATCAATGTAAGGATTTCTATATTGTTTTTGCTTTTAAATTGCACTAGACCTACGTCCAGATAACATGTTTCAACAAAATTTCGAAGCTAGGCTCAGGCATCATTGCATAATATTCTCGCACCATTGTCACATCATTGCATAATTCTTCCTTCTTTCCTAGATGTTTCAGCAGGAACCCAACTCATCTATCTAATTGTGTATGTTTGATGTACTGCTGATCATAGCTTTGATACATACGTCTTGGTACCAAACCATTCTGGAGACTAAACAGAATAGACATGCTAAGGTCAGAACCACCAAGAGATAACGTGATAAGCGAATCAACAGAGCTCAAATCTGTTATAAAGTCCAAACAATTCACAACGTATTTTGTTGCGCATGCTCATTACTACCAAAAATCCAGAATCCACTGCTAAATGTTTGCGCATGCTCATTACTACCAGAAATCCAGAATCCACTTCTATTCTCTACATGTTTCTACAAAGAGCAGAAAAAAACAAGGGAAATGACTATTCTTACATCAAAGGAACAAAAATAAAGAATGCCAGAATTAGAATTTTGCACAGATTTTTTTCTCTTGCAAAGAACGGCGAAATTGTGCTTAACATATATTCCAACAAAGGAAGAACATAAAATATAAAATAGGGGAATCAATCCTCTACATTTGTTTCACTAAATTAAACATTGTTCATTTAGGCACTAGGTGCTAGACGGGCTGCGCACCAGCGGCCAGCGCCTAGTGCCTAATCACCGATTAGGTGGGCTAGGCAGCCGCCTAGGCGGAATAAATCAGCTAGTTAAGAGGGTGTAGCTTAGTGCCTAGGCAGTGCCTGGTGGAACACTGAAATTAAGTGCACCAGTCGTTAGGAGTAGTTTAATTAGGCACAAAGAAATCACAGTCCAGCATTATACAACTCAAAGGGTAATCCAAACTCTCAAGTGCAACTGTCCAAAGGAGGAAATCTGTATCGTGCACCAAGGGTTTGTTTGGAGTAGCTGAATTTTGAATGATTTGAATTTTCTATAGAATAAGCTACTTTGTTAGGGTCCTAGCAAACTAGCCTCGTTTGAGCTCCTAACATGTGAATCTCTAGTGCCACAAATCAGTTTCCTAACAAGCATGAATTTTTAGGTGGTGTTTACAACATTAGATTCGCATGAGTGTTGATGGAAGTCAAAGCCGTAATGAAGTAACCAATGAGCAATTGAAACAGCACTTGAAATGATATGGGTAATCCATTCAGCTCAAAATAAAATAGGCAAGCCACAATGAAGTAAATACTCCTAAAAAGACAAGTACACATCAGTAGGAGGTAAAAAAAAAAGGAAATGAAGGAGTCAATGTTGGATTTTGGTAGGCACTTTCCCAGCACAAACTGCAACATAAGCATCAGCGAGCCCAGGAACAGCGTCCTTGTGAGGGTCAATGTATTTTGCTATGAAATCCTTGTCGACAGCACAAAATATTGAGTAAAAACTAACACTTTTCTTCCACAATCCCTTCGTATGCAGGATCTTTAAGACATAATGCCGCGGCACCATCCGCTTCTCCAGGCTGTAGGTGAGCAGCGTGGGCCTCTCCACAACGTACTCTGGCTCCAAGCCAACCTTAGTGACCATGAACTCTATCTTGTGGCGAAGCTTCTCCTCGGATAGTTGAAGAATCTCTGGCTGCGAGCAGATCACGGCGCCGAGCTTGTCCTTGGAGCAACCAAGAGTGCTGCTCAAGAACTCTATCTTGCAGCGAAGTTTCTCCTCGGATAGTGATAGAATCTGTGGTTGCCTGCAGACTGCAATGCCAATCTTGTCATTGGAGCAACTGAGAGTGCTCTTCAAGAACTCTATCTTGCTGCGAAGGTTCTTGTCAGAAAATCTAAGAATATTTGGGTGCCTGCAGGCCGCAACACTGAGTTTGTCCATGGAACAACCAAGAGCGCTCCTCAAGAACTCCAACCTCGCAGCAACCTTGTCTTCGTGACACAACAGGTCATGACCACGCGACTTGAAAGCATATGAGGTGCGGGGCACACCAAGCTTCTCGGCGCGCAAGCACAAACGCCTTCACCCGCTCTGGATTGTACGTGAGCAGCCACGGGAGATCTTTGACATCTTGACAATATCACAAACACTTAGGCCGCACTCGAAGCAGGCGATGTTGGGCTTGACCACCTTCTCAAGGTTAGCGGTGAGGATGCGTTTGTTACCCTTCACGCTCGGAGGAGCTTGTCGAAGGAGCCGCAGAAGGGATCGAACTCGAGCCTCGAGGCGACGCCGCAGAGCGGAGTGCCATGGTGCCGCCGACCAGAGCAAGCGGGCGATCTGGGATCGGACAGGCCGAGGCGGTCGCGGAGGGAGGAGAGGCGGCGATGTTGTCCACCCCGGAGCAGAGGAGCATTGGATCGGCGCGACGATGGCGGCGATGTCGGGACGGGAGAAGCCCTCACGGAAAGTAGGGCAAGCACTGCGTCGAGCTTGGAGGCAGACTTGAGGTGGGAGAGCTTGGACGCTTTGAGCGCTTGGCGCCGGTGAGGCCGCAGTGCCGACGAGGTAGTCCTCGGTGAGAAGGGGTTGCGGTGGCGGAGGTGGAGAGGAGGAGAGTGCGGAGGGGGAGGGAAGACGAGGGTGAGGAGGTTGAGGGTGGGAAGCGCGCAGATGAGCGGGAGAAGGCGCCCGGATGTGGAGCATGGATGCCGCGACGGCGGCTAGGAGGAGGAGGGTTTCTCTTGGCACCGTCGATGGTATTTTGGGCCGGCGGCGGCGGTACTTACTGGTAGGCTGGTAAGTGGTAACGCCATGGCGCCCTTAACTCGGTTACTCGCTTCCCCTCATTTTTATTTGTTTTGCCACCGTAAGTTAAGTTTTTTTTTGGTTTTCTTTTGCGAGGAAAAACGAGCTACATTAATTACTCGAAAGCAACATTACTTTCCTGAACAATAAGATACTAAACACAGAGAAAAATGTGATCTCCACACCATTGAGTGTTTTGCATGCATTACTAGATGCGCCAGTTCATGATCTACCTTATTTTGCTCTTTTCTCACATATTTTAGCTTAAACTTAAAATAGACAAGGGCCTCTTTATGCACCTCTATGATCACAAATTGATGTTTTGATCTCTGATCCTTCGCCATCTTCATCAACTGAACTAAATCATAACAATCAGATTCAATAATGGTTGGTTTCCGTATTCATTCTGTCGCCAATGAGAGACCCATCAAACAAGCATTTGCATTCCACATCCTCAGCATCAGATCCTTTAATAATCTGCTGTCAAGAAGAAAGTAAAACCTTACCCTCTTGATCTCGAATGACAGGACCTATCTTGGCATCGCCCGAGGAGGCTGAGAACACGCCATCAACATTCAGTTTAACCCAGCCATCTAGGGGTGGAATCTAGCGTCGAGACATGTTAAATATTTCCTCCTTTTTAAGATAGCTTGCAGTCGCAACAAGGTGCTTCTTTCCTTTCTGATCAGAATTGATTTTGGTGCTTCTTTCCTTTCTGATCGGAATTGATTTTGGTTTGATGGCAAGTAATCAGCTCCTGCCAATAAGAAGTGGAGAAGTCGAAATAGAGAAGCTAGAAGCACCATGGATTAATTCATTTCATATTTGCCAATAACGCCATAGCAACAAAAGAAATTTAGCTCCATCATCCGTCGGCAACGAATCCAGCAAAAGAATGAGCCAGTCTGGACCAGAAAACTGCAGCCCGTGTTCTTGTGGGAGCAACCATTCATTTCTTATAGCAGCTCGTAAAGAACAATTAATTATAGCATGAAATCCTATTTCCTCCTCACCTCCACAAACTTCACAGGTACTACTAGTAGCTATTTTACGTTTCCATTTATTCTTTCAAGATGGTAAACCATCCTTAGCAGGATGCTAGGCAAAAACTTTAAGTTTTTGAGGTAACGGAAGCTGACACAGTTTTCTCCACATTAAACGATGACTAATAGATCCCTTTTGCGCAATTGTACCATTAAGTAAGCTAGAAGGTCGCATGTGCTTCGCCATGCCGTTAGACCGGTCGACCGTGGAAATAATCCAATGGTGAACAGCTATAAGAATACGGTGTCCCTTCCATCCATTTGATCATGAACTGTCGAGAAGTGCTGGAACTAGAAAATTTTTCAATAGAGGTGCACACTTCACACGCATAATTCTATTGTCTTGTGTAACTGTTTCGCAATATCATAAATCCAACACTTATATTCGAAATTTGCTAAAAATACAATACAAATAGTTCTAAGGTTTCAGAAGTGCTAAACCACCAAAATCGGAATCAATTCAGTCGACAAATTTGATCCATGAAAAGGTGATATCTTGACGTTTTCCAAACTTTTGGGCATGTCGGTGCATACCCGGCACCCGACCTAGATTCGCCCCTGCTGCCAAGAAACCCTTGAATGGCCTTTATCGTACCGTCTGAGGGCCTTTCCATCAGTCAATTTAGGCATGACCAGTTATCAATGATTTATTGTAGTATGGAGGGATTGAATGATGGTTGTTTATAAACAATTATCATCAGTTCTAGCAGTTCTAAAGCAAAACCATCAGCTTCGTTAGCAATTCAAGTAGGTCCAAAACGCATCAACACACCAAAGTATTACAAACCGGTTGCATTTCTTATTGTGACTGTAGATAATATACAGTATCAACACATGAAAGTATTACCTTTTTACCTGTTTCCATACTTTTCCACCTTTCAAGGAAGCTGGTAAATTCTTCTTCTGAAGAGGAAAAGGTGGGCATTTTCTGAAATTTTTTTGTAATTCATGGCCCTCTTTGGGGGCTTTGATTATAGACAACATATTGTACAAACGTTGATATTATATATATCTAGAAGTTGCAAGTTTCAAAGATAGTTGCAAGTATTATTGTGATACAAACTATGGCACAAAGTATTAGCAATTTGTCGATTATCGATGGATGTTTGCTTTGTTTCTTTCGCCAGTCCATGAGGTGCTACGTTTGCTTGTCTTGAAATATGCATCAGCCTGTGTTGTTGTTGTTGCATTGTACTGAATATGTGAGCTAGAATTGGCTCGATGTTCCAATGTAGTGCCTTGTGTTGGACTCCTGTATTTGCCACTTTCACTTGGTACCTGGCAATCACTTTCGCCCCAACCAAACAGCTAAACTGTAAATGTTCACGCCAAAGCATCAGGTAATGGTAATGCATAATCTTATTTACGAAACACCCGGGTTTCATATCAAAGCTGTTGTTGGGGTTGGTTGCCCTGCCCTTGTAAACTACAACAGAACGCAGAGCATGAATCCACATTGACCAGCGCAAAGCAGATGTATAACCATTTTTGTAGGATAAAGTGTAGGCAATCACCTGTTCTTGAGGTGTTTCATCTCAGGGAGATCGATGTTGGTGTACCAGCTGCATGCCACGCTTTTTGTTAGGGAATCCCTCTCTCAAACAGGAACAATTGGAATGCAAGGGGGAGTAGACAGTATACAACCAAATGGACATAGAAATGCACAGTATAGCAACTTGGTAGGGTTTCACAAATCACAAGTGTGCCAACAAAGATAGCAATTTGTGGCTCTGCTTCGCTATTCCTGATGATGGATTCAGCATCAAATTGTGCAGCACAGTCTCTCCAGCATGTGACAAGCATCTCATTGTTTCTACTGGTTTGCATAGTGTAGAAGAGGAATAAAAGCGGTAATTAAGAACAGTACTGCTGTGACACAGATAAGTAAGGTGAGTCTAGTATGAACAGTGGGTTACTGAAATACTTTATAGCACACATAAACTGAATGAATGCCATAGCCAAAAAGAAAAAAAAAGAAAAGAAAAGAAAGAAAGAAAGAAAGAAGAAGAAAGAAAGAGATCAAACCTCAGATCTCAAATATAGAGGTTCCTTTTCAAGCTGTTTATGCTACGTGATCTCACATGGACTGAAAGTCACAGGTGTAATAGCAGTAATGAGGCCTATGTTGTCTGCATATAGAAAGCAATGTGTGGAGTAAATGAAAGCATGGAAATAACCATGCACTGTGGAGTCTTGTATATAACTGTGAAATATTCGAAGTTTCCAAGCCCTACTGAGTTGCTGGGATTTCCTCAAATAAAAGAAGAGAGTATGCGAACTGGTCATAAAACCTACCAGAAATCTGAGCTGCCATAGTAGTGCCATGCAAAAGTATTCATGAGCATAGGGAAAGACGCAAACAAACCATACATAGTGCAGATAAACAGCCAGCCTACTACTTTGGGCACCATCCAGATCGCACACCTCTTAACACAATAACACTATGCAAGTAAAGACAACCTCACCTTAACATCAGCATGTGAACTCCTAAATTCTGAGGTCTTTGATTTCACAATTGTTTCCCTCTTGGTCCTATCTAAGAATGTAATAGATAACATGCACTATTACCTTCTCATCAATCAGAACAATGTCTATGCAGCAGAGTTGCATCATCATCAGGATTGTAGTTGTCCACATTCTAGAAACACACACATAGTTTGTGACCTGTTGAGGGCCTGCCATAAGGCTGTCCAACGGAACAAGAGCCATCTGCAGCGTACATATCATGACAAGAGAGTTAGATCTATTTTATCATGTGTTAAACGCATGAGATGGCATTGGCACCATAGGAAGAGGCAAGGGAAAAATGACAACGAAGAGAAATCAGCGTACCCATGCACACAGGGGCAACATATCATAATGGAAGAAGTTCATATTCTGTACTACTGCTGAGCACTAAGCACTTCATGATAAACAATGTTTCTTGTCAGTGAACCGCAGGAGCTGTCCTAATTCTCAATAAGTATTTTTAGGCCATCTCCTGGTGTTGCATAAGAAACAACAACATAAAACTGCCCACGAGAGAAACAGGCCTTTTGAAGTGAAACTTTTTACCGAACATACCAAAATTTACATTGAGATACCACCAAGAGATATGATGGTAAAAGGTCTTTTTTCAAGTATATGCCCATGGTGCTAACTGTTTGGCCCTCACTCTTGTTAATGGTTATTACTTTTTGAAAGTTTCATAAAGATTAAAGAGAGGTGCTCCTGTGCACATGAATGAAGGTTAATTTCTAAGAGTAAACTGCACAATGCATTGTATCCGTTGCAGAAAACTTCATGTTTAAGCAAAAGTTTTGCTCAACCCTGTGTATTCGTGAACATTGTTTCGCAAAACACTAGCTAGGTTCCGCCAATGTCTTTATTGACTTGTTTTTGTAGAAAATTCAGCATGCTAGCAAGACAATTGGTCCTATTATTTGCAAAATCCCCCTTTCCTCCCACCTCTCTCTCCTTGTCTCTCACCGTACTTCACTTGGTCTGCTGTCATCACCCTTCTCTCCACTTGGAACAATTTGATCCCATGCACATCTGCTCTGCTGCTGCATAGCACGTACGAGTTCCATATACAGAACCGATCATGTAGGTCTTTGTTGTGTATACTGTATAGTACTGTAGTTAGACCAAACACAAACAGGGTGAAGATCCTAACGATATATGATGTACCTTCTTTTGACAAGTGATCCCGTATTACCACAATCAATACTATCACAATCAACTGTAACAAGTGGCTGACTAAATCAACTGCAATAAGAGAACACAACATAACTCCCAACTCGGGAGTTCACGATGTGAGTACTAAAAACTATATAAACAAGAAAATAAAAGGTCAGAATTTACCAACCCTGACAAAGCATTTACCTGCTGGATTCAACGGGGAAGTTCGTCGAGGTTCATAGCCATTCCCTCCGAAACTAGAACTAGAAGAGGCCCTCGTAGTCGTAGAGCAAGAAAACAGCAAGTAAAGAAAATATATGATTACCAGTAGACCAAGCCCATGCCATCAGTGAGTTATATTAAGACCCCAAAATAAAACGAGAGCCTTTCAACAGAGAATTCGGTTCAGAGTTAAGACTGAGGTGCTGCAAATACACACACAGAAGCGCTATTGTACATACAAGTGTAGAACAGTTATTTTACGCATCGGTCGGATGAGAGCGTGCAAACCATCCCACATACACCCAATTTGTGTGTTGACTAAGTCTATCGGTTACGAGGCCAACAAACTAGTATATGCGTTTCCATGTTTGTACATGAATCTTTTTCCTTTGATTTTGCCATAACTTTTTATTAACAACTCTGATTCACAAACGGTTTTCACCAGTAGCTTACTGACGGCGATGGCAACATAATGATATAAGTCTCGCCAATAAATACTACCAAATGAACACCAAATTAATAAATGTGTTATAAGATTTTACTACTACACAGACTCCACAGGCTGTTGAACCATCTAACGTGATAGTATAGATTTTACTAACCATATATATAGATTTTACTATCATGCTAGGGGGTTTAGCAACTTGTGGAGTCTGTGCAGTAGTAAAATCTTACAATATATAGATTTTACTATTTGTTTATTTATATAAAATATAAACTATTTGTGACGGGAGGTAGTATTTCACAAGAAATATAAACTATTTGTGTGCCTGTTGAGCACTGTTGAGTCAGATGGATTTTCATTTTCCCCTTTGGATTAAATACATATAAAGATGCGTAGATCCTTGGAACCTGCGGTTCAGTATACAACACTAATTGCTATCATGCCACAAATCTTAACCAATGTCAAAAACCCAACTAATGGAAAACTCAAAGAAATGATGCCACTTGTAAAAATATAAAAGACTTGGAGAAGCTAACCTGATGATACGAAAATTTTCCAACAACATTGTGGCCAAATGCAAGAGGCTAATTTCTGGAACCTTAGATTGCCTAAACGGGTAACAACTCACAAATCATTCCAATCATGCTTCACAACCCGCGAAACAACCTTCATTGTTATAGCTTAACAGTACATGACAAAAATGCTCATTTGTAATCTCAAGTCTTAACCACATCATCCCCTTGATGCAGAACACAAGCTAATGCTAGCAGAGTAGGGCTGAAGTGATACTTTTTGGCTAGGTCTTTCGTTTTAAGATAAAATTGCTTGTTCTTCTCCAATTGTTCTGCCCAGATGCCAGTAGCGTAAACATATCTTTTGAGAAGAGAAAAAAAGAGAAGACATGGATGGAACAATTTACAGCACGGCGGGCCATCGGCGTGACAAAATAGAGGGCTGGACCGACAATAAATTAAACTCCAAATAGATGAAGGATAAGAGAAATAAAGACAGGATGAACAAAGACCTTGAGTCCGATAGTCATGTTAGATAGATATATACAGAAGGCCCACTATGAATTCACGGCATTGATTTGTCCTCATCAACAAAATATCTATTATATACTGTAGTGTTAATGATTATGTATGGAGATTTAACACTGAAGGTGATTGCAAAACAAAACCTAAAGCGGCCATTGCTATTTACAGCAACAACTGACCTGCCACATGCATCTTCATTTTTCAACCCTGAAACATCAAGAGCAATATACTGAAAACTAATAGTCTGCTTAAATTTTTTTTGTAATTCTCTAAACTCACTTGAAATTGAGCTGGTCGCGAAGTAAGGCAGTGTGGAGGTGAGTTCTACTAGATATACTCCTATAGTCACAAATAGTTGGCGTTTTGAATATAGATGCAGTCAAATTTTCAAAACTTTAGCTGTCAAAATATTTAAATTAGATACATGAAAATCATATGTGCATATTTGTCTCGAAAAGTACTTCCATAATATTATAATTTTACTAGGTTTTATAAATATATTACAGGTATCTGAAGAGCTTTCTACCGGTGAGGACACTGCAGATGAAGAAGATCGTGAGCTAGAACGTACATATTTAATTTGATAACAGCATCTGTCAGGTTCAATGAATGCTGTGATTATTACTCATTTTGTAGTTGCGAATAAAAACAGAGAGTAAGGGATCTTGCTGTTACGAATAATGTGAGGATTTCAATATTGTTTACGTTTTTGTTGAGAGTAAACTGCACAAATCGTCCACATAGCATGTTTCAATAAGGAGATCTTGGAGGCTCCGGAGCACAAGCCAATGGGGCGGAAGCCACAGAGCCACACTTGTTAGCTGCCTGCAGTCGACACTGCAAGTTGTCGCGGGGATGCAAAGAGGAGCTCAAACCAAGCCCGCCACGGACGTGGCAACTGCAGAGAACGAATCCTCTGCATTTGTATCGCAAAATTATGTGCATTAACCTTTAGGAACAGTCCCTTGTTTCGACTACAAGGTAGACGTGGAAGCACATACACCAATTAGGCACAACAGAATTCACAATTTCTTGCATTATAAACCTAGAAGGGTGACCGCACTCCCAACTACTTTTTTTTATCATTTTTTTGGCGGGGCTGAATTTTGGATGATCCAAATCCTATTGAATTACTTTCATATAATAGAATACATCCATTTTACACCCTTCAACTTTCCAAAAAGTCTATTTAACATCCTTGACTATAAAATCGGGTATTTGGCACCCTAAAGTTACAAACCCGGGTCAATATACACCTTAAAGCGGTTTTGCTAATGGGGATGCAACTTAGGGTGATTTTTGTGGATTTTGCTATGCTAGCAGCCTTGTCATTGATTTTTGTTGATGTAGATCCAAATGAGTGAAGGAACAATGATAAGTAGAAGAAAAAGAATGTATATAGAGTGCAAAGGAGAGAAAAAGTCCATGATGTTAATGTCAATACTCTTGAATTGGATTCTCGTTACCAAAGCTCGATGACATACCTGTTAATATGACGAAAACCATCTTGAATGGGATCCAAATCCTCAAAATCGACTTTGGGTGTAAATTTACTCGGGTTTATAAGTTTGGAGGGTTAGATACCTGATTTTATTGTTGAGGGTGTGAAATGGACTTTTTGGAAAGTTGAGAGGTGCAATAAGATCGCTAGCAATTCTACAGCTGGAATCAAGATTTGAAAAAGACATTACCTTGAATGGCTATTAACTAATGAGCATCAGAGCATGTGGTGTTTCCTTAGCTATAAGCCTGAAAGATAGAATGAACCTCCAATATCTCTGTCCAACCATGTCAAAGCTGGATTTTGGTCAAAGGAGATCAACTCTACAATAACAACTGGAAGTCTTACTTGGAGACAGCGAGGAAAACCACCACCAAGAAGGCGGTGGACAGCGACATACCCGGGTGAGCAGAACTGATAAGGAGATCTTGGAGGCTCCGGAGCACACACCAATGGGGCGGAAGCCACAGAGCAGTAGGGCAGTGAAATTAAGACAATCCAGTTGATATCCACAACTGAAACTTGGATCACATTATGAGCAATAAGATCGCTAGTAGTTCTATAGCTGAAATCAAGATTTGAAAAAGACATCACCTTGAATGAACATTAACTAATAAGCATCAGAGCATGAGGTGTTTTGTTAGCTATATAAGCCTGAAAGATAGAAAGAACCTCCAATATCTTTGTCCAAACATGTCAAAGTAGGACTTTGGCAGGCACTGTCCCAGCACAAACTGCGGCATAAGCATCTGCAAGCCCAGGAACAGCATCCTTGTGACGGTCAATGTATTTTGATATGAAAACCTTGTCAACATACGACATAATGCCGCTGCACCAGCCGCTTCTCCAGGCTGAAGTTGAGCAGCAGGGCCTCTCCACGATGTACGCTGGCTCCAAGCCAACCTTAGTGACCATGAACTCTATCTTGTGACGAAGATTCTCCTCGGATAGTCGTAGAATCTGTGGCTGCTTGCAAAACGCAGCGCCAAGCTTGTCCATGGAGCAACCAAGAGTCCTCCTCAAGAATTCTAGCTTGCAGCGAAATTTCTCCTCAGATAGTCGTAGAATTTGTGGGTGCTTGCAGACCGCAAGGCGGAGCTTGTCCTTGAGCAATCAAGAGTGCTCCGAAAGAACTCCATCCTCGTAGCAACCTTGTCTTCGGTGACAGAACAGGTCGTGATCACCGCGTACTTGAAAGCACATGAGGTGCGGGGCACACCGAGCTTCTCGGCGCGCAGCACAAACGCCTTCACCCGCTCTGGATTGCACGAGAGCAGCCTTGGGGAGGTCTTTGACATCTTGACAATATCACAAACACTTAGGCCGCACTCCCGAAGCAGTGCGATGTTGCTCTTGGCCACCTTCTCGAGGTCGGCGGTGAGGATGCGGTAGCAACCCTTCACGTTCTGGAGGAGCTTGTCGAAGGAGCCGAAGAAGGGGATCCAGAACTCGAGCTTCGGGGCGACGTCGCAGGAGCGGAGGGCCTTAGCGCCGCCGACCAGGAGGAAGCGGGCGATCTGGGGATCGGACAGGCCGAGGCTGTCGCGGAGGGACGAGAGCCGTCGGGCGATGTTGTCCACCCTGGAGCAGAGGAGCAGTGGATCGGCCACGACGACGGCGGCGATGTCGGGACGGGAGAAGTCCTCGCCGGAAAGTAGGGCAAGCACAGCGTCAGGCTTGGAGGCAAACTTGAGGTGGGAGAGCTTGGACGCTTTGAGCGCTTCGGCGCGAGTGAGGCCGCAGGTGCCGACGAGGTAGTCCTCGGGTGAGAAGGGGTTGCGGTGGCAGAGGTGGAGAGGAGGAGAGTGCGGAGGTGGAGGGAAGACGAGGGTGAGGAGGTGGAGGGGTGGGAAGCGGCGCAGATGAGCTTCCGGATGTGGAGCATGGCGACGGCGACGGCGGCTAGGAGGATTTCGCTTGGTACCGTCGATGGAATTTTGGGCCGGGCCCGGGGCACCAGCGGCGGTACTTATTGGTAGGCTGGTAACGCCATGGCGTCCTTAACTCAAGATAACTCGCTTCCCCTCATTTTTATTTGTTTTGCCACCGTAAGTTAAGTTTTTTTTATTATTTTCTTTTGCGAGGAAAAGAGAGCTACATTAATTAATCAAAATCAAAATTACATTTCTGAGCAATAAGATGATGGACATAAAGAGAAAAATGCGATCTCCACACTGCTTAGTGCTTTGTATGCATTGCTAGATGCGCCAGTTCATAAGCTATCTTATTTTGCTCTCTTCTCACATTTTCACCTCAAACTTAGAAAGACAAGGGCCTCTTCGTGCCACTACGATCACAAATTGATGTTTTGATCTCTGATCCTTCGCCATCTTCATCAACTAAACCACATCATAACAATCGATTCAATAAGAGTTGGTTTCAGATCCATTCCGCCGCCAATGAGAGATCCATCAAACAAGCATTTGTATTCCACTTCCTCGCATCGATCCTTTAATAATCAGTTGCCAAGAAGAAAGTAAAACCTTACCCTCTTGATCTCGAATGATATGACCTATCTTGGCATCGCCCGAGGATGCTGAGAACACTCCATCAACATTCAGTTTAATCCAACCATCTAGGAGTGGAATCTAGCGTCAAGACATGCTAAATATTGCCTCCTTTTTAAGACTGCTTGCAAACGCAACGAGATGCTTTTTCCCTTTCTGAATAGAATTGATATTGGTATGATGGCAAGTAATCAGCTCCTACCAATAAGTAGTGAAGAAGTCGAAATAGAGAAGCTAGAAGCACCATGGATTAATTCATTTCGTATTTGCTAAGAACGCCATAGCAATAAAAGAAATTTAGCTCCATCATCCATTGGCAACTAATCTAGCAAAAGAATGAGCCAGTCTAGACTAGAAAATTGTAGTCGGTGTTCTTGTGGGAGCAATCATTCATTTCTTATAGCAAGTCGGTGTTCTTGTGGGAGCAACCATTCATTTCTTATAGCAACTCTAAAGAATGAGCATGAGAACAATTAATTATAGCATGAAATCCTATTTCCTCCTCACCTCCACAAACTTCACAGGTACTATTAGTAGCTAGTTTACGTTTCCATTTATTCTTCCTTAGAAGACGCCAGGAAAAAACTTCAATTTTTTGAGGTAACGGAAACTTACATAGTTTTCTCCGTATTAAACCACTAGTACAAAACAGCACATAGGTGACACTCTATTTGTAACTTTTTTGGAACCATCACAAATAGCATTATCAGTGTCGGTCTGTTTTAAAAAAATAACGGGAAAACTATTTGTGATGGCTCAGTTTTTTTTGGAACCACCACAAATATATCTGTGGCGGTTTTAACTAAAAACCACCACTGATAATGTGAGCATCTGTGGCGGTTTTTAGCTAAAACCACCTCTAATAATATTATCTGTGGCGGTTTTAATTTGAAACCGCCACAAATAATAAAAAATTAAAATTTTTAAATATTGCAAATTACCTCTCCTGCCTTCTAATTTGAAAGAATTGAAATTAAATAATATTACATTTGAAATAATTGGAACTAATATTCCATTTGCAATAATTGAGAAGAACGACCGAAACAGATTCAAAATTTTAGAGGCTGTTTTGAGGCTCTAAACGACGTTTTTTTGAATTCCGCCGTGGTGCACGCACTCCCACAAAACATCAAGATCTGACCATCCGATTTTTGCACATTTATGAAAATTAGGTGCTACTTTTCATTTTCTTTTCAACGAGCCAAAAAACGTCCCGATCGGAGTTACGAGTCAAAAGTTATGGCCATTTTTACAAACGTGCTTAGATTTCGTATTTGCAAACTAGAATCAGTGCCCGAAAGAATATAATTGGAGAGTTCATCGTGTGATGATTCCGAAAAGTACAAGAACAGCAAAATCGAAGGTACAAGTCAAAAATTATAGTGTTTTTACAAGTTTTATTAATAGTAATGGCATATATATTGCAAGCATCATTAATAGTCAAAAGTATGGAAAATAAATTTGAAAGTTTTAAATTTTACTAATTACCTCTATAGTTTGCTAATTTAAAATAATTGGAAATCAGTGTTCGGGTGCTTCACGGGGTTAAGAGGAGGAGGGACGTATTATATGTCTGATATGATCATACCACCACTAAAGTAGTGAATCTTATACGAACTCTGAAGTTAAGCAAGCATGCTTGGATGAGAGAAGTAATAGGATGGGTGACCTCCTGGTAAGTTCTTGTGTGGTGATCAGAGTTCTGAAGTTGAGCGTTTTTGGACGAGAATAGAATTAGGATGAGTGACCTCCTGGGAAGTCCCCCCTAATTTAGTGTTTTTAAACTGTCAGCTAGCCAAAAAAGGTCGATGATAATATTATCAGTGGCGGTTCTTGGATAAAAGTAGTAATAGGATGGGTGACCTCTTGGGAGGTCCTTGTGTGATGATCAGAATTCTAAAGAGTGGTGGTTCTAACCAAAAACCGCCACTGATAATATTATCAGTGACGGTTCAAAAACCACCCCTGATAATCCCCGATTATTAGTGGCACTATATTAGTGGCGTTCGAAAACCGCCACCGATGGCAATTACGAACCGTCACTGATGTACATTTTTCTAGCAGTGAACGCTGACCAACAGATCCCGTGCTAGCGGATTCTTCACCTTTCTCACTGTCAAATCAATTGAATATCGGGCCGATAGGCACTTCGAACCGAAAAGATGCCCGTCTTATCATAATGCCAAGCCAAGCAATCAACACATTTCCACCCCGCCAGTTTGAGTTTTAGAATTTTCTCCACATCGTGTGCATAACAGTATCTTCTAATGGCATCCTCTTTCTAATGGTGTCTCTCATGATCAATGAATTGTGAAACCCATTTAAGTCTACTTGTTCACCTTCAAGGATAGACCACGAGGTATCCAGGAGCTACGCCAAATGCGAATCTTCTCCCCAAACCAACCCTTTATATTATCCCTTTTTTCAACTACTCGAGGCCATGCATGACAAACTTCCAAGTTGGAGATGCAGCATTCAAAAACATGTAGCAACCAAATCCCCATTCGGATAATACTTAGCCTTAACAATAGGGAAGGAATAGCATAAGTTTTTACATTATTTTTTTTGAAAGATCGGCATGAGCTCTGCCTTTCATTCAATAAGGAATGAATAGCAGAAGTTTTTACAACAAAGCCATGGAAGAATCACGGCAGAAAACACCAACCTAATAGATACATAGGGCCAAGTAAGCCTTAGAGCAATTAGAACTTTTGAAAACCTCTTTAAAAGGATCTTTACAGCACAAAACAATAGATACAGAAGATACTGAATTGATGGTAACATTAAAGCCTCCATGGAACCGACCTAGAAGATCTACTATATCGGTTTCGAGCTAGAAACTGATAGAGATAATTAGGAATCTGTATCGGTTTCACAATAAGAACCGATAGAAAAGTCCTTATGATCTCTATCAATTCTTTGCATGGAACCGATAGAGATTAGTGAATTATCTCTATTGGTTTTAAGTGTGAAACTGATAGAGATAAATCCTAGGTATCACCTTCACAGTATATTCACACTCACAATTTGACAAATTCACAGTATATTCACAGATTGACAGTATATGCACAATTAACAAATTCATAGTAATTGACAAATTCATAATATATTCATATTCACAATATACTCATAGATCGAAAAAATTCACAGTATATTCACATTCACTGTATTGTTGATAGTATACATACTCAATGCAAAAATCAGTAGCACAATTTTCTAATGTAACTTCCCTCAGGCAGCCCCAATGTCATAGTGGAAGGCTCTTTGCCCCAAGCAATTGCATCTAGATTACCACAGAGATTGCCCACTGAACATACTCAATGCAGAAATAAGTGGCACAATCCTCTGATAGCCTTTTCCTTGCAGAACTTCTTAGCACAAGAGTAGTCTTTCATATCATTTGTATAGCCAACTTTTGTCCAAAATATTTCATGCTATGTTACAAGGATATAATAAACTAGTTAAAATATTAGCAAGCATACATTGAAAAATAACAGTATTTGATAGATCATAGCTTTGGCTTCTTCCAACTCTTCATTCTCCCTGCACACCTTAATGATGAGTACATGGTTAAGAGATTCAATATCTTGTGATTTGTCATCATGTATTTTAATTTTTGTTTCATCTCATAAATTTTTTCGGTTAACCTATACTCTTTCCTTTCAATTGTTCTATCTCCAACTCAAATTTTTGTTTAGCATCCAACAACTTTTCTATATCGTTTATCTTGTTTGTAGACTTCATTTTATATATGATACTTGACAATATCAAAGTAAATATACTCATAATTAGGTAATTAAGCACATGCATGACAAATTAACATTAAAAGAGGCATACAACTAGCAATCAAGTTCAAGTTGATTTTAAGGTGTTCTCAGATATCAGGCTGCTTTAGAAAGGCCTTGTCACCACTAAGGATAAGATATTAGACTATTTTGTGATAACCTCTCCTTTAAAAACATATTTAATAGTTGATAGTTTATAGAATCTAAACAATTGTACTAAGATATATTTAAGAGAATACTCAAGAATGCTGCTAGTAAAACAATACCATAAACTAAACAATAACAACCAAGCCCAAAGTAGAACAGTAAGCACAATGTGTATGAACATATATCTAGTAGCACTTAATAGATTATACCAATTGAACTAATTAATATTGCAACCTGTAAAGGATGAATCATTGTTGTCACAGATAGTCTAACCAACCCAACTCCTGATCGAACAATACCTCCCCACATGCAAGGTCCCTAAGACAAGAAAATTGTCTAGCCCTTTTGCAATAACAATAAAGAAATTAATCACAGGGAGATGATTATACTGCTTAGGAGGCGACGCGGGGGAAGGGAGGTAGATGGGCAACGCGGGCGATGGGAGCCGGAGGGATGATGCAGGCATAGAGGAGTAAAGTCCTTTTTTATAGAATGGAGGGGAAGTCGAGAGGTCAAGTGCGAGGTGGATGCCTTGGCTTTTGGTATTTGAATAGATCGGGAGGAGAAGCTAAGAAGTCAAACTCGGGAAGAGAACCTGATGGGTCATGCGCTATCACGATCGGTTCCAACCTCAGAACCGATAGTGATATCGTGATACCAATAACATCAGTGTCGGTTCTGAAGTCAGAACTGATAGTAGAATATCATTATCGGTTCTAACCACAAAACCAATAGTAATGATCATCAGGTTAGTGATAGTTTGCGTTATATTTCTCACCCACGCCGAATCATATATCACTATCGGTTTTTCATGAAAAGTTGGAAACCAACTCAGATGAAGAGATAGTGTTGTATGATTTTGTAGAAGTGTCACAACATTTTCCAAGCTAGAAAATATCTGTAGTTACCTAGTTAATTGACACGCTTAACTCAAAACATACCGGCCATCAATTCATCAGCTAACTCAAAGCAAATTGGTCCTAAAATAACCACACCTATACCTGAAAGTTCGCTCCAACCAAACAGCTAAACTGTAAATGTTCACAACAAAGCATCAGGTAATGGTAATGCATCATCTTATTTACGAAACACCTGGGTTTCACATCAAAGCTGTTGTTGGGGTAGGTTGCCCTGCGCATGTGCCCAGACAACAAGGTAGTCGTTCCCTCATAAACTACAACAGAAACGTAGAGCATGAATCCACATTGATCACCGCAAAGGAGATGTATAACCATTTTTGTAGGATAAAGTATATGCAATCACCTGTTCTTGAAGTGTTTGATCTCAGGGAGATCAATGTTGATGTACCAGCTGCATGCGGTGCTTCCAGTTAGGGAATCCCTCTCTCAAACAGGAACAAATGAACAATTAGACACAAGGGGGTAGTAGACAATAAACTAAGGTGAGTCTAATGTGAACTATAGTTTTGTGTCATTGATCCGGCGTTAGTGGGAATGAACTCAAGTCGGAATGAATGCCACAGCAAAAAAGAAAAAGAAAAAAGATCGAGCCTTGCCGTGTGATCTCAGATGGACTGAAGTCACAGGGGTAACGGCAATAATGACGCCAATGGTGTCTGCATATAGAAAGGAGTGTATATACCTGCGAAATAGTCAAAGTTTCCAAGCCTTGCTGAAATTTCCTCAAATGGAAGAAGAGAGTACACGAACTGGTCAGCAAACCTATCAGAAAATATGAGCTGCCTTAGCAGTGCCTTGCAAAATTAAGTAGTTTACATTCTATTAGAAAGACGATGACAATATTCATGAACACAGGGAAAGAAGCAAATGAACCATAGTGCGGATTAATAGCCAGCCTATTACTCTTGGGCACCATCTAGATGGCACACCTCTAACACTACACAAGTGAAGACAACCTCAGCACATGGCAGGAAAAAAAAGTAGTAAACATCAGGCATGTGAACTCCTAAATTCTGAGGTCTTTGATGTCACAATTGCTTCTCTCTGGTCCTATCTAAAAATTTGTAATGGATAACATACAATATTACCTGCTCATCAATGAGAACAACTAGCATACTTACTCACAAGAATCAGTATGTCTAAATATTCGATACAATTATCTTTGATGTACAACTCTACTTCCAATGATTGAAATACAATTGTATTTTTTATATACCTCTATTTATATATGGTGTACAACTCTGCTTCCAATGATTGAAAAACGATTGTATTTGTTATATATGATTAATCTGCGTCGTTATAATCTGGTCCTATCAAAATAAGTGGTGGAGATCTGTCGGCGTTTCGTGAGCCGGCAAGTAAATTTGTAAGTCTTAAGGGGCCGCGCGTCCCCGCTCCCCGAATGGTTATACCCCAAAGAGAGAAATAGAGGGGCCTAAGATCTATACTGGTTCGAGCTGAATGTCCCTACTCCAGTTTGTGCGGTGGTCGGATTTCACTAATTCCGGCGAACCCGCCGAGTTACAAGTGTGGGCAGGGCCCGGGCTCGGGGGCCTCGCGTACAGGGGTTGCCTGAGCGGCTATCGGTGTGGTTTGAGGGAGCTATGCTTTGATGTTCTACCTTGTCGTGCTCGTCGTCCCCGTCTCCGAAGGGCCAAGCCTCCCCTTATATAGCCTGGGGAGGCAGGTTACAAGGAGACTACACATGAGTGTATAAAAGAAAAAATGGATGGGACTCCTCAAGCCTAGGAGTCTGGCCTTTTGCCTCGGTGTCAGGTTGCTGGACTTGACCTCTGAAGGGTAGTTGTACGCCATGCGTCGGGTCGATGGGGGCATGGAGCGACGGCTCGGTCCGCTCCTCCGGGAAACGGCGCACCTACCCTCTGCGCGGTGTCAGACGCTGACGTCGAGGGCGCCCGCCTTCGGGAATTGCCTCGGGAAGGTGCGTGGCGCCCCGTCTTGGCTTGATCGCGATGAGTCGCTGTGTCAGTTTGATAGGTACCCGTCGTGGAGGCTGGTTTCTACGACTTGACGTCCGCCCACTGGTGAAGGCGGTTGGCGCTTTGTTCGAAGCTTGCGGCTTGCCCGACCCGTTGGTCGGGTATCCTTGAATCGATCACCGTTGCCTTGGGGCGCATACCAGAAGGCGTCTGGTCGGGCTTCTTCCGGGGTTGGCTCGATGGGAACCGGTGCCTTTTGTGGCTGGTCGGTTGGCCCCAGTTGCCTTGAGTCTTGTTAGGCGCTTGACCTATTATCTTGGTGGCCGCCCTTTGGGGTCGAGTTGGTCTGAGGCCGTGGGCCTCTGAGTAGACCTCTCGTTCGAGGCCGGCGTCTTTGGCGCCCACATGTTTCTCTGGGCATTGGGTGTACCCATGTCCTGGGTATCCGTCAAGATCGTTCTCTTTTTCTTCTGATTAATGTGAGAATTTCTAAAATTTCGGATTATTGTGGAATTTTCTTGCCCTTAAAACGAAGGAGGTGCCTTGAATATCACTAGTTGTTTTTATATATATATATAGGTGTTGATATGCAACAGAGTTGCATCATCATCTGGATTGTAGCAGTCCCACAGTCTAGAATAGAAATTTTACAATACGTTATACTAGTAGTATATGTTAGTGATATGCCCTTGAGGTAATCATGGAGATGATTGTATCACGTCTATGTTTATAGGATAATATGATTATTTTGACCTTTGAATAAATATTAATTAGTATCAATCAACAAATATGTGACTAGTTCGTGAAACTCATTATTCATCTGTTGATATTATTCTAAATTATCCCTAACCTTATATCATCATGTGGGACATTTGTGATTTATAGGTCAGCACATGTATTGATTGATGATCATGTTTCATGGATCATTTATATAGGGATATGAAGTCAATAATGTGAACATATGTTGGAGAACACGGTATTGGAGTGACCCACATGAGACACTATAGAAATTATTATATTCTTATGTCATCAGTTGTTCTCATACATAGTGAATATTTTCGGAGCTAAAACTTTTCTATTTAAATTTTTTTCGAGTTGAAACTTTATGATTTGAAATTTTTTGTTTGAAACTTTTTTGAGTTGAACTTTAAATTAAAACTTTTCAAATGAAAAGTTTTTGAATCAAAACTTTTCAAACCAAAATCTTTTGAATCAAAAGTTTTCTGAGGTGAAACTTTTTGATTTAAAACTTTTGGATATGAAACTTTGCATGTTGAAACATTCTAATTTGACTTAAACTTAAAATAGTTTTTGAATTTAAAAGTCTCCCCCAAGTTTGTGAAAACAACTATTTTTTAACCACTTTGGAAAGTTTTTAAGTGAACTTTTTTAATCAAAATTTAGATTAATTGAATCTGGTCCTCTAACATAGGGTGTACTTCCAAAGTGGCTAAGTAATCTTCTTGTGCCAATTCTAGATTAAGCTTCTAGAATTCCTCATAGAGTGTTGGCTAACTTTCCTTAATCATCAGGGTATTGTATTAACTCTTTCTACTTAAAGCATCAGATACAACATTAGTTTTATTTGGATGATAATGAATTGCAATGTCACAGTCCTTGATCAACTCCAACCATCTTCTTTGTCTCATATTGAGATCGGTTTGGGTAATGTCACCAAATCTTTAAAGCATTCACTATGGCTATCGATTTCAAATCATGAGTAGGATAGTTAACTTCATGTGGCCTTAGTTGTCGTAAAGCATACGCTACAACTTTCTTATCTTGCATCAACACACAACCGAGTCTTTATCAGAATGCATCAAAAAATATCTCAAAATTCTTTCTAATATCCGATAGAACAAGCAGGGGCGTTGTCAAACACTTTTTGACTCTTGAAAGCTTTGCTCACACTATAGTGTTCAAACGAATTTCTTCTCCTTTTTTAAGAGCTAAGTGAGTGGTCTAGATTTTCTGAAAAATCCTTCTGGTGACAATATCCTGCCATTTCAAGAAAACTTCAGACTTGGGGTATCTTGGGTGACTTCCAACTGAGCACATCCTGTACCTTACCAGGGTCAACAACGACTCCTTCTGCTGATATGACATGTCCTAGGAAAGCAACTTTTTTCATCCAGAACTCATATTTACTGAAGTTAGCACTGAGTTGGTTTTCTCTTAACTTTGTCAAAACTAGGCGCAAATGATCCTCTTGTTCTTCCTCACTTGGAGTAGACTAGAATGTCACCAATGAAGACAACAACAAATTTGTCCAGATATTCCATGAATGCTTTGTTCATCAGGGTCATGAAGTAGGCAGGGTCATTAGTCAAACCAAAGGACATCACAGTATACTCATACTGTCCGTACTGAGTCACAAAAATTGTCTTTAGAATATCATCTTGACAAATCTTCAACTGGTGATACTCTAATCTTAAGTCAATCTTTGAGAACACTCCGGCTCCTTGAAGTTGGTGAAACAAATCATCGATCCTTGGCAAAGGGTACTTATTCTTGATGGTGACCTTATTGAGTGAGCGATAATCTACACACATTCCCTGAGTATCATCATTTTTCAACAAGGAGAATTGATGCTCCCCACGGCGATGAACTTGGTCTAATGAAACCTTTCTCTAGCAACTCCTTGATCTGCTTCTTCATCTCTACTAGCTCATCAACAGGCATCCGATACGGTCTCGCTATTAGCGTTGTATCGGTACTAATTCAATAACAAAATCAATATCTCAGTTTGGAGGCATACCAGGCAAATCCTCAAGAAAAACACATGGGAATTCTCTAACAACTGGCATATTTTCTAAACTGACAACTTCCACATTGTTAACCATCAACTGACTATCACAAACTGCAGTCACTTGAAATTCCAACTTCTTACCACTAGGGCTTTCAATGACACAACTCTTCGACCACAATCCAAAACAACCTTATGCTTGGATAACCAATCCATTCCAAGAATGTCATCTAAGATCTGAGTATCTGATATAATATTATTGTGCACTGCTGACATTAAGCACATGACCCAGCCAATCCTAGATCGACACGTGGCAATGGTCTATAGACTTAGTCCACCGAAATAGATCAGTCTATCATAGACTTGGTTCATGGGCACATTGACCAACGATGATGACTAGGACAACACGCAAGCGCTGATAGGCATCCACACAG
This sequence comes from Guadua angustifolia, assembly GCA_036346375.1. Taxonomy (NCBI): domain Eukaryota; kingdom Viridiplantae; phylum Streptophyta; class Magnoliopsida; order Poales; family Poaceae; genus Guadua; species Guadua angustifolia. The sequence goes on along the minus strand of CM070520.1, from coordinate 49,452,822 downwards.
GTGAACACGTTAGCATAGAAGGCGACGTGGCAGCCACAAGTCCGCGATGAGATATCCCTACGGTCATCGCCGGCGACCATCGAGCACATCATCAAGTGGCCCTCAACTTCGCGAATCGCATGACACGCTCACCTTTCTCAATCGTTACCTGGAGCAATGGCGGTGAGTCCTCCTCTGACGAGGATGACCTCCTCAGCGATCTGTGGCTCTGGTGACGTTCTGTCGTTGATAGCGCGAGCACCAGGAGCGCCTTGATGAGACGAAGCTAAAGAGACCAAGGAAGTTTTGAGATGCACCGCCTGTGATGAATCGGTTACTTGCGATGAATACTTTGGCGACGCATGGCCGAAACCTTTAATTGTGGCCAAACGACAGCAACCCCCAATCTTCTAGCCTAGTGTTTCAGTTGCCTTGATCTCTGCGCACCCAAAGCTCACCTTTTAAAGCCACAAGCATCGGAGCTCTACACAGAAGGATCTCCATGTCCATGGCAAACACGGCCGAATCAGAGCAGAGTCCAAATCACAGACGGTGTGGAGATGAAAACCCCAAAGCCGATGCGTGGCAACATCCAACATCCTACACGCGACACTACTGCGGACAATTCCTCACCGCCCAATTGTGAATCAACGGCTACAAACTATCGCTTCTACAAGGCGGACTGAACTCGCCCAGAATTGGGCCGACTTGGGCTGGCCATTCAGGCTTCGACCCAACATTGAAGAGTCAGGTTTAAAATGTTTTTTCGATTTAATTTATATCCAAACAATAAACTAATGCAAATCAAGTAGCAAAAATACCAAAAAATCCCAAAAAAAATCTAAAAAATATTTTAGGACATTTGGAAATAAAATAAAATATTTTTGACAAAACCTTATTTAAACTTTCTCAATATTTAAATAGTTTTTCATAAGAGGCCAATATACATAATATTTAATAAATCCAAATAGAATCCAGAAAAATCATAAAATGCATAATAGTCTCAAATAAAGCCAAAAATTGGGATGTTGCAGTCCTAAGGTTGTCGGCGGCAGCGAAGATAGGTACCTATGGGTTCGCCTCGATGAAATGAGTTTGGTGATGCACTCGCCTTACCTTGTACTGACCCAGCAAATCGATGGCGACGATGGCTTGAAGCTACAGTTGCTAGGGTTTCCGGCGAACTCTCGCGTCCGAGCTCCACCCGCGTCACTGAAGAGAGCACCAGATGCGCCTCAACGAGACAAAGCCGATGGCACCAGTCCCAAGCTTCGAGACCCAATGAAGACGACGAATTGAAGTTTTTTCCATCGCGGCAGCTCATGAACAAAAACTCAAATCGCAACAAATCCGCATATCCTCGAGTTTGATCAACCTAGGTTGTACGTTCTATGGCTTGATGCGGTCCCGATGCACACGTTATATAGCCGCAAAACCCTAGATCAACGCCGACACGGAGGAAGAGTCTTGCGCGGACACCACCATGGCTCGAAGGCGTCTCGGAGAACATGAACAGTGCGGTACTCGTGGCGGCCATCCAGCGAAGCAATGCACAGCGATCCACGGTCTTGAAGCATCAACGTGGCGCAAATCCGTAGCATTCTCGGAACTCAACAGGCAAATGATAACAATATGCTTCCAGTTCATATTAAAATGCAGTCATTGATACAACAAACTTGCGAGCATAATAATTTGCAATCCTATGACCACACGTTCCTGGCAGCATTGCATGGCCACTAATTACTACTAAATTATCCTCTGTAAGGAAGTTCTTTTTCTTAAGTATTACAACAAGTGAAAAAAAACTGCGACACAAAAGCAGCGAGTGAAGAGTTCAATGGGCTTCACTTGTGGCATGTTTATCGTCTACTAAGCAGAGAAATCAGAGACTTCCTTCTTACTAATCTATTAGTTAAAAAAGAAACTGGAGAATGAACTGGTACTCCGTACTCCAATAGATTTGTTGTTCATAACAATATACAGAAAAGCAGAGACATATTTACTACCTTGCAAAGAGGAACCTTCTAATCAATGCCTGATCGTCAAGTACACAAGGTTGCTGAACATGTTAATCGAACATAAGCATGGAAAAGAAAAGAATAGGATAATTACTGTTTTAGCTTAATACAGTTTCTAGGTAATTTATGGCTAAAAATGATGATATAGACTTACCAGGATTTTTGGAGGCTGCTGATAATACTTTCTTGATATGTGGATATGACTCAAATTCCCCAAGCAATAGGTCCAATTTTTTGCTCCTTGCAGCATGCTTCAGCTTCTCCATGGCAACGAATTCTACTTGACTCACCGGTTCCCTCGACTACTAAAGCCTGAAGAAACACCTGGATGGTATCTAATGCTGGATTCAGCGGTCACATACTGACAGTGAGCCTAAGAAGCATCACATGTTGCCAAAAGTATGGATTTTCCATGGGTCATCGGTGCCTCATCCCAAATTATCAAGGATGTTGGCTTAATGAGCTCGCCTAGCATAGTGCCTCTCTTCACGTTGCAGAGGGCTGCTTCTGAGATTTCAATGGGTGTTCTGAAGCATGAGTGAGTTGTGCATCCACCAGGAAGAAGGAGAGAAGCTACCCCAGAAGATGGAACAGCAAGGACGATTCCTTTTTCAGATCTTATTACAAAACTTTTTACTATCCTTTGAAGCTACTAAAATTTATAGATAATAATAAAGGTACAAAAAATTTAAAGAATGAAGATACCAACTTTTAATACCTTTCAGTACCAATTCAATGTAAATTTTAATAACACCTTAGAATAGTAAAAAGTCTCTTCTAGATATAACAGCGTTCCAAAGGAAAGTCTTGCATGTACCACTGTGGCCATAGGCAAAGAATGGATTCACAATGACGTCAAACTATGATTTCGAAAAACCGATCCTACAGAAATATTGTATTTTAATGCACTTGTTTCGGACGTCGCGACAAAAAAAAAACCTACTATCTCTAGGGTTCACTATTCATCTAGACTTGTTAGCTAGTGTCTTAATCTCTTGTAAATGACAAATAATGTTTTAGTTCTGAATCTTACTGCACGAATCTCAAGAAAATGAAAGGTGGAGACTGGAGAAGGGTGGTGCAGCGGGACCTAGGTTCACTTAGAACATTTTCGTAGAATCCATGCTTTGGAAGTTAGACATTGCATTGTTCTTACTCCTTTGCGCTTTGTCCAGTTTATTTTCAGTCAGTATGCTCTAAATGGCGCCATACATTTAGCAAATTAGTAACTTTGTTGCTCAATGACTAGTAGTCATTGTGTGGGTACTGTGGTTTTGTTTAAGTCAAATGTCAAGAGATTGATGAGAGGGTTCACACAACAGACTAAAAGCTTGACTAGCAGGTAAAAATTCTTTCAGATAAAAATGACTAGAAAAGGTCAAGCAAGGAAGAGACTCAAAAATTGATTGCACAAAGCAAATTGGTTTTGGCCTGGTAGCAGATGACCGACTACCTAAGGAAAACCGGCTTAATACTGGCTGCCTAGCAAAAACTGATGTGGTCTGTTTCTTTGTACATTTGATGTATAATAATTTTATTAAAAACAAGGAACTATAGCTGCTACAATTGTGATTCGGAAATTGGATAGACTAAGGAATCTTGTAGTTCTGATCAATGTAAGGATTTCTATATTGATTTTGCTTTTAAATTGCACTAGACCTACGTCCAGATAACATGTTTCAACAAAATTTCGAAGCTAGGCTCAGGCATCATTGCATAATATTCTCGCACCATTGTCACATCATTGCATAATTCTTCCTTCTTTCCTAAATGTTTCAGCAGGAACCCAACTCATGTATCTAATTGTGTATGTTTGATGTACTGCTGATCATAGCTTTGATACATACGTCTTGGTACCAAACCATTCTGGAGACTAAACAGAATAGAAATGCTAAGCGAATTCAAGGTCAGAACCACCAAGAGATAACGTGATAAGTGAATCAACAGAGCTCAAATCTGTTATAAAGTCCAAACAATTCACAACGTACTTTGTTGCGCATGCTCATTACTACCAGAAATCCAGAATCCACTGCTAAATGTTTGCGCATGCTCATTACTACCAGAAATCCAGAATCCACTTCTATTCTCTACATGTTTCTACAAAGAGCAGAAAAAAACAAGGGAAATGACTATTCTTACATCAAAGGAACAAAAATAAAGAATGCCAGAATTAGAATTTTGCACAGATTTTTTTCTCTTGCAAAGAACGGCGAAATTGTGCTTAACATATATTCCAACAAAGGAAGAACATAAAATATAAAATAGGGGAATCAATCCTCTACATTTGTTTCACTAAATTAAACATTGTTCATTTAGGCACTAGGTGCTAGACGGATGCGCACCAGCGCCTAGCGCCTAATCACTGATTAGGTGGGCTAGGCAGCCGTCTAGGCGGAATAAATCAGCTAGTTAAGAGGGTGTAGCTTAGTGCCTAGGCAGTGCCTGGTGGAACACTGAAATTAAGTGCACCAGTCGTTAGTAGTTGTTTAATTAGGCACAAAGAAATCATAGTCCGGCATTATACAACTCAAAGGGTAATCCTAACTCTCAAGTGCGACCTTCCAAAGGAGAAAATCTGTATCGTGCACCAAGGGTTTGTTTGGAGTAGCTGAATTTTGAATGATTTGAATTTTCTATAGAATAAGCTACTTTGTTAGGGTCCTAGCAAACTAGCCTCGTTTGAGCTCCTAACATGTGAATCTTTAGTGCCACAAATCAGTTTCCTAACAAGCATGAATTTTTAGGTGGTGTTTACAACATTAGATTCGCATGAGTGTTGATGGAAGTCAAAGCCGTAATGAAGTAACCAATGAGCAATTGAAACAGCACTTGAAATGATATGGGTAATCCATTCAGCTCAAAATAAAATAGGCAAGCCACAATGAAGTAAATACTCCTAAAAAGACAAGTACACATCAGTAGGAGGTAAAAAAAAAGGAAATGAAGGAGTCAATGTTGGATTTTGGTAGGCACTTTCCCAGCACAAACTGCAACATAAGCATCAGCGAGCCCAGGAACAGCGTCCTTGTGAGGGTCAATGTATTTTGCTATGAAATCCTTGTCGACAGCACAAAATATTGAGTAAAAACTAACACTTTTCTTCAACAATCCCTTCGTATGCAGGATCTTTAAGACATAATGCCGCGGCACCATCCGCTTCTCCAGGCTGTAGGTGAGCAGCGTGGGCCTCTCCACAACGTACTCTGGCTCCAAGCCAACCTTAGTGACCATGAACTCTATCTTGTGGCGAAGCTTCTCCTCGGATAGTTGAAGAATCTCTGGCTGCGAGCAGATCACGGCGCCGAGCTTGTCCTTGGAGCAACCAAGAGTGCTGCTCAAGAACTCTATCTTGCAGCGAAGTTTCTCCTCGGATAGTGATAGAATCTGTGGTTGCCTGCAGACTGCAATGCCAATCTTGTCATTGGAGCAACTGAGAGTGCTCTTCAAGAACTCTATCTTGCTGCGAAGGTTCTTGTCAGAAAATCTAAGAATATTTGGGTGCCTGCAGGCGCAACACTGAGTTTGTCCATGGAACAACCAAGAGCGCTCCTCAAGAACTCCAACCTCGCAGCAACCTTGTCTTCGGTGACACAACAGGTCATGATCACCGCGTACTGGAAAGCATATGAGGTGCGGGGCACACCAAGCTTCTCGGCGCGCAGCACAAACGCCTTCACCCGCTCTGGATTGTACGTGAGCAGCCATGGGGAGATCTTTGACATCTTGACAATATCACAAACACTTAGGCCGCACTCCCGAAGCAGTGCGATGTTGGGCTTGACCACCTTCTCAAGGTTAGCGGTGAGGATGCGTTTGTTACCCTTCACGTTCTGGAGGAGCTTGTCGAAGGAGCCGCAGAAGGGGATCCAGAACTCGAGCCTCGAGGCGACGTCGCAGGAGCGGAGTGCCATGGTGCCGCCGACCAGGAGCAAGCGGGCGATCTGGGGATCGGACAGGCCGAGGCGGTCGCGGAGGGAGGAGAGGCGGCGGGCGATGTTGTCCACCCTGGAGCAGAGGAGCATTGGATCGGCCGCGACGACGGCGGCGATGTCGGGACGGGAGAAGCCCTCGCCGGAAAGTAGGGCAAGCACAGCGTCAGGCTTGGAGGCAGACTTGAGGTGGGAGAGCTTCTTGGACGCTTTGAGCGCTTCGGCGCCGGTGAGGCCGCAGGTGCCGACGAGGTAGTCCTCGGCTGAGAAGGGGGTTGCGGTGGCGGAGGTGGAGAGGAGGAGAGTGCGGAGGGGGAGGGAAGACGAGGGTGAGGAGGTTGAGGGGTGGGAAGCGGCGCAGATGAGCGGGAGAAGGCGCTTCCGGATGTGGAGCATGGCGCCGGCGACGGCGGCTAGGAGGGTTTCTCTTGGCACCGTCGATGGTATTTTGGGCCGGCGGCGGCGGTACTTACTGGTAGGCTGGTAAGTGGTAACGCCATGGCGCCCTTAAGACCATCTCCAACCGTGACCCGTCCCGAGTCCCGTTCCCGTTCGCATGGGAAAGCGACCGAAAGAGGGGTGTCTACGGCGCTCCAACGCTTCCCCTTCCTGGCCGGGAGATGCGAGCGACAAGAGAGAGAATCCCCTCCGCGCCGGGTCCTCGCTCCATTCCCGTCGCCCTCTCCTGCAGCTCGGAGGACCAACGAACTGGTCTTCGCGCGCCCGCTCGGATCCGGAGTGTGGTGCGGCAAGGGAACGGTTGAGGCGAAGCTGCGGCGGTCGGCAACGGGCTGCGGCGACCGGAGCGTAGCGGCTCGTCTGCACCTACCGGATACGAGGACGAGGCCCACCCTTTCTCACGTTCCCCTCCCGGTCGGAGTCGGACAACCGCACCACTCGCCGGCGACGGGAGCGACGCATCGGTGATGGACGGGGCGCACGGGCAGAGGCAGCCGCTATCGCCAACGATTTCCGCCTCGCTGGTGCTGCCACAACAGCGGCAGATGCAGCTCCACCACCACCCGGCGCGGCCGGCTATCGCCGATCTCTTCACCCTATACCTCGGTATGCGTGGCTCTCTCTTCCTCAATATCTCACCTTATGTACCCGTGAACGCTAGGCCTGACTCTTGTTAGTCGTGGTTTGCAGATGAACTCGAAGCAGCGAGCCGAGGACCCAGCTAGTGAGACTTCGTAAGTTGCTTTCCCTCTTGTGGACATCAAATTGGGGTATTTTTTTATTATTTGGTGAAGTGTAATCCAAGCAAATTGGATTGAATGAGTTTATAATACAGTAATCTGTGGTTTAAGGTCGTACGATAGGCTGGGTCCGATTATTTTGTTGGTGCCGTTATTTTTTTTCACTGCGATTTGCATGAATTGAGCGTTTGAAGGTGTTGTCTTCTGCATTGTTCCGAGATGTTATACTGAAATTTTTGAACTAGATCATGCCACTTAATTATGAATTTTGTTCAGTGTGATTTAGTATTTGTTCTGCATTTTGACCACGTAAGTCAATTTCGTAAGCTTGTTCAAAATTGTAATGTACTTTGGGGATTGAATTATTCAGGAACAAGCTGCAGAAGAGAGTATCTGCTCTGAATAGAGATCTGCCTCCTCCAGATGAGCAGTTCATTTCGGATTTTGAGAAGTTGCGCATGCAGTTTCCAGTAAGCGCAAGCATTACGCAAGTACTCTTGTTCATCATTGGAGGAGAACAGAAGAAATTAATAATGCTTTTGTCCTGGTTTTTCAGGTCAAAAGTAGGAGCGAATCACTGAAAGTATTCTTGAATGAAAAACTTAACATTGGTGCCGGTGGAAGTTCTTTCAAGATCATTGAAGTTGTCCTTGATAGAATTGACTCTAATATGCCCAAGGATTTTCTGGACTGCAGATCTTTTTCCCAACATATTGCATTTAACATCATTGGCTCAGCTCTTTTTGGTGATGTCTTCTTTGATTGGTCTTCTGCTGCTGCATATGAGGAGCTTCTGATGATGGTTGCCAAGGATGGTTGCTTCTGGGCTTCTTATGCAATTCCCCCATTTTGGAAACCTGGTTATAGGAGGTACCGGACCCAAAGCGTTCAGCTGAAAATCTTAACGCAAGGCATTATCAGAAAATCCAGAGACCAAAATAGTGTACTTAGCCATATTGATACATGTGAGTAACATGCTAAAAGAAAATTTGAGCAACGTTGAGCTTTCAGAACTTGTTTACTTGAATTAGTGGGAGCATCTCTCAAGGAGGCTTTGAAGTGGGTACCACACCTTCTTTGAATGGCCATTTGGACAAAGATAAGATTTCAAATGAGCAGCCACATGGAAATGATCAGAAAGATAAAGAGCAGGCAGAAGTTTCACCAGATGGAACAAGCACTGATCAGAGCAACAAAAGTAACGATGAAGAGGTAACTGATTCTTTAGTCCATGGAGAGAGCACAACAAAAGGTACCTGCTGTGCAACGTTCAAGGCAGAGATCATCCCAGTTCATCACCCATGGTCTTTTAAGTCAGTCCGGAGATTTTTGAAGAAAGTGATATGGCTTTTACGTGTTATGATTTCTTCTGGGAATTGGTATAAACCTGGGCAGGTTTATATGGAAAAGGATGTCATCCTTCCATATGTACAAAATGTTTGATCTTTGTGATTACAAGTGTGTACCAAAATCTCGAGTATTTGTTGCACATTGCACATTGTAACAAACGTTGTATCAAACTTTGGTGGGTTCTTTTTTCTTCCCCTATATTGAATGAATGGTAGAGCTTCTAACAATCTTTTCAAAAAAAAAAAGAATTAGGGCTTATTTATTATTGTGCAAAATTGCTTACCTGGCCATTATGTTACTTTGAAAACATCCCCAATCTCCTGTGATTTTTTTGCTTACCTGGCAAATGTGAATTTATCTTCTTTATTCCGAGATTTATTTTTGCAATTTCAATAAAAATGTATTAATAAAAAAATTCTACGTTGCTTGTTTAAAAATTTGGTAGTTAGAAGAGGATGATGAAATAAGGATTTTTAATGTGGGAAGAGAATGGGGAAGAGAATGCTGTTGGAGTGTTTTTCTGGGAAGGGAATGGAATCTAGGAAGGGATTCCTTTCAAGGGTGGGGAAGGGAATGAAATGCTGGGAAACGGTTGGAGATGGTCTAACTCGGTTACTCGCTTCCCCTCATTTTTATTTGTTTTGCCACCGTAAGTTAAGTTTTTTTTTTGGTTTTCTTTTGCGAGGAAAAAAGAGCTACATTAATTACTCGAAAGCAACATTACTTTCCTGAACAATAAGATACTAAACACAGAGAAAAATGTGATCTCCACACCATTGAGCGTTTTGCATGCATTACTAGATGCGCCAGTTCATGATCTACCTTATTTTGCTCTTTTCTCACATATTTTAGCTTAAACTTAAAATAGACAAGGGCCTCTTTATGCACCTCTATGATCACAAATCGATGTTTTGATCTCTGATCCTTCGCCATCTTCATCAACTGAACCAAATCATAACAATCAGATTCAATAATGGTTGGTTTCCGTATTCATTCTGCCGCCAATGAGAGACCCATCAAACAAGCATTTGCATTCCACATCCTCAGCATGAGATCCTTTAATAATCTGCTGTCAAGAAGAAAGTAAAACCTTACCCTCTTGATCTCGAATGACAGGACCTATCTTGGCATCGCCCGAGGAGGCTGAGAACACGCCATCAACATTCAGTTTAACCCAGCCATCTAGGGGTGGAATCTAGCGTCGAGACATGTTAAATATTTCCTCCTTTTTAAGATAGCTTGCAGTCGCAACAAGGTGCTTCTTTCCTTTCTGATCAGAATTGATTTTGGTGCTTCTTTCCTTTCTGATCGGAATTGATTTTGGTTTGATGGCAAGTAATCAGCTCCTGCCAATAAGAAGTGGAGAAGTCGAAATAGAAGCTAGAAGCACCATGGATTAATTCATTTCATATTTGCCAATAGCGCCATAGCAACAAAAGAAATTTAGCTCCATCATCCGTCGGCAACGAATCCAGCAAAAGAATGAGCCAGTCTGGACCAGAAAACTGCAGCCCGTGTTCTTGTGGGAGCAACCATTCATTTTTATAGCAGCTCGTAAGAACAATTAATTATAGCATGAAATCCTATTTCCTCCTCACCTCCACAAACTTCACAGGTACTACTAGTAGCTATTTTACGTTTCCATTTATTCTTTCATGATGGTAAACCATCCTTAGCAGGATGCTAGGCAAAAACTTTAAGTTTTTGAGGTAACGGAAGCTGACACAGTTTTCTCCATATTAAGCGATGACTAATAGATCCTTTTAGCATAATTGTACCATTAAGTAAGCTAGAAGGTCGCATGTGCTTCGCCATGCCGTTAGACCAGTCGACTGTGGAAATAATCCAATGGTGAACAGCTATAAGAATACGGTGTCCCTTCCATCCATTTGATCATGAACTGTCGAGAAGTGCTGGAACTAGAAAATTTTTCAATAGAGGTGCACACTTCACACGCATAATTCTATTGTCTTGTGTAACTGTTTCGCAATATCATAAATCCAACACTTATATTCGAAATTTGCTAAAAATACAATACAAATAGTTCTAAGGTTTCAGAAGTGCTAAACCACCAAAATCGGAATCAATTCAGTCGACAAATTTGATCCATGAAAAGGTGATATCTTGACGTTTTCCAAACTTTTGGGCATGTCGGTGCATACCGGCACCCGACCTAGATTCGCCCTGCTGCCAAGAAACCCTTGAATGGCCTTTATCGTACCGTCTGAGGGCCTTTCCATCAGTCAATTTAGGCATGACCAGTTATCAATGATTTATTGTAGTATGGAGGGATTGAATGATGGTTGTTTATAAACAATTATCATCAGTTCTAGCAGTTCTAAAGCAAAACCATCAGCTTCGTTAGCAATTCAAGTAGGTCCAAAACGCATCAACACACCAAAGTATTACAAACCGGTTGCATTTCTTATTGTGACTGTAGATAATATACAGTATCAACACATGAAAGTATTACCTTTTTACCTGTTTCCATATTTTTCCACCTTTCAAGGAAGCTGGTAAATTCTTCTTCTGAAGAGGAAAAGGTGGGCATTTTCTGATATTTTTTTGTAATTCATGGCCCTCTTTGGGGGCTTTGATTATAGACAACATATTGTACAAACGTTGATATTATATATATCTAGAAGTTGCAAGTTTCAAAGATAGTTGCAAGTATTATTGTGATACAAACTATGGCACAAAGTATTAGCAATTTGTCGATTATCGATGGATGTTTGCATTGTTTCTTTCGCCAGTCCATGAGCTGCTACGTTTGCTTGTCTTGAAATATGCATCAGCCTGTGTTGTTGTTGCTGCATTGTACTGAATATGTGAGCTAGAATTGGCTCGATGTTCCAATGTAGTGCCTTGTGTTGGACTCCTGTATTTGCCACTTTCACTTGGTACCTGGCAATCACTTTCGCCCCAACCAAACAGCTAACCTGTAAATGTTCACGCCAAAGCATCAGGTAATGGTAATGCATAATCTTATTTACGAAACACCCGGGTTTCATATCAAAGCTGTTGTTGGGGTTGGTTGCCCTGCCCTCGTAAACTACAACAGAACGCAGAGCATGAATCCACATTGACCAGCGCAAAGCAGATGTATAACCATTTTTGTAGGATAAAGTGTAGGCAATCACCTGTTCTTGAGGTGTTTCATCTCAGGGAGATCGATGTTGGTGTACCAGCTGCATGCCACGCTTCCTGTTAGGGAATCCCTCTCTCAAACAGGAACAATTGGAATGCAAGGGGGAGTAGACAGTATACAACCAAATGGACATAGAAATGCACAGTATAGCAACTTGGTAGGGTTTCACAAATCACAAGTGTGCCAACAAAGATAGCAATTTGCGGCTCTGCTTCGCTGTTCCTGATGATGGATTCAGCATCAAATTGTGCGGCTCTGCCTCGCTTGTTTCTACTGGTTTGCACAGTGTAGAAGAGGAATAAAAGCGGTAATTAAGAACAGTACTGCTGTGACACAGATAAGTAAGGTGAGTCTAGTATGAACAGTGGGTTACTGGAAATACTTTATAGCACACATAAACTGAAGCCTGAATGAATGCCATAGCCAAAAAGAAAAGAAAAGAAAAGAAAAGAAAAGAAAAGAAAAGAAAAGAAAGAAAGAAAGAAAGAAAGAAGAAGAAAGAAAGAGATCAAACCTCAGATCTCGAATATAGAGGTTCCTTTTCAAGCTGTTTATGCTACGTGATCTCACATGGACTGAAAGTCACAGGTGTAATAGCAGTAATGAGGCCTATGTTGTCTGCATATAGAAAGCAATGTGTGGAGTAAATGAAAGCATGGAAATAACCATGCACTGTGGAGTCTTGTATATAACTGTGAAATATTAGAAGTTTCCAAGCCCTACTGAGTTGCTGGGATTTCCTCAAATAAAAGAAGAGAGTATGCGAACTGGTCATAAAACCTACCAGAAATCTGAGCTGCCATAGTAGTGCCATGCAAAAGTATTCATGAGCATAGGGAAAGACGCAAACAAACCATACATAGTGCAGATAAACAGCCAGCCTACTACTTTGGGCACCATCCAGATCGCACACCTCTTAACACAATAACACTATGCAAGTAAAGACAACCTCACCTTAACATCAGCATGTGAACTCCTAAATTCTGAGGTCTTTGATTTCACAATTGCTTCCCTCTTGGTCCTATCTAAGAATGTAATAGATAACATGCACTATTACCTGCTCATTAATCAGAACAATGTCTATGCAGCAGAGTTGCATCATCATCAGGATTGTAGTAGTCCACATTCTAGAAACACACACATAGTTTGTGACCTGTTGAGGGCCTGCCATAAGGCTGTCCAACGGAACAAGAGCCATCTGCAGCGTACATATCATGACAAGAGAGTTAGATCTATTTTATCATGTGTTAAACGCATGAGATGGCATTGGCACCATAGGAAGAGGCAAGGGAAAAATGACAACGAAGAAGTTCATATTCTCTACTGCTACTGAATGCATTGTATCCGTTGCAGAAAACTTCATGTTTAAGCAAAATTTTTGCTCAACCCTGTATATTCGTGAACATTGTTTCGCAAAACACTAGGTTCAGTCTATGTCTTTATTGACTTGTTTTTGTTTAAAATTCAGCATGTTAGCAAGACAATTGGTCCTATTATTTGTAAAATCCCCCTTTCCTCCCACCTCTCTCTCTCCTTGTCTCTCACCGTACTCCATTTGGTCTGCTGTCATCACCCTTCTCTCTGTTATGAATAGCACTTGTATTGATCATGAGGCCAATGGCCAGAATATATACATGAATACAAGGGTATACAAGGAAAGCCTATACAAGGCAAGAGTATACAAGGAAAGCCTATACAAGGTATTAGCAATCTCTTATATTAGGTAACCAGGATATTGCCTTAACACTCTCCACCACCGTCAGCGATCATTAGCCATCAAGTACCATGGATTCCAATATATGCTGCATAGTAGCCATTATCCTTCTCTCCATTGCACTGTCAGTAGTCGACTGTCATAGAGGTCATATAGGTCATTTCAATGCGCAATTGACCAGTATCCTCTTATGGTAGACACCCTACCTCCCATTCGCTAATGAGACGCTCTAGATTCATGCCAACCTATACCTACTTACCTTTCTTCTTCCTCGCCTCCAGCAAGCCACAGGCATATGGTGGCCAAGATGGGCTAGATAGGTTGGGACAACGATGATGACGAATGGTGAGTTAGCTTTGCTGAGGAGTTTCTAGGAGGCAATCGCAGGATGGCGGATTTAGTATCAATGTGACGCCGAAGATGAGATAGGAGGTCGAAAGCAGGGAGGTGACAATGCAGTGGCACCGCGAAGTAGGTCGCAAGGTGTTGAGAGGTGGCATGACGATGGAAGTGAGACAAGTGCACATTGGTTGCAGCGATGTTTTGTACAGCTTCAAGATTTGAGCATTGATCGCTGCGATGGGCTCGTCCACTTACCAGAGAAAGAGTTCCAAAGCTTGGTATCCTTGAGGAATTGAAGTATTGATGAGTGCAGCGAACTGATTGGATACACGCAATCTCCTGACCAATCAACATCAGAAAGGAGTCAACTCCTGCCATGTCTCGAGTCTCTAGCTAGAAATATCTAATTGTGAAAGTTTGGTGGAGATCTTCAACATGGCTGCATCTCTCAAAAGAATGAAAATTATTAATTGCCCTAAGCTTGAGTTGAAATTTTGGAATCCGGTTGCGAGTTTGGAGAGGACAGATCAGGTTGAACAACAGGAAGAGTCAGCAGTAATTCAACCTGGCACTAACATCATGCACTCCACAGCTGTACAAAGGCTGTCGCCGTCAACCACGGAGCTTTTCCTTCCATGCCTGGAATCTCTACAACTAGATGGGTGTGATAGCATTTCAGAGCTTCTTAATCTTCCCTCGACCCTCACGTACATCATCATTTACGGGTGCCTTAATATTGAGTCCCTATCAGGCCAGCTGGATGCCCTACAAAAACTAACAATTTATGGCTGTAAGACGTTGAGATCACTGGAATCTTGCTCTGGGGAGCTTCCATCATTGAAATACCTGAATCTTAATGGTTGCGAGTTGCGACTGCCTAGCAGCCATACCAAATGGGCCTGAATCAGACACAGCCCTTCAATCCCTTACCATTAAATACTGTCATTGTATAAAGTCGCTCCCTACATGTATACAGCAACGATTCAATGACCTCGAGGAGAAAGATATGGACGCTCGTATCGAAGGTACCTTCCAACAAACTCCTTTTGCAATCTTTCAGGCTCAAAGAGATTCTTCGGCCAGGACTGCTTGCTTGGAGACTTAGGCTCTCGGGTTTTATTTAATTCCTGTTGTTTCCAGGCTCTCCTGCTTCCCTAATTTTGGTTGCAGGGCCTGGCTTTTTGTTTCTCTCTTTTTCCTTTCGTTTTGCTAGCTTCTCGCCAGCTCTGTTTTCTTTCCTTTCTTTCTTGTGGTTGCCTTTTTTTAATAAATCGCAGCAGTGGCCTCCTCTGCTGTTTTCTCCGCTCAAAAAAAACAAACTCATGCATCCATTTGCTTTTGCTCCTTCGGTTCCTAAATATATATCATTTTAACTTTTAATTTTTTGTTTTTAAATACATATCATTCTACAATTGCGAGATAACTTTTTTACCTTCTTTCCTTTACATACCCATGCCTATTTCTAAGGCCATACTACTAGATGAAGTAGGATATTATGGTCTTTTATACTCATGCCTTTGTTGTCATACAACATCCTATAATAACATCTATTTAGGAATGGAGGGAGTGTTATGTGTTTCTTAAAAAAAATTATTTAAAAAGAGAAAGGAACTAAGCCAAGTGCAATACAACCAAGCAAACTAGTGTCCCGTATGAATTTGTATGAAGTATGCCTTATGATTTGGCACTAATTTTCTAGTTGCAAAACCATTCGTCCATTCGGTGGTGAGAAAAAAAGTTTGAGAGGTGCTTTTGTGGTATTCTTTTGAAAGATGCACAAACATTAAAGTATGAATGAAGGGTAGATGGTGGTTACTTACCTCTTTATTTGCTTCAAAATTTGTGCAACTTGTGTTAGGAGAGAAAGCATAGAAACATTGCTTAGAGTGTTGATTTGGTCAGAGATAAGAGCATTTTGGTCCTTAAAATCAGGGCTTTGGCAATTATACTACGTAAACTATTCTGTTGGATCATTTTGGTCCATCAAGTTCACCCCTAGTCGAAAAGATGCCCTTAGTGCAGTTGACACAAATACTCAGTAGATTTAACAAAGTACGATCGAACGGGCTGAAGCCCAACTCCAAAAGTTAGGTTCCAAAATGTACCAGTCCAAAGCTAGATGAGTTGTTTAACTGTCTTGCACCTTTCTTACATAAAGAATGGTTTTCTTTGAACTTCCATGGACAATATGCCATACACTATAAGATTACCTAGTTAATTATCCGGTATTATACATTTATTTGTACATATAAATTCTAACATGCATTTATGATTCAGGACCTAGGCTATCAAAACCGAAGACTTGGAAATATGCCATTAGTAGAGGCTGCTGAGGTAGAAATAGAAGACTGAAGCCCTGAGTAAAGTTATCACCAAGGTTTGTAATATCAACGAGTTTCTGAATCCTGTCGATTGGTTTCAGATGATGCTCCTCGTGCTGACTACATGTGCCTTCCTTGTAGGATTATTGTTTCCAGAGTTGCAAATTGTGGATTGTTGTGACTTGGAGTAGAATGTACTACTTAACCTTCCTGAAGATAATCTCCACTACAACGTCATTTGATCGAATTTGTCGATTGCAAGAGCACTGAAAAGCCTCGAGTTGCAACAAAAACAATTAGCTGATCCCTTTTCTTTTGAAGTATGTCGTATTTAAATTCGTTTGTGCTCCCGTATAAGAGAGATGCATGCCTAGCACTTACTCGTGGCGTAGGATACTGCTTCTCATAGATCAACATTTCAACATTCTAAGCTCCATTACTATGAGCTTCTTCAGCGAACAGTGCCATTAATTCCTGAAAAAACCAATTGATAAATCAATCTGAGGTTCAAAGGCTAGCGTTATCAAAGGCTGCTTCTCATGGATGGTACTCTCCAGTCCCTCGTCCGTATATTCTCCAGAGCCGGGCAGCTCGAAACTACCGTTATCAAAGGCTAATTGGACCTTGAGGATCCGAGCATGGCACAACAGAGCTTGTCGGATCCATAAATCAATCTGAGGTTCATCGTCGTAGTCGTCAAACCATTTGATATCAAAGCAGCAGCAGATTGTCGCGGCCGGCCAGTCGGTCTGTCGGTGCTGCCTAACTTCCAATTTTTGACAGGTTTTCGTGTGACACTTCGGTCGGTCGCTGTCGTCGGCCGTCGTCATCTTCAAAGCTTACAGACAAAAACACATCATCTTTTAGGAGCTGTTTATTGATAAACATTTGACCTTAAGGTTATGTTTGGATCCATCAGCACTAACAATTAGCTGCTAAAATTAGTTAAAATGGATCCAAACAGCCCAGCTAATAGTTAAGCCAACAACTCAGCTAATAGTTATCTCATTAGCTGGTTCTCTCCTGCTGATTTCAGCTAATGGATGGTCAAAAGACCAATTTGCCCTCGGCCCCTCCACCGTAGCTAATTAATGCAAAGGCACAATGGACATTTGCACCTATAACCAAATTGATATCAAAGTCAAGCAAATCCATATTCCCATAGTACTGTACATAGTACAACAGAGGTTGAGCATCCTCCAACCATCTCCAGAGGTGATGCACATAATACTGCAGCACGACACCTGCATGGCCATTCTGAAGATCAGCTTGAACAGTCCATGGTAGCTCTCTTTCAGGCTGTGGTACATGCCAGCACCCTCGTCGATGTCGTTGATGTCTCCGGTCCCCAGGAAAAGTCGCACTCGTTGCCATCTATTCTGCAGTGATTCCCAGCTCAAATGAAGGATTTCCCTTGTAGGTATATGGGACTGCCACTACAGCCGACCAGGATAAAGAGGATTGATGTGCAGCCCATCATTGATAAAGCCCAAGCTAGGTTAGTAGGTTGGAAGGGGAAAATGCTTTCGAGGGCTGCACGTCTCATTCTAGCAGATTCAGTACTTACAACACTGGCCATCTATTACATCACGGTGCTAACTCTTACAAGATGGGCGGCAAAAAAGCTCAACAAGTTACGAAGAAATTTCATTTGGAGGGGTGTTGACTCCTATCCGGGCGGACATTGCTTAGTAAATTGGAATAAGGTCTGCAGGCCAAAGAATTTACGAGGCCTAGGAGTAAAAAATTTTGACAGGTTCAACAAAGCACTTTGTGTACGTTGGTTGTGGTACGAATGAAAAGAAGATCGAAGGCCGTGGGTTGGCATGGAATTACCGTGCGACGAAACTAACCTAAGTTTTTTCAATACAAGCACTACGATCACGCTTGGAAATGGTCACAAAGCAAAATTTGGCCTTCCAACTGGATCCAAGGAGCCTCTCCAAAGGATCTCGCACTGTAGTATTTCAAGTTGACACGGGCATCATACAGAATGATCCAAGAGCAGCTGTTCACAGGGAGCTGGCTGAGACCGCTGAGGATTTCCACTCAACCACAACTTCAGGATTTCTTCAACTTGTGGTAGGTTGTCCAATAGGTCGTCCTTCATTCAGACACTTAGTATGACATCACTTGGAACTAGACAACGACAGGGGAATTCACCGCCAATTCGGCCTATCGGGCTCAGTTCTTGGGGTCCATACCGGATCATAACTACAGTTTAATTTGGAAAGCAAACACTAAAAACAGGTGCAAGTTTTTTTACTTGGCTCTTTGTCGAGATCAAAATTCTCACCACGAACAGATTGACGATCAGGGGATGGCCCCATAGTGCCTCCTCCCCCTTATGTGGTTTGGAACACGAAACTACAACCCACTTGTTGCTGCAGTGCCTCTTTGCAACACAGGTTTGGAGAAAGATTTTGCCCCGCACCACAAGCAGGGACCTTAGCTACTCTGGTGGCAATCTATCCGATGACAGATATCGCTGCATCGGTGCAAGCAGGTGGATGGAGTAATCATCTACACCCTATGGAACCTTTGGAAGGAAAAGAATAGAAGAATTTTCCAAAACCTCTATCATTTGCTACAGGATGTTGTCAGTCGAATATCTCAAGACGTAAGAAATCGAGAATTGGCTACTCAAAGCTCCTAATGACAGCGCCAACCTTAACTTGTTCAAGCAGGAAGTTGTGTGGTTGCTAGCAACATATTATTTGTAGCATTGGGGTCTTCAGTCTATCTGTTCCGGATTTTGTTTTCTCCTTTGGTTCCTTGGTGCTATTTGAACTTAATGTAACCTTGGACCTTCTCCTTTGCTTCTGAGTTCTGACTTCTATGCTCCCGATTCATTTACAGAGCAACCATTTTGATTCAAGCATCATATCAACATGGAAAAATGATAAAATTTGGGTTAGTCATCATTTTATCCACCACCAGTCCAACATATAAAATTTCAAGTTCACATTTAATTTGTGCTTGGAGATATAAAAAGGGTAATTCCTGACATACAGTGAACCTTTATGCTCACAATGCCACATTGGTTTCGCTAGACAGCCACTATCTTTCATTGCACAGGAGGCGCTAGCTAGAAACTAAATCCAATTTTTGTAATATTAAACTTTAATGTGAATTATTTTAAGACAATAATCAGATAGTAAATATAACTCCAAGATTCAAGAAGTACCAGAACATTCTCAAATCTCAACAAGCTGTTACAAGCACAATTTAACTTTGAGGAAAATTATATACATATGACACAAAATATTGCCAACCTAAAAGCATATCAGATTTCATCTCAGAGAAAAAACAAATCAATGCATCATATTAATTAGGAGAAGACGTTCGTTGGTTGGTCCTGCATTAGGTCTGCATCTAGCTCAATGCATGTACTTGTGTAGTTACTTTTGCAACCCCCCTCGCGTGTCCCTTAAACATCAGATGAAAAATATGGAACCGAAAATTTTTGCAAGAAAAAGGAAACAACCAAAACCCATTCGAAAAATCAGACATGAATGGCGAACCACACAAACTGGGGATACATTTTTCAAAATCATGCTTTAAGGCACGTCACAATGTAAATGATCCAAATAATAAAAAAAGTAAATTGTGATCAATTACTTTAAATACAGAAAGAGAGTGCAGAACATGAATATACATGAATGATTAGATGCTGCCTAAATAATATGGTTAAGAGGAGTCAAGACGCTTGGTGCGAACTGAGGCTGCAGGGCAAAGTGCACCTGGTGGAGTCCTCTGAGAATAGGAAGCAGAATATTCCGAAAGCTGGCCCAAGATATGATCAAGCATCCACCGCCGCCGCTGCTGCCGAGCTAGGAATTCCTACTGCTGAGCAAAGATCTGTGCTACCGCTGCGCTAGGATGCCCTGCTGCTGAGCTACAATATGATCAATCATGCTCCTCACGTGAGCATTCACGGAGGGTGAGATGTTGCTGAGTCCGAGCTCAAGAAGGTCCAGCTCCTGAATCCTGAGAAATATCTGTAGGTTCACCACGATTGTCGTTAATCATCAAAACTGAAGTTGGGGAACTAGATGGTACAAGTGTCAATAGCCAACTTACCTTCAGAAGAACTCATGCTCCGCTTGATATTGATCTGCTCAATATATATGCCATAGGTACTCAAGATCATTAAAATTTTGTGAACCCTCCCATTGTGGGATATGTATGTCCCGGGGCCCACCAAGCTGTCCACCAAGGCCCAACCAGACGAACTTGGGTCATATTAATTGGATAAAACTGAAGGTCACTTGGGCCGAATAAAGCGCGAAGAATCAGGATAGGCATTAGCTTAGGAGGCCGAGTCGTATTGGGCAAAGGAAGATTGTAATCCAAACCGATCTGAGCTCGGGATAGAAACCCTACCGTATCCGAGTAGGACTCAATATTGTAACCGCCCTTCTCTACTATATAAAGGGGGGATGGGGCACCTCAAACATAAGGATATCTCATCGACAATCGGCTAGCCACATATAATTCGAGCCACAGGACTAGGGTATTATCTCCACCGTGGGAGCCGAACACATATACATCGGGTGTTCTTGTGCTACCATCGAAGTTTGGGTCAGTCGTAGCCCCTTTTCATTATTATCGGTAACAAGCGTCGGCGGTTGGCGCACGGTAGAAATTGCGCTAGGATCAATCACGACAAGCTCGATGGCAATCTTGAGAGCATGACCATCTTGGCCGGCTCGGGTATTTAACCGGGCTTTGGATTTCATCGCCGACAACTTTGGTCGTCTCTCCATTTCAGATTCGGATCAGTTCCAATCTGGAACCAATTCTGAGGTTCTCTTAGCCAGCCAACCACTCGGATCAGAACCAGGCATGGCCATCTGTCCCTGGATAGTAAGCCAAGGGCCTGATCCTCGTCTTGAGTCAAGACAGGCTAATGATGAAACCCGAGTGGTCGAATACACAAGAAAACCACTCGGACTCGCTGGTCGGTGTGTTTCATCTTCGTGCACCTCTGATCCAGAGGATGAGGTGGGAAATTCCCCAAGCTTTCACTGCGTTTTTGTGATCGAAACGGACCCTCCGCAAAAGGATGCGGCAAATGCCACGGAGGAGAACCATCATCATCAAGAAAACCCTGCAAGACTCCTCCAGCACAGAGGCCGTAGCGTGAATGAAGAAATCTTGCAGACGAAGGTAGGGAACCAATCAGTCTTCCATACTCCTCAGCAGAACATTGTCACCTCCAAGACGCTTCTCGACACCTTGGCACCATTGATCGGTCCGGACAGCCCGGCCGCTCCGATCGTAGCCCAAGTTCAAGCTATGGTCGCGGCGGCGGCGATCCAGCAGCACCAAGAGGCGCCAAGAGAAAAAGAGCCATCTCGTACTCGCCTTGTCGGCTCGCGGTGAAAACGATGTCTGACCATAACCGCCACAGGCGGGAGTTTAACGAGAGAAGACGCTCGGCCACGGCATTGGCGGGACCTTCTTGATTTGAACGCCGAAAGCGTGATCGCGAAGATGAAAGCGCCGCGGCGAGATGACTATGAACGCTTTGGCGTTAGCCCGTCAGCAAAGAAGACCGCGCTACCATGGCGGGGAAAGTGAAGGTCACCGAGGCAGTCGCCTCACCGAGCGTTCTCGCAAAAAGCGAGGCAATGGCCCCATTGAGGGCATCCGGGCCTTTCTCCTCGCCGGCGAGTGGTTTGGCGAAGATTCAACAAAAAGCATCACTAAATTTGGCGGTGAAAGAGATCCGAAGCTTGGCTCCAAGTTTACTCCTTGTGATCATGGCACGCGGGAAATCACAATGTGATGGCCAATTACCTCCGGTCATGCTCACCTCTTGGCTCAAGCATGGCTCACGGGGCTCCGCGAATTCCATAGACTCTGGGAAGAACTCGTGAACACTTCATCACCAATTTTGAGGGCACTTCTGGCGACACGAGCGCAGATGGGACTGTACCCGGCCGCGCCAGAAGAAGAGCGAGGCGCTCAGAATTCATCCGGCGCTTCATGCGAGAAGAAGAATCTGATCGGGGACATTTGAGGCGCAGCGATCATCATGACATTCGGAAAGGCGTTAACGACCCGACCGATCAAGAAGATGTCTCGAAGCCGCCATCCACCGTAAGGAGATGTTTGAGTGGCGGATCGGTATGCAACGACCTCGGATGCCTTGGCGAACGACAAGACGATCGCCACGTCGGAAGGACAAAAAGGATTCTGTTGAGTCATCGAGACAACGTGTGACGGAAGCTTTGAAAAAATAGTGGCGGCGAGCAAGACCGACAACGCAGCGCCACGGGCCGACAACTATGAAAGCGGTGATGGAGGCGATATGCCCTTTCACCCAAATAGTAAACATGCGTGAAGGATTGCTTCACGTTGAGGAGGTTTGCGAGAGTCGAAGGCGGCCTGCAAAAGCGAAGCAAAGGAAGAAGAGAAGAAGAAACAAGATCCCCGAAGATGATGACGGAGAATATCGGAAGATGGAGCAGGAACTCAATTACATCTATGGGGTTCGATGGCCTATGAGTCAAAGCGGCGAGCTCACGGAAAGAGGCGTCAGCGCCATCGTGCGGTTGTACCTCGATACCTCAAATGGTCAGAGGTCCCCATAACCTTTAGCGCTCCGACCATCGGATCACATCCGTACCGGAAGATTTCGCGGTATTGGACCGGTGGTTATAGCGTCAAGCTCAAGAAGGTCTTTGGTCGGCGGAGGAAGTGGACTCAATGTACTCTTCTCCAAGACTTTCGGCGAAATGAAGATTCCTCGCTCGAGTTGAGCGAGGCTCATCACCCTTCCATGGGGTAATCCGGAACCTCTTCCATTCCACTCGGCCAAATCACCTTGCGGTCACGTTTGGAACCAAAGAGAATTTCGGACGGAGTACCTTAACCGAGGTGGTGACTTCGGGCGGCATATCACGCCATTCTAGGAAGGCGGCTTGGCGATTCATGGCGTGCCACATTATACCTACCTCGTCACGAAAATCTTTGGGACCAAGGGTATACTCTCCGTACATGGTGATGTCAAATGGTCGTTTATGTCTGCGACAAAAGAAAGGCTGCGAGATGGTGAAGCTCAAGAAATAGCGAGCGATAGAAAGAAGATCCGAAGCGGTGACGCGCATCAAGAAGGCGAAGGAGAAGTACCAACCAAGCGAGCTAAGACAAGTTTGAAGCGATGAGGGGACCAAGAAGGTAATCCTCGACCCGTCTAGCTCAATCGACGACTTTGATTGGGACAGGCCTCACTGCCAAATAGGAAGACGCGCTCGTCACCTTCCTCCGGGCCAATCGGGACATCTTCGCGTGGAATCCATCCGACATGCCCGGCGTTCCCAGGGAGGTGATCGAGCACTCTTTGAACGTTGACGACAAGGCCAAGCCCATCAAGCAGCGGCTCCGTAGGTTTGCTCAGGACAGGAAGGAGGCCATCAAGGAGGAAATCACGAAGCTATTAGCAGCGGGCTTTATAAAAGAAGTGTACCATCTGTTGGTGGCGAACCCGATGCTTGTTGCAAAAAGAATAAAAATGGCGCATGCGTTGATTATACCGATCTCAATAAGGCTGCCGAAAGATCCTTCGGGTTGCCTCGTATTGACCAAGTGGTAGACTCCACGGCGGGATCACGAACTCCTTAGCTACGGATGCCTACTCGGGATATCACAGATTAGGCTAAAGGAGGAAGATTGCATCAAAACCGTTTATCACCCGTTTGGAGCCTTCGCTCACGTCACAATGCCATTTGGCACGAAGAAACGGTGGCGCGACTTACTGTAGCGCCATCTGGCGGTGCTTTCATTCCCGGATCGGGCGCAATGTGGAGGCATCGTTGATGATGTTGTCGTCAAATCACGGCGAAGGAAGACCTCATATCTGATTTAGCGAAACCTTTGAAAGCCTAAGGTCCTACAAAATGAAGCTCAACCACGAAATCGTCTTGAGTCCGTCTGGAAATTACTCGGATTCATTGTTTCACGGCGAGGCATCGAGGCAAACCCGAAAAAATGAATACAATCGAAGATGAAGCCTCACCAATCGGAAAAGGCGTCCAAAAGCTCACTTTGGATGCATGGTGGCACTCGTGATTCATCTCCGCTGGGGTCACAGGGAATGCCTTTTTCAAACTTCTAAAAAGCAAGGTAATTTTCAATGGACCACTGAAGCTCAAGAGCTTCGAAGAATTGAAGGCGTTTACATCATCTCCTTTGTTCGGTTCCCCAATACCGAAGAACCCTACGCTCTACATCGCCGCAACAACTCGTGTGTCGTCGGTAGCAGCAATTGTGGTAAGCGGAAGGAAGAAGGGCACCTCGAGAAAGTCCGAGACACTGTCTACTTTGTCGCCGAGGTATTGGGAGAATCCAAGGTGCGCTATCCATAAGTCTGAAACTACTATACGCCGTGTTGCTTGCCTCCGCAAACTCAAGCACTACTTCCAGAGCATTCAATCACGGTGGTTACCACTTTTCCGCTTGGGGATATACTTCTGGCAGGAAGCCAGGGAGGATCGCAAAATGGGCGGTCGAGCTTGGAGCCTTGAAGTATCTTCGAGAGCCACAGACGGCGATAAAATCTCAAGTACTTGCCGATTTCACCGCCGAGTGGATAGAGCTGCAATCACCAACAAACATTGAAGAGTGGAATATTGGACAATGTGCTTGACGGATCTCTCATGCTCGGTGGCCTTGAGGCGGCGTGGTCCTCATCTCTCCAACGGTGGCGCCTAAAATCGTCTTGCGAGATCCACTTCCGGCGTCAAACAACGCCCGAGTCTGAAGCACTCATCCACGGACTTCGCATAGCGATATCTCTGGGTATCCGTGGCTAACAATTCGAGGCGACTCCATCTTTGGTGATCAATCAAGTCCAAAAGATTGGTCATGTGTGGAAGATATCATGATGACATCTTGCCGGGAGGTCTAAAGCTTGAAGACAAGTTCGACGGTTGGAGCTCATCCATGTGCTCGTAGTGACAACGAAGAAGCGATGAATTGGCAAGATTGGGGTCCACTCGGGCCATTGCTCATTGGGGTTTTCGTCGAGAAATCTACAAACCCTCGATAAGCGAGGAGCGAGAACAAGTCGAAGGAAAAGCGAGCGAAGAGGAGGTCTGGTCATCGGCATAGGCGGGCGGCCCTTTCCTCAATTACCTATTGAAAGCGAACTTCGGAAGACCGAGCGAAGCGGGCGCATCTCATGGCGCTTGACAAGAGTTACGTGGTGGTAGGAGAAGAGTTATTTCGGAAAAGTGCCTCTGGGGTTCTAAGGCGATGCATACCCACAGAAGAAGGAAAGGAATTACTCAGAGAAATCCACTCGGGAATTTGTGGACATCACGCGGCATCAAGCCTTATTTGGTAGGCAAAACATACTGACAAGGCTTCTTCGGCCATTGCCAGTATCCAAGCCGAAGACATCGTCCGAACTTGTGAAGGCTGCCAATTCTTTGCTCGCCAAGTGCACGTACCCGCTCAGAAGCTGCAAACAATACCGATTACTTGGCCGTTCGCAGTCTGGGGGCTTGACATGGTCGGCCCATTGAAGAAGGCTCAAGGAGGCTTCACCCACCTCTTAAATCGCCATCGATAAATTCACTAAATGGATAGAAGCAAAGCGATAGCTACCATCACACGGCTAAAGCCAAGGAATTCTTCCAAGAAATTGTGGTAAGATTCGGCGTACCAAACAGGATTGTCACGGACAATGGAACCCAATTCCGAGGAGAGGAGTTTCAAGATTGGTGTGATAAGCTCGGCATCAAAATTTGCTTCACCTCCGTGGCTCACCCGAAGAGCAATGGTCAGGTGGAAAGAGCAAACGACATGGTGCTGCAAGGTTTAAAGGCACGAATCTTTGATCGTCTCAAACCATACGCCACCCGATGGGTGAAAGAACTGCCATCAGTACTCTGGGGGCTGAGAACCACCAGCGAGATCCACAGGCGATCACCCTTCTTTCTGGTCTATGGTTCAGAGGCGGTCTTACCTACTGAATTGACCTTTGGATCCCCTCGGGTTCGGAGCTTCAAGGAAGACGAGTCGGAAGAAAGCAGAATGGAGGATATCGACAGGTTGGAAGAGGCAAGAGATCGCTGTGATCGATCGGCGAGATACCTTGAGCCCTCTGGCAGGTATCCTGCCAAAACGTCCGAAACCGAGCATTTTCTAAGGGCGATTTGGTTCTAATAAAGAGCCAGAAGCATGAGCACAAGTTATCTCCGATGTGGGAAGGCCCCTACATTGTGGGCGAGATTCTGGCGTCCGAGGGCCTCTGAGCTTAAGCGAGAAGATGGAGCCATCATCAGCAATTCATGGAATATAGAGCAGCTACGTCGTTTTTATTCTTGAAAGAAGCTCAAAAAGGTGTCAAACCTGGTCTAAATTGACTTGCTACTCAATTGTTCCTCAATTAAGAAGTAAGTCGGGGGCTACACCTAATAGTGTTGCGCATGCGCAACTATAATGAAGAAGATATTTGTTCAAAAGAGGCATCATGTATCTGAGTTTCCTAGTCAATTGACTTGCTACTCAATTGTTCCTCAATTAAGCAGTAAGTCGGGGGCTACACCTAATAGTGTTGCGCATGCGCAACTATAATGAAGAAGATGCTTGTTCAATTTAGACTTGCTACTCAATTGTTCCTCAATTAAGCAGTAAGTCGGGGGCTACACCTAGTGGTGTTGCACATGTGCAACCCCGCAAGCAAACCAGTTCCTATTCTTTGGCGATCACGACTAAGATCCGAGTACTCCGAACCTTCGATTATGAAGCCTTAAACGAAAAAAGCCTAGTCGCCTAAAAAGCACGTTTGAGGAAAAAACTCACGTTGCTCGGGGGCTACGCTAATCGGACGAGGGGCTCAAGAACACAAAGGAAAAATCACTCGGAAAAGTCGGCCAAGAGTCGAAAACAGAAGAAGAGCTGCAGTTAAAATAATATTACAAGAAGGACCATCATTGTCCACAACCTCAGCGTCTTTCACCAAACATATACACAAGAAAAAGTACTACTACAAAATGAGGCCGCCCTTCTCTGCGTCTCGCCCTTCTCGCATGGCAAGACTCGCTGACGGCTTCAATAAGGGCGTCCACAGCCTAATAAGCCTAGGGGCGACCTCGATCAAAGCATCGGCGGTGGTGGTCGGCGGCGGCCTCCGCTCGCCGCTTCGCCATTGCAAGATCATACTCCGCCCAGAGCTCGGCATTATCGTCTTCGGGCTCCACGGGGGCGTCGTCCCCAAAATTGAAGATGAGGTTCGCGATCCATGGCGCGACCGACGGGCCGGGCGACTCGGGAGAAAGAGGCAAGGGAGAGAGATCCTCGGAGGAAGAAGAAGAGTCCATGAAAAAGAAGAGGAGAACCTGCGAAAGAAAGGTGATCCAGCGTCAGATACAATTTGGCAGGCACAAGAAGATGAAAAAATCAAGAAGACGAATGGGCGAGCACTTCAAAGAAACCCCTGCGGAAGGAAGAGGAACAGACCAGATGAAGATGGTAGTGCGCTGCAAAACGCAAGAACCGAGGCCAAACTCGTTCTTATATGAGGCAACGCCTGTCCCTGGAGAGAGACTCAACCTCGCCCAAACCGACGCCTGTCACTAAGGCGGGAAGACGGTCCACCTTCTGGACGTGCTATCGCGCGTATCTCGAAGAGGGTCAGGTGTCAAACTGTAACGGAAACACATGGACGGCCCAAGATAGCGGGCAGCCCAATAGGCCCAAGCTCAAACGGATGCGCTAAGACAAGGATTAAACATTTCATAAAGAAAATTCGGGTCCGGGGATATTTTTTAGTACTGGAACAAAAGTCTCAGAGCCCGAATACGGGGCAGGTTCAGTACACGCGGAGGATTACATTGGACCCAGGTCTAAATTTTTCACCAAAACAGCAGCAGTATTCTTGACTTCGTCCATAAGGGCAAGTGCCTGATCATCATCAACAGTACGGGCAAAACCCTCTTGGATAGCCTTTAGCTCCACGGGGATCTGAGAGAGTTAGTGTCGCTTGACACTTGGCGGCTTTCGCAATGCAACATCCTCGGTGCGAAAAACTTCGTAGAGGCTTCCTCTAACCTCTGAATTGTAATGCTAGTGTCATGGGGGACATTGCTGGTACCAGCTTCATCAGGACTCAAGACCCGCAACACCTTCTCCGCGCTCGCTTGGAGGCGATCGGTCCGTGCCTCGGCGCACCGAATCTTTTCGTCAAGTACCCGGTACTGAGCCTGCGAGTTGACTCGATACACTGCAATAAACCAGTCGGATGAGTTCGAGACTGGCAAAATGATGACGACGAAGACAGAAGACAAGACCAAGAGTGTACCTTCTAATTCTCTTGTTAGCTTGGCTACCTGCTCTTTTGCATCCGCTTCAGCTTTCTTCAGTTCTGTATTTTGGGAAGAAGAAGCTTCGAACTTCTCCCGAAAATCTGACGAAAAAAGGCAGATCAGGACATCAGAAGGTGAGGGACAAAGCTGGGACTCAAAGCATTTGGGCAGAGGAATTACCGTCAGAAAGACCGATCAAGTTTAACTTCTCGACCTCGAGGGACTAGATACGACTTCGAAGTCCCTCCAGTTCATCTCGATTCCCTACGCGGGTGCGTGTGAGCTCCGCCTCAAATTCATTACGGACTTGCTCAAGTTCTTCAGCATAGTCCTTCCTCATTTTCATCCGTGGGAATAGCTTTTGAAGAAGATAGTTCCGGTCCTTGGCAAAAGTTGACAAGCGCTGGAGACGACAGAGCAATATCAAGCTTCACGAAGAAAAGAAGACCTTGGAAGAAAAGTACGGCGCAAACAATTCACCTTGCCGAGGCGCGTGCACTCACGGGCAGCATCAAAGAATGAGGCCCAGTACTGTCTCTCGATCTCGCCATCCAAAAGGACCAAGTCACCTTCGTCATCGGTGAACGCAGCCCGCACCGGAGATCTCGGGCGGGGAGGTGGAGGAATTTCGACGCGTGGTGGTGACTGGCAAGGAGAAATGGAAGGAGCTTCTGGCAGCGAAAAAGCAGCGGCGTCGATAGAAGGCAAAGTATGGGCAGTCGGCTCAAGAGGAGAAGGCGATAGGGTATCACTCGGCTCCAGGAGGCACTCAGTCTCAGGGGCTGCTGGAGGCATAACATCAGTCTCAGGGGCTGCTGGAGGCATAACATCAATCGGCATCTCAGCCCCTGCCGCGTCAACCGGGCTTCCACCAGCAACCACAGAAGGCCTCAAAACCGGTTCCTCATGAAGAATTTCTTCAACAGGATCCTGCAGAAGAAATGATCGGGACATGATCCAGAGGGAGCAAGAAAGGGGAACAAGGAATCAAACTGTTGGACCTTGTTATCCTGCACTTCAAACCCCTCCGGGTAGGAAGACTATCACCAGGAACACCAGTCGGGCGTGCGAGCGAAGGCATGCTCTCGGTGGCAGTACGGGCCTGAGGCTCGGAAACTTCAGGTATCGAGGATTGGCTTGAAGAGGAAGAAGTCGAGGGAGGAGGCCGCGTAGCTGCGGTGTCCCGAATCTGCGGGCCACCAGTCGGGCGTACATGGCTCACCGACTGCTTCCTCTTAGCTTCACGAATAATTGGTTTTTTCCCTTTCCCGACGGGATCATCATCAGGACCACTTACTTTACTCCGCTTTGCGGCTGGTGCTGCAGAGGACGCACGGTCAGGAAAGGTCCGCTTGTCACTCTTATGAACAGGGAATTCAGGAAGCGGCGCGTCGGAGAAAAAGGCTTCTCGTTCCTGCGAAGTTCGAAAAAGAGAAGAATACGTATTCAGATCAAAGTCCTGGTGAGAGCCAAAAAGGATCAACATGGAAATACCATATAAACCTCTTACCGAAGGAGCAGGATGGAGTTTTGTAAAAGGCCTCGGGTTTCGAGGAACGACGATCTTCTCGTTTGGGGCGAAGAAATCGGCAGCACGATTGAAGAACGCCGCGGAAGAAATTTCATCCGAAACCTCCCTCGTCGGGTCATTGCGGCCTTCATATTCATGCCGGGATGAACTTCGGTCCTTGAGGCGCGGATTCGTAGTCTGAAGTTGGCAACAATGACCATACCGATAAGCCCATCCCCTTCAATTCGCAATCGGCCCGGAGATCGATCACTTGGTTCATTCCGTTGTCTTTGGGAAGCGATGTCCAGTCAGGAGAAGGCTTGGGTGGTGTCCCAGTGAAGGCAGGCAATGGGGGGTTAGGATTGGCACAATAAAACCACTCTTGGTGCCAACCCTTATTGGAGGTTTTAAAGGGAATGTGAAGATAAGATTTTTTCATGCCCTCCCTCAGCTGAAACCCAGCACCGCCAACCGTTTTGGGAGAATTCTTGCTGGGGAAGGGCTTGAAGAGGAAAAGATGGCGAAAAAAGATCAAAATGAGGCGAATGCCAAGATAGGCCTCCAGAGAGGTTAACAAAGGCAGCAATTTGAAGAATGGAGTTAGGGTTAAGATGAGTTAACTCGATTCCATAAAACTCGAGAACACCGCATGAAGAAAGGGGATCTTGGAAGACCAAGCCCACGCTTAAAAAGGATTCAAAGGCGACCGCCTCTTGAGACGAGGAGTAGGCGGAATTCACCGGTGGCGCGGCGCAGCGAGCATCACCAAAGCGGAAAAACACCAATGCCAACCAAATCCTCGGTAGTCCCTCTGTCGTCAAGTAGCCCAATCTTTGGTCGGCGGAAGGAGGGCGGTTGGGGAGAGGAGGCGACATTTTTAATGAAAAGTCCTCGCGATCGCGTGAAAACTAGGGCAATGAGAAAAGTTAGCCCTAGCTGCGGAGGTCGCGAAGGAGAAGAAGTTGGAGAACAAAGGGGCAAGTAGCAACGGTACAAAGCCACTCTATTTGCTCCGTATTGATAAGGAAGCGGCGCCGATTCTCGCTCCGAGCGGGAAATCGCACTACCCTTCCCAAAACCCTGAAACCGCCCTAGGGAGCATTTCAGGGTGGGCCGGCAGGTACGCATGACGTACATAATTGCCAATGGCCCAAAAAAGAATTAAGTTAACAAGTGGTATGCCCCACGATGGGCCCAAAAGCCAGAAATCCGTAATGCACGGAGTAAATGGGTACCACTCCAGAAACAACATCCTCTTACGGTATGCCTCATGCCAGGCCAAAAACTGATAGTGTTCAAAAGAACAAAGTCAGGTGCCGTAAAGATGATTTTTGAAGATAAATGCTTAGAACATACAAGAAATCAGTCGGCCTGGTAATCCGGGACAAAGACGGCTCAAAATAAAAAGAATTTGGCGAGTTCTTCGTGACCTCTTTTACCCAACGACAAGCACTCGGCTAAAAGCACTCGGGAAGGCTTAGCAGCTGGAAGGCATTCGATCATGAAGCACTCGGGGGTTACTGTGGGATATGTATGTCCCGGGGCCCACCAAGCTGTCCACCAAGGCCCAACCAGGCGAACTTGGGTCATATTAATTGGATAAAACTGAAGGTCACTTGGGCCGAATAAAGCGCGAAGAATCAGGATAGGCATTAGCTTAGGAGGCCGAGTCGTATTGGGCAAAGGAAGATTGTAATCCAAACCGATACGAGCTCAGGATAGAAACCCCTACTTCGTATCCGAGTAGGACTCAATATTGTAACCGCCCTTCTCTACTATATAAAGGGGGGGACAGGGCACCTCAAACATAAGGATATCTCATCAGTAATCAGCTAGCCACATATAATTCCAGAGCACAGGACTAGGGTATTATCTCCACCGTGGGAGCCCGAACCTGTATACATCGGGTGTTCTTGTGCTACCATCGAAGTTTGGGTCCAGCGCGTAGCCCCCTTTTCATTATTGTCGGTAACAAACGTCGACACCCATCAAACTTTTCACACTTGACTTCAACTATCTTAAGTTGCTTAGATGCAAACGGCTGTTTTACTTTCGAGAATCGATCAATTGTGATCCGTGCATGATAATTTTAAATAGGAATATCTATCTGAACCTATCAAATATACCTCGAAAGTTGAAGAGTGAGCTTTTCTAGAACAGTGTATTGCGAGAAAGCATACAAGTGCATGAAGATGAATTGCCATGCACCACTCATTGAGTAACAAAGCGTTTAACTTGCTAAATGTTGGGCCACATCAAATCCTTTTGAATATAAATGGACAAAATGCAAAGGGTAGGAATAGCTTAAGACTTAATTTTAGAAGACAACAAGTGGTGAAGTAAAAGAAGGCGGCCACAGATATTGAAAAGCCAAAAGCAGGCACAATAACAAAAGTGGTTTATAACCCATATCATTTCATAAGTCCCTAAATAAGCTGCTTTGTTTGAGAATCAAACATTTTCAACTTCGAACACTAACATAAATAAAGGTAACGAATTTGGTCATATGAAAATGCAGTTTTTGGATCCATACCAACACAAACACTAAAACTGTGTTTACTTAGGAACAGAGGGAGCACAAAGTAAGATACCAGAAGTAATCAAATGCAAAAATCTGAAATACAACGTATGAAGAATGCCTTAAAATAATCAGTTAATCACAAACAAACCATGGATTCCACATGGATTCCCCACTGAAGGATAATGGTTTAAAAAGATCCTTTGGTGATCATGCACACACGCCACTTGTTAGGAGCTAGTATGTCAAACAATGATATAGATAGAGTAAGAGAAATAGTTGATCACAGATAACAATAAACGCTAAGAAGTAACTAACTGCCAACATACCACACTAGGTTCAGCTATCAACTCCAAGCTTTTAGCCTTTGACAAACCCTTGAGGAGCACATGATCCCCGCTACCATCACCATCAGCACCATAGTCATCACAGGTATTATCAACACATGAGCCCCAAATTCCTCTTTACCTAGCGATCATCACACCGATGAGTTTAACAAATCTTGCTACTAATGACGGCATGCTTTCAAGCAAAGAGTCTTCCCTAGCATTCGATTAATTCCATTGTCATCGGACTTGGAATACAAATTTGAGTCTGCGCATTTGGACAAAACACACAATCAATGATGGTCATTTGTTTCAATGAATGGGACAAGATCATGTAAACTTCAATGAAGCAACCGGTCATCCATAGTTCCTCCGATTCGGGCAGCTTGAAAAATTGAGAAAGTCATCTTTTAACACTACATTGCAAAGCTTCAACCTCGCCGGGAGCCGGAGAGTAGAGGCGGTCGTCTAGCTCAAAGCATTCGTTATCACGGACTAATTGAATTCCAAGGATTCTAGCTTGGCACAGCAGAGAGCATCCGGAGACCACAAGTTGATCTGTGGTTCATCTGGCTCAAAAGTATCGAGCACTATCTCACACACATGCGGTAGCTGCGGTCACGGAGGAAGCAGCGGTGGTTCACGAACTTGTTGACTTCGACTCCCGCCGGTTGGCGTTCTTCCGTCGCCGGTGAAGCACAGGGACGGGCATGTACTTCGAGAGATGGCACGGCGCTGGCGAAACCGCAGGAGTCTGCACGGCCTCCGGCAATGGCGAAGTCTGACAAAGCCGTCTTTGCGGGACCTCGTCTGGAAGGGTGTCGATCCGCCATCACCATAGGCGTCTGGCGCCTCCTTGCGCCCATGGTAGACCGTCTCTTGTTTGTTAGGCATTGCGTTGAACAAGTGGCGGCGTCGGTCTTGCTGCAGCAGAATGGGGAAAAAATCTAAGGATGATCAAAGATGGATTCATGCGGCATCTCCGAGAACTAAAATTTTGGGACCATGGATTCCTCACCGGTGGAGCTTTGGGTTGGAGGAGGGACGGACTAACGGGCGATCTAGCTAGCCCTAGCCGTGTCGCGATTCTTGAGGCCGACCTCCCTCCCCGTGGCGTGCCTCTGACCATCGCCCGGTGGTTGGCAAGTAGGCGTGCAGTGGTTCGGATTGCCGGCTCCTTGCGCTCTAGAAATTTCGGAGGTGGAGTGGTTGATGTGTAAGGAATGGGGAAGAAGCGAGAACCAAGGCGGTGAGGGCTGAGGATTTCTGGTGATACAAAGCGGAATGTGAAATGGTTTCTCGTCACTATCGTGCCTCTTAGACATTGCTAGTTGGGGCCCACTGTCGATGAAACTGCGGACGTGACATTAAGGCCACTAGGCGAGTTTGGAATATATGAATTTTACATGACTTACGGAGAAATTAAGCAGAAAGCGATGTAATTCCGTAAGAATCTTATTGACATTTCACTTTCTAAAATGGGGCCTCAAGATGTGTTCGGTTAATTGCTAGGGTGCTTGACATATTTTGGCGATAAAAATTTTAAGCGCAAAAATTTGGCTTGCATTTGGTTAGATTAACAATCCTTCATTTCGATGAAATTATGTTTCCATTTGGCGCTTAGCCTATTATCTTGCTAAGATTTGACCCATTTATGAGCAAGAGAATGCTGAAATTTCTTCGAGAAAAAAGATGATGCTGAAATTTGGTAAATATGGGAACAATATCCATTGGACAAAACAACCACAAGCTTTTGTAACTTTTGAGTTCGATGGACCACAGTGAGCTTCTTCTGAAGTAGGAGTAGCTTCTAACTTTACTAAGCAAATGTGATTCCAAGAACGCACATATACACATATAAGTTGTTCGGATTTGGAACCGACGGGCTAGGACTCGCCAGCAGTTGCGATCTTGCTGTTGGCTGTTAAGCATGGCGCAGGGTACGTTTGGTTGGGTGTACGAGGGTGAATTGAACCGTTCCATACAGAATTTGGTTTTGTACTTTTGTGTTTGGTTAGTTGAATGGAACCATTTGGTACAGGATGAGATGGTACAGATTCTTGGGATATTCTAAAAAGATATTGCACCATCCTGTATGGGAAATTTGGCTGAACCAATTGGTCCAGGACAGAATCGTTCACTCGCACCATCCCTCAAATCAACCTCATCCCTCAATCCAATCTCATCCCTTCAACCAAACATCATCACGTACCATCCTGTATCATTTCATCCAAGTAACCAAACAAAATCTTGTATCATTCCATTCAGGCAACCAAACACCTTCCTTGTACCATCTCATTCAGGATCATCTCATCCATCCTGTACCATTCTATCCCATTCATCTTCGTACACCCAACCAAATGCACCCTTAATTCTCTCAGCGGTTGCGATCTTCTTGGTATTTATTAAGCATGGCGCACTAGTGTTGAACAATATCACCACGGAGAATCTTGCCCGAGTTGGTCCTTTGTCCGGGTGAGGTTGACGGCGAGCTCCGGGAAGAGGTGGCATCTGAGTGTGCCAAGTACGGCCTTGTAGCATGCTTGCTGATACTTGAGATCAGGAGCTTCTTGCAGTTTGAGAGGGCAGAGGAAGTGTACATTGCACACTGCATCTTGTTGTCAGTTGTTGGTTGATGAATTCAGATTATAAGAAGCAGCCGATAAATCAAATAATAGTGGATAAATAAAATAATCAATCCACGTGGAATGGAGGTCTCTGAATATCATGAGTAAACAGTTGATTGTATTTTAGGAGCACGCAGTCTTTTAATAAATATATGTCCGTATCAGCTAGGACCGGGATAATAGAGAAGTTGCAGCCAATACCTAGGGCATGTTTGGATTCATTAGTATTAACAGTTAGCTGCTAAAATGGATTCAAACAGACTAGCTAATAATCTAGCTAACAATTAGCCAATAACCCAGCTAATAGTTATCTCATTAGTTGGTTCTTCCCTGCTAATTGCAGCTAATAGATGGTGAAGTGACTAATTTGCCCTCAGCCCTATCCACCGCAGTCCCTTTTTTCAAAAGCATCGCGAACCACCGCAGCCCCTACGACCAGCCATCGTCCACACACCGCAGGAGCCAAGTAAGTCCACTCTCCTAGGCGACGTTGGGGATCTGGGTGTGGCGGTGTCCCTCCGCCTCCAAGCGTTCTTCCTCCGCGATGCGCTGTCTCCTTATCAAGGCCGTCGAGGTCGCCGGCGATGGCCGGCCGCGTCTGGCTCCTCGTGCCCATCTCCTTACTCCCGATCCCCACCACCTCGTCCAAGTCTCCCCTCTCCTCGTCAGCTTTGTTGCGGGCCTCATGCTTGACATCCTCCTCGCCGGCCACACCAAGCTCATCGTTCGCCGCCCGTGCCTAGCCTATAGCATCGTGGGCATGTATGTAGCACCGTGGACAAGAGGCGCTAGCCTGCTGTGCTAGGCCAGCATGAACATGCATGTTTGTGCTACAATTAATGAGAAGTTTGAATTTTAATGGAAAGTCTATCTACTACTCTAAAATATGAAATCAGAACTCTGAGCTTTACAATCTTGTTTCGTATGTCCATGCCCTTAGCCAGCTAAAAAAAAGTGCAAACAACTATTAATGCAAGGATACAATGGACATTTACACCTACAACTAAATTATCAACCACCTATTAGCTAGTACCTCTAAACAGTTCCCGCTAATAATTAGCCAGCTAATAGTTAGCCAGTAATTAGCTATTAGCTAACTAACTATTAGTGCTAATGGATCCTCTAGTCAAGTTGGACAGGATAAGGGATGATAACCTTTTTATATAACTAGAAAATTACCATTTGACCAAGGGAGAAGATATTTATTAGTATCCTAATGGTAAATTAGGATCCTAACAAGGGAAAACAGGATGCCTTCCAGAAAAGAAAACAAACCTGGAATTCTGCAACACTCAAGAGTCAAGATGGGTATCATAGAGAGCACCCATGCATCATACTAAATGCTCTATGACAATAAATTGCAAAAGTGAACGCCAGATGCAACAATCAAATGGTGCTTAATTGCTATTTGCAACAGTGGAACCAAAAAAATCAACAGCTAAATCTAATTTCTATTTCTACTACCCACTTTATACTATCCGTATGCAATCTAATTTCTATTTCTGCTACCCACTTTATACTATCCGTATGCTGCACAGTAAAATTTCTGTTAGACAAAAGTGTGTTTAGGGCCAGAGGAGTAACACCGCCTGGGAGCTAGCTTGTGCCGATCAGGAGGTGTCGCTGCGGAGCAAGAAACCAACGATCATGTAAGGGAGGAGTGTTGAAACACAAAGCCCAACTCAGATCTTCCTTCCAAACAAACAGATCAAAGCACACACAAGAAATTCTGATATGCTCTGAACTTTGCTCGACAATGCAGCAGCAAACTTCTGAGAGTATTCTGGAGGAGCAGCAAACACAACGCCTGAAAAAAAATAATCTGCAGAGCAGCACTTCGGCTCAGAGCAGAACAGAGTTTCTGAAACAACAATCGAGCGCACTGCAGGGTAGATGTTCAGAGCTAAGCTTAAACACAAGATTCAGACAAAATTCGCACAAACAGTCTTTTTGCGACATGCAAAACTCCTCACGTCTTTTCTGGGTTTCTATTACTTAGGCCCTGTTTGGATCTATTAGTAGCTAATAGTTAGCTGGCTAATAGTTCCTAGCTAATATTAGCTAGCTAACTATTAGCTGGCTAACTATTAGCTGGAGGGTGTTTGGATCCACCAGCTAATATGTGGCTAATAGATGCTATTGTCCAGAATACCCATACTATTAAATGCTATTGGTGGTAGACGCGAAGGGTATTTTGGTTAAATGCCACCTATTAGCTGTTATTAGCTGGGTTTGGCTAGCTAATGAGATAACCATTAGCTGGATGCCCACTAATAGTTAGTCGATCTATTAGTGGGGTGTTTGGATCCACTCGGCTAATTTTAGCGACTAACTATTAGCTGCATGGATCCAAACAGGCCCTTATATAGACTCTGCATTACATGAGTCATTATCGGACTCGACTCCAATTTCGAGATTAACAAAATAGCAAAGTAACTAACTATTTGTTATCCAACAAAACAATAAAACTCCGGATGCCTGTAGACTCCGACTTCTATCAAACTGAGACTCTTAGGGTATGTTTGGATCCATTAGCACTAATTGTTAGCTAGTTAATAGCTAATTGCTAGCTAACTATTAGTTAGCTAATTATTAGTTGGGGGTGTTTAGAGGTACTAGCTAATAGGTGGCTAAAAATTTAGTTGTAAGTGGAAATACCCATTATACCCTTACATTAATAGTTGTTTTTTAGTTGTAAGTGGAACATGCACGTACGCCAAGGGTAAAAATGACTTTTCATCATCTATTAGCACCAATTAGCAGGGGTCTACCAGCTAATAAAATTTCCATTAGCTGGGATGTTAGCTAATAATTAGCAGCACTATTAGCTGGCATGTTTGGATCCACTTTAGCTAATTTTAGCAGCTAATTGTTAGTGCTAATGGATCCAAACATGCCCTTAACAAACCAACTTCTTATATGTTTCGTGCTGTTGGATTACAAGATTAGGACTAACATATCTCCCCCTAATCTTGTAATACTCATTTTACTTCTACCACTCTGATCTACTCCTGAAGCTCAAGGAACTTTACTCTCCCAACCGCTTTTGTCAGCAAATCTGCCACTTGATCTTGAGTACTAACATACTCAACATCTATCTCACCACTTTCAACACAGTCTCTTATATAATGATACTTCGTATCTATATGCTTACTGCATTGATGATGAACCGGATTTCGACACAATGATATTATCTACTTTGAGCAGCACCTTCTCCACCTTCCAGTTCATCAAATCTGCCAACATCCTTCCAAGCCACACTCCTTGACTTGCTCCTGTTGTTGCCGCAATGTACTTGGCTTCACGCGATGATGAAGAAACCACTTTTTGCTTTTGTGATAGCCAACTGATCACATTATCTCCAAGGAAGAACACAATCCTCTTCCTGTCATCAATGTCACCCCACCCGCAAAGTCACTATCTGTATACCCAACCAACAGGGTATGACTTGCTAATTTTCTGCAGTATAAACAGCCATAATTCAAAGTTCCTTTCACATATCTAAGAATTTGTTTTACAACTGCTATGTGCTTGAGTTGTAGGCATTTCCATGAAGTGACTTACTATGCCAACTACGTATGTGATATCCATTCTTGTATGAACTAAATAGCTCAAACAACACACTATGCTTCTGTACAATGTTGGATCAACAGGAGGGTTTTTACTTTCTTTGCTGAGCTTCAATCTAGCCTCCATGGGAGTAGATATTGCATTACAATCTTTCATCCCACATTTTTCAAGTATCCTCTCAGCATATGAAGATTGAGTAAGGGAGATACCTTTTGAGCTTTGTTTTACTTCAATGCCAAGGTAGTAGGATAACAATTCCAAATCACTCATCTTGAAAATACTTCTCATTTGACCTTTAAACTTTGCAATTTCTGAGATGTTTGGCCCGCTTATTATCAAGTCATCGACATAAACTCCAACTAGCAAGCTATTACCTTCTTGTGTTCTTTTATATACCACATGCTCCAATGGACATCTCTCAAAACCAAGATTGAGTAATGTGATGACCAATTTTAAATTCCAAGCACATGGAGCTTGTCGAAGCCCATAAAGTGCTTTCTTTAGTTTATAGACTTTGTTTTCTTCTTCCTTTACTTCAAATCCGAGTGGCTGCGAAACATAGACATCTTCAGATATTTCTCCATTGAGAAAAGCTGACTTCACATCCATATGATGCACTTGCCATGCTTCTTGAGCTGCTAGTGCAATCAACAAGCGTATAGTTTCAATTCTAGCCACCGGTGCAAATACTTCATCAAAGTCTATACCTTGTCTTTGCACATAACCCTTCGCTACTATCCAAGCCTTATGCTTCAAGATTCTTCCTTTGGGATCCTTCTTGACTTTAAAGATCTACTTTAAGCCAATGGTTTTATGTCCTGCTAGCAGTTCAATCAATTCCCACATTTGGTTTTCTTGGATTGACTCAATCTCTTCTTGCATTGCTTTCTGCCAACATTTATGGTTTGCAGCTTCATCATAGTTTGAAGGTTCCTCCGCACTCAATAGACAAATATTCAGCTCTTCGGCTAACTCAATCGGCCCACTATTTTCATAGATTTCCTGTAATGACCGAGTCTTCCATGGCAACAGTGGAGAACCGGATGCAATATTTTCTACAGATCCACTTTTATACATTTCTACAGAGGGTGATGTATCATACCTGGCTACTGAAACCGGACTTTGCTCTTTCGTATCGACTGCAACTCTGTCGCTTGAGGAATCAATACCTCGGTCTAGAGATTCCCCGCCTGCACCTAATGGTTCAAAGCTTCTGCCTGGATGTTCAGCACATGTGTCTTCAGTTGCTACATCAACAGAAGAATAATGCCAAGTGAATGTCTCGGTGTTCTTAGCAACAGACGCATCCCAGTCCCACTGCTTATCTTCTTCAAACACAACGTCACGAGTTATATGAAGTTTGTTGGTTTTTGGGTCATACACTTGATATGCTTTAGAACCTTCCGCATATCCGAATAAGACCATAGGGATACTCCTGTCATCAAATTTCTTCAAACCTGGTTTGACAACTTTCACATGTGCCAGACAACCAAAGGTCCTCAAATGATGAACATTTGGCTTTTGATCATTCCAAGCCTCGTATGGTGTCTTTCCATCCAAGCTTCGTGTCGGTGATCTATTCAGTGTATACATCGCTGCCTTCACTGATTCTCTCCAAAATTTTCCGGGTATAGCCTTGCTCTTCATCATACTGTGAGCCATCTCGACAACAGTTTGATTACGCCACTCCACAACTCCGTTCTGTTGTGGAGAATATGATACTGTGGTATATCTTCTAATTCCAGCCTCTTCACAGAACGTCC
This sequence comes from Guadua angustifolia, assembly GCA_036346375.1. NCBI lineage: Eukaryota > Viridiplantae > Streptophyta > Magnoliopsida > Poales > Poaceae > Guadua > Guadua angustifolia. Next base: position 49,412,188 of record CM070520.1, on the reverse strand, counting down.
CAAACTCTATTGAAGTGAATTCACCTCCTCTGTCAGTTAGGAGAGCCTTCACTTTCAAATTTTTCTCGTTCTCCACCGAGGCTTTGAATTTCTTGAAATACCCCAAGGCTTCATCTTTATTTTTGAGAAATTCCACCCACATATACCTGCTATAATCATCCACAAGCAACAGAAAATATTGATTACCTCCTGGCGTGATGGGCGTGATCTTTCCACACAAATCGCCATGCACAAGATCCAACTTCTTCTCTACTCTGTACTGCACAGAACCTGGGAATGGTTTTCTGTGTTGTTTTCCAAGTGAGCAACCATCACAAAATTGCTCTAGGTGCTCTACAATAGGCATACCTTCTACCATTCTCTTCATGATGAGATTCCTCAAAGATCTAAAGTTGAGATGTCCAAACCTCTTGTGCCATAGCCATGCAGTTTCTTTTGACTTTGATAGCAAGCAAATTGGATCGGACACTCTCAAATCAATAGCATATAGCCTATTATGTGACCTATTCACTTGACCCTTCACGATCTACAATTTGCATTACTCCATCTTCAACCTGTTCACTTGAGCCAATAGATGCCCTTCACGATCAACAATTTGCATTACTCCATCTTCAACAAAGATTTTGCACCCATTCTCATCTAGTTGGCCAAGGCTAACAATTCTGCTCCTGAGTCTCGGTATATAATAAACATCTGTGAGCAATCTGTGTTCGTTATTTCTACAGCCCAAGAGCATAGAACCAATGCCACAAATGTTCACAATGGAACCATCACCAAACTTTACAGTACCCTTAATCGATTCATCAAGGTCTGCAAAAAGTTCCTTCGCTCCAACCATGTGGTTACTAGCACCCGTGTCAAGATACCACACTCCATCTGCAACAGTTGCCTCATTAATGAATTCGGGAAAGACTCTATCTTCATTTAGCATCACAACGTGTTCTGTATTTTGGATGACCTGAACAATTTTGCAAGTTTCAACCAACAACAATGCAGGTTCCTTCTCATCCTTCTTCTGACATAATGTGCCTGTTCTATCCTTGGCTTGCGACACTCGCTTCGGAAGTGCCGCATCATGTCACAATTATAGCATTTGATTTTTGATTTATCGAATCTGCGATGAGGTTTGTCTTCAGCTTCTCCATTACTTCTGCCACGTCCAAGACCTTGGCCACATCCCCAACCGCGGCCATGGCCTCGACCACGGCCACGCCATCCTGACTTCCTGTTGGCACTGCTAGAGGCTTCATCATCGCTCTTATCTTTCACTGATGAAGCCTCAAAGCTAGCCCGTGATGCCAGCATCAACTGATTGCCTTCATCTTTCTGTTGATGCCGCCCCTTCAAAGTTTCTTCAAAGGCACGCAGTCTACCGACCGCCTCAGCCACCGACATTGCCAACACATCTCCCCACTATTCTATTGTGCCAACAATGGGTAGAAATCTGTTGGGTATAGCATTGAAAAGCTTTTCAACCACTGTTTCTTCTGACATCTCCGTACCGAGAGATCGGATCTCACCAATCAACGTAGTGAGTCGGAGCGAAAACAAAATTAATCGTCTCGTTTTCCTCCATATTCATCTGGTTGAATTGCCTTTTCAGCACCTGCACCCGTGCCATCTTGACTCGATCCTCACCGACTCGCATCTCCGTGAGTGTGTCCCAAGCCTCTTTCGCCAATTCCTTTTGTGAGATAGCCATCAACACTTCCTCCGGCACAGATTGAGCAATTGCGGCTAATGCACCTTGGTCTATCACCTCATCGACGTCAGCATTCTCTATCGCCGCCCAAACTCCTAGCGATTTCATGAGGATCTTCATCTTTACGGCCCAATAACCATAATTCATGTCGCTCAACATTGGATATTGAACCGGCACAATGTTTCTTGCTCGAGCTCTTCCATATGCCTCAATAGCTCCAGATGAGTGCTCTGTTGTCTTCGGCGAGGATGCTCTTGACATGATCTCCAAGATTTGGTGGCTCTGATACCACTTGTTGAAACACAAAGCCCAAACTCAGATCTTCCTTCCAAACAAACAGATCAAAGCACACAGAAGAAATTCTGATATGCTCTGAACTTTGCTCGACAATGCAGCAGCAAACACAACACCTAAAAAAAACAATCTGTAGAGCAGCACTTCGGTTCAGAGCAGAACATAGTTTCTGAAACAACAACCGAGCGCACTGCATGGTAGATGTTCAGAGCAAAGCTTAAACACAAGATTCAGACGAAATTCGCACAGACAGTCTTTTTGCGACGTGCAAAACTCCTCACGTCTTTTCTGGGCTTTCTATTACTTATATAGACATGAGTCATTATCGGACTCAACTCCAATTTCGAGGTTAACAAAATAACAAAGTAACTAACTATTTGTTATCCGACAAAACAATAAAACTCCGGATGCCTGCAGACTCCGACTTCTATCAAACTGAGACTCTAACAAACCAACTTCTTATCTGTTTCGTGCTGTTGGATTACAATATTAGGACTAACAAGGAGAACGGAAGCAGGAAGAGAGAAAAGAGAAAGCGAGAGATAATCTCATTTTCATTGTTGCCTTGGCGGGCGCCTGATCGATGTTTCACTTCTCTGCTTTGGCCTTTGGGCTCTACTGCTACCATGGAGCACTGGACTCCAAAAATCATGAGTTAATAAAGACTCAGAGAATTAAAGAGCTTGACGGTGCCAGTGAAGAGTTTCTAAGTCATGCGGAAGGTATTAGATACCAGACTTTCTACTATCTTCGGGATTTACCAAAATTTACATCCAAAACCTGTAACATGCTAAAAAATCTCGTTAGATACACTTTTGTTGTTCCTGCACGAATGCATTTAGCTAAGCTATAGCTTAGGAAACTCTTTATTAGACAAGTTTTACGGTACATTATACTCCTAATATATTATGGGTAGTAGAAATCAAATCTAACCATTGATTTATAGAGTATTCTTCCAGCTCTACTAAGGGAGGAAGTATAAATAAATACTAGCTATTCTGATCTATTAGATAAAAAAATGAACAGTCTATATTGAATTTAGTGTACCATACCAAAATTTAAGACTTTTACCATCCTTAAGAGGTACCAAAATTTACTTTGATGTAGTACCAAGAGGTATCAAAAGTTGATACCTCCGCTCTTTAAACCTTTAGTATCTCTTGATACTATCTTAATGTAAAATTTTGTACCTCTTGAAGATGAAAAAAACTCTTATAGCTTAAAATTTTTTTTTTTTGATGAAGGAAGATTTTATTAATTTCAAGAACAATAGCTTAAATGGGCAAACTAGATCGTTTTAGTTAAGCCATACTTGTCCATGCTGCACGTTTGATTAGTTTGTCTTTTTAATGGAAACGTCATGATTCCATTAAACCATTGCCGCAGGCAAATCCGGGGCTACAAGTCCAGATACAAAAGCGCGCTGGACGTTGGTCCATCCACAGTTCCACACCATAATTAGCTCTATAACTTGGGAGTACAGTAGCTTTGTTCGAATCGTGAGCAATTTGTAAAACAATGCAAGATGGCTACTTGCATTCTGACCCAGCTTGTACGTCTTAATTGGAACATACTTTGTTGGAGCGCCTGTAATGTTACTTTTCTCCGGGAAAAAAAGAGAGGAATAATTGGATATTTGCCACTCCTCAATTTGAAAATTGGATTGCATGTACAAAAAATGCCACTGAGTGGCAAATATCCAAGTCTCCCAAAAAAAAAGGCGAGACTTTGACCAATCATAATTATACATGGAAGCTTTGCCCAAGGAGAGTAGATAAATTTCATTTTTCGCCGTCGTTGGATCATGGGATGACATCTTAATTATCTGGAACAATTCAATTCTCACTGGCCAAATTGTTCATAATTTACAGTTAACCTTAACAGTAAAATTCACATCAACCCTTTCTTCGGACTTTAAAGTGTGTTGATGGTCCGTGTGTGTGAGACAACACAGCTTAGATAGCTTTGTGAAGAGCTCTTTTACTGGACACTAAATTCAGTATAAACTGTTCATTATTTTTGATTCAATGGATCAGATTAACTTGAATTTATTTATACTTCATGTGGTAGTAGAGTAGTAGAAATACCCTTAACAAATCAATGATTGAATTTGATTTCTACTATCTACTATATACTATCAGTATAATGCACCGTAAAATTTCTGTGTCTAACAGCACGAGACTATGACACATTGGCCCACTTGCCAATGGTGAGGAACACACAAGGTTTGTCACTTGTGAGGAGCACCGAACACAAGGTTTCTAAAATAAGGGGAAATATACCTTCAGCAAGGTGACTAGGTAGTCTAGACAGAACTCATCTTGCAATACTACTACTACTAGTCTACTACTACACAGTAACAAAAAGAGACTTGTAATCAATCAGTCTCGTTAAATCAGGTCCGATTAATATCTAAGTAGGCAACATGACTAATTCTAACATCCAACTCTATAAGCTTCTTCAGAAAGTCTCATTCTTGCAAACCCAGGCCACATTTTTCTGGATATAATCAATGACTAGTTGATCCATCGTCGTTCTTGCACCTCTCGAAACTCAAGTCTGTACAAGCATGAAAAAGCATATTAAATTCTGATAGGTCCTCCTATGTGATTGCTTGAGAAGGGACTTTGCATTGCAGCTCGAACTTATTTCAGCTAAACTGGCTAATTTTCGAATATTTGACATGTAACTTTTATTTGACTAGTAGATGCCTGTGCGTTGCAACAGAGTCTAAAAAGAAGATAATATCATCAAACCATCTCACATAGTACCATGAACATCAATTTTTTTCTTACAGGCTATCGCTTATGGCAGCATAATAGTGACAGACGAGACTGCTGACTCACTGTAAGCAGGTCTGCAGTAGCTTGGACATCATCGTCATCCACGGCTCCGGCTCTGACATGTACACATCGGCTCATACATGGTGGTCCACGTCTCCAACCTCTGCAGAGACATATCCTCCACAGAGGCATGACAACCAAACATGCTGCCCATTATCTGTCCTTTGTTCATCCGGTAAAGGATAACATGGTCCGGCATATATGAGTTACACCATGCTCATCTATGAAGTTACCATACTATGACTACTACATATCACCTGGTATCTTCAAGTTCAAGCCTTCAAGGAACATAGCTTAGGCATGCACGAGTCAAAATATATATGCTAAAAGGATGTAAGTTTGGATAGCCACAATATTTTTGTGCAAACCTCTGTGCCGCAAAATAAAGAAAGAAAACGTTTCTCAAATGCAATCCCAGCATGGAATTCCTGATCAGCTAACCCTGTTTGGAATTAATCTATACAATGCATTAATCTAGCTAGAGCAAGAATTGCGAGTATAATAATAGTTTGTGTCTATTAATTGTGTCTGGACGCTAATGCTATAGGTGTTTCATGTATGTTTCTCATGATTTTTTGCAGATTCTTTGAATGGCGTCTCTAAGTAACAATTCCTCACAGGCAGCGCAGAGCTCAGCCATAGGTCAACCACAAAATGAAGCTCAAGTATCACAATCACAAGGTACCGATGCTCAGACATTGGATACACAAACTCAAACTGGTAGTAAGAGAAAACTTAGATCTGTAGTATGGAATGAGTTTGAGCAAGTACAGATAGATGGGAAATGGAAAGCCGTATGTCAGTATTGTCACAGTAAGCTTAGCAGAGAAACAAGTCAGGGCACTTCTCACTTAAAGACTCATCTGAAATCTTATCTTGCTAGGAATGCAATAGGCCCAAAACAACAAAAATTGAGGTTGACAAAGGGAGAGGAAGGGAGAGTGAATATAGAGAATTATATTTTTGACCAAGAAGTTGCTAGGAAAGAATTATCATTGATGATCTGTGTTCATGAGTACCCCTTGTATGTGGTTGATCATGATGGTTTTAGAAAGTTCTGTTCTTCATTTGTAAGTTCAACCTTCATTAGTTATGGTTTTGGTGTTAATGACAAATCTAATATTGAAATTATCCATTAATGTGATTTTGTTATTAATGACAAATCTTATGTCGAGACTAACTTGTTTATTTAGAATATTTTTTATTAGTCTCATCACATTGAAAAATGGAAAACCCAAGGTATGTATGCGTATTCATTCTAGTATTAGTTGCATACTTTGGATTCAAGTTAAAGTATGAATGTCCCCATTATATTAACCACAAATGTGCATCATGTTTCCCAATCCATATATTACATAGATGCACACACTTAGGGGGAGTTTGTAGTTTAACTTGAAAGTCTCTTTATATTGATCTAATTCTTATTGACACATATAAGGATCAAGACAAAGAAACTAAATCTTTGAGTATATATTCGAAATGCTTAATCATAGTATACTCATGGTAATATAGGATATACTCCAATATGATCAAATTGAATATGTGCATATTATCTTCAAGTCAATAATATTTATGCACATATACATGTGGGGTTTATTCTATAGATTGATGATTTAGAGTAATGATCATTTCCATATAATTTACACATAATGGATCATTACTTTTCATCAACATGAGTATATGAAAACTTGTGTAGTTAATATATACTCATATCAATTTAAATGATAATTTAAATTGAGTTCATTTGTCTTATTAATCATTAAAGAACACTTCATCATGTGTTGATGGTGTTCCGTGATTAATTGAGGATAAATGAATAGTTCTTAAGTATAATGAAGCATGTGTTGCATTATTGTACTTAAGACACATATTAAATCATTCAAATTGATTTAGGTTGTGCTCAATTGATCTAAAGGCATCCATTATGTGTTAATGGAGTGCAAGAGATAATTGAGACAACCATGCATCTTGGACTAACTATTTTATGAGTTGTGATTGAGTTAGGTCCAAAGATAAATGAGATGATTGAGAACGGGATAAAGACGGCATCATGAGGTGATGGGCGTCAAGAGAAGATCCCGAAGACAAAGAGAAGAATCGAGTGATGATCCCGGGGGAGTATCAAAGTGATGATCATAAAGACCCCAAAGGGGATTGATTGCGTACGGCGGCGAAGGTACAATTAGATAGGCTAAGGACTTTGTAGTCTTTGAGTCTAAGGTTTTTATCGCCGTACTATTAAGAGGGGTTGTCTCTTAGCTTAAGCTTCATCATGTGTTGATGATCTCAATCCGCGTTCACTCAAGCTCAAATCTTTTGATTTGGTTTTTGCTTAGAGCTAACCATTTGGCATGTGTTGCGCATGAGTTAGGCTTATGCTTGGTTGTTGTTGGTTTATGCTCTGATTTGCATGTGTTGCAAAGAGGAAGAGCATATGCATTTGGTTTTCGCATAAAGCTTTGATTTGCATGTGTTGCAAATAGGATAAGCTAATGCGTTGGCTTTTGCGTGAAGTTCATTTTTGCATGTGTTGCAAATGATGAAGCTTCATGTGTTGTTTCAAAACAATCTCTCTAAAATCTTGTGGTTGCTTGGAGTTAAGTTTTGCATGTGTTGCAAAAGGAGAGAGCTCAAGCACGATTTGGTGTTTGTGTGTTTGTATGGAGCTAGAGGCTTGCATGTGTTGCGAGTAGAGAGCTCATACATATGATTTGGTTTTAGTATGGAGTTTGGTTTTGGTGTTGCATGGAACTAGAGAATTGCATGTGTTGCAATTGGAGAGTTCATGCATCTTGAGTTTGTGTTGCTTGGAGCTAGACTTTTGCATGTGTTGCAAAGAGTAGTGCTCAAGCATGAAATGTGTTTGTCGTGTTATTTGCAAGTTCGTTGTGCGAATAAACTAAGGTTTATGAGTCCGGAATCCCGAGAGCATGTGAGTGGGGCTTGCAACGGGTGTTGGCAAGTTGACCGGGTCTTGTGTTGACCTTCACATGGCTAAGGGGATTAATCTCATAAACTCGAGTTTGATTTGCTTAATACGTTTTGCAAATAGATCTTGAGTTGGTTTAGTTGTGTAAATGTGTTTTGCAAATGAGCTCTGGAGTTATGTGGTTCGATCCTAGAGCATGTGCTGGCATTTGCAAATGTGTTTTGCAAAGTGTCGGGATCATGTGTTGATCCTTACATGGCTAGAGGGTTGATTGCATAAGTTCATGGTTTATTTGTGAAATGTGTTTTCGCAATTTGGTTGAGATTCTTTGAGCATGAGCTAAGTTGGTGCAAATGTGTTTTGCACGTGTGTATGATCATGTGTTGATCATCTTTGTGGCTCAAAGAATCAGTTTGGTTTTTGGAGAAATGGATTTTGGAGTTAATTCAGAATTTCTCTGTTGGCAAGACTACTGCTTAGAGAGCATGGCGTAGTACTGCAAGTCTTGATACTACCAGGTTAAACTCATGTAGCTTTTCTCCACAATATTTGTGTTTTTATTTGAGCTGCGGCAAGACTACCGCTCGGTGGGAGCGGTAGTACACAAAATCGGTACTACCGGCCTCGAGGGCTGATAGTCTCACAGATGTAGCCGTTGCCGACCGTTGGGGCTGCGGCTGGTACTACCGGCCCTTAGAGGGCGGTAGTACCGCGTTTTCACTGATTTTTGGGAATCTTGCCCCCAACGGCTAGTTTTGGCATGGAGGCTATGAAAGGAGGCCTTGGGGGTGTTGGGGCAGAGTTGCTGGCTTTGTGGGAGTTGTATGCATGTGTTGCTCTTCTCCCTTTTGCTTCTTGAGCTAAGAGTGAGCCTAATTGCGTGTGTTGTAATTAGGAGTGGTTGAGTGACCTCTTGTGCATGTGTTGCACTTGAGGGAGGCCTTGGTGCATGTGTTGCACTAGGTGATCACCGGGAGCGCACTCGTTGTGCTCGGTGAAGTTCAAGCGAAGGAGCGGCTTGTTACTCTTGGAGGTTGCCGACTCCTAGACTGGCAGAGGCGTCATCTTGCTGGAGCTCTCAAGGTTGTGAGAAGCCCGGTGAAGTTTGTGAAGGTTCGGGTTGAGCCTACGGCATAGCGTGAAAACCACGACTAGTGGAAAGAGGCGGTGCTCGGCGGAGCCGGTCCAAGTGGTTGGGCTTGCCTCAACGTGGACTAGGGGAGATCGGCAAGTCTCCTAACACCACAGAAAAATATCGGTTGTCTCTTTTACTTTCAAGTATTTACATTTATTGTATATTGTTCAATTGCTTGATTGTAATTAGAATTGCTTAGTATTAATTGATTGTTCAAATTAGCAATTCTAGTGTAGAGACATAATTTAGTTGGTGCACATAGTGAGCCTAGTTGATTTAGGCTTTAATTGTCAAAACCTATTTATCGCTTCCGCATATATCTTTGATTAGGTTTTATCTTAGGGTGTATTAGAGCGAATTGTTTAGTGAGCGATTGAATTTCGTAAAACGCCTATTCCCCCCTACCCTCTAGGCGCATCCTCGACCCTACATCATTATAACCAATTTTCTAGATAATGTCTAGAAATACTATTAGGAAGGATATATTAGATATGTATGAACTCCAAAAGAACTTGATGGTGAAGTACTTTGCAAATTTTAAACATCAAGTTGCCGTCACTATGGACTTATGGACTGCTGGCCATCAAAAGAGAGGCTACATGGCAGTTACTGCACATTATATTGATGAGAATTGAAAACTAAAGAGCTTCCTTCTGAGGTAAAAATCATGTTTATTTAGTTATTGTCAATCTAAAATGCCTACTTAGTTCTTGACAATCTAAAGTGCTTATGTATTAGGTTCATGTATGTGCCATGCCCACATACGGCTGAGATTATATGTCAAGCCCTACATGATTGTCTTGTTGAATGGCACATTGAGAGGAAAATATCCACGGTAACTTTGGACAATTGCTCTTCAAATGACAAGACTATTGGAGAAATGGCAGATAAGTTGGATTCTAACTCTCTTATGTTGCAAGGCAAATTGATCTATATGCGTTGTTGTGCCCAGATATTGAATCTAATTGTGCAACAAGGAATGAGTGTCATGGAAAAAGGCATTAAGAGGGTATGCGATAGTGTTGCATTTTGGTCAGCATCACCTAAAAGGCACAAAATTTTTGAAAAGATGGCATGCACTTTGAACATTCCATTAGGGGATATTGCTTCCAACCTCTTTGCAATTCAAACTGTTCTTGAGGATAAAGAAGAAATGATGGAAGATGAATCCATTATCACAGAGTTTGTTCGTCTATAAGGGTACTTCCTTCTTGCTATTGTTTTTAGTTAGTGTAAATGATATACTACAAGTAGTACAATGATCTAGATATTTAGTTGACTTTGAATATTTCTGTGTTAGTCACTTTTCTTCCAACCAAATTTTCAGTTTAGTTTGCTTGGGTCTTCACCATTAGGTAGAGGCGCTGCTGTCAAAGGAATAGCGGACATAGATCTTGTGCCAGATCAGTATATATTCTTGTCGGTGTTTCGTATAACCGGCAAGTAAATTTGTAAGTATAGGGGTCGTGCGTCCCCTCTCCTCGAATGGTTAGACTAAGGAAGTCCCGGATGTATACTGGTTCAGACCGAATGTCCCTACGTCCAGTTCGTGGTGGTGGATTGTATTACTCTGGGTGCAAAGGGTTACAGGAGGTTACAAGCGGAGGCTAAGGACAGACCTTTAGCGTTTATCCGAGAGGAGGAGGAGGTGCTCAAGAGAGCTCGCTTAAGTCGGACACTAAGTCGGGTCGGATGGCTGAGTTCGGGTGGAATGAGAATGCGAGTGAGGGTGGGCGTGCCCTTCCTTGAGGGCCCTGCCTCCCTTTATATAGGCGGAGGGGGCAGGTTACACGGGAATTTTAGAAAAGAGGTAGGGGTACGCTATGCCCGGGAGTCCCGGTCTCTGGTCTTGATGACTGACAAATCCCTGTTCATCCCATACCAGGTTAGTAGACACAATGGACAGCGCCCCATTGGGAAGGTGCGCACCTGCCCTCTATGCGCCTGTCAGATGTTGATGGTTCGAGGGGACGGGTGCTAGGATGAAGCGGCCCCTTGGTCACCTCGGGAAGGAGCCACCCGCCTCAATATAGCCGTCATGTTCGTGGAACGGGTGACCAGCTTGACGTAGACTGTCGACGTGGTGGAGGTTGCGGAGCTGGAGCTTGCTGGGGCCCCGGTCCAAGGGCCAAGTCGGAGCCCGCGAGGGCGTCGGACCTGGGTCTTGGTCGGAGCCTGTAGGGGCGCCCGGCGAGGGACCAGGTCCGAGTCGGAGCCTGCGGAGGCGTGGGACCCGGGTCCCAGTCGGGCCTGGCTGGGACGCCCGACACGAGGCCAGGTCGAAGCTCCCACGGTGGGCTTGACCAAGGACCTGGATCCTTCGTGGCCCGATGAGGCCTTCGATCAGAAAGTGGCCTAGCATGGCCCATTTGGTGTTTTATCAATATTTAATGATAATCCCATCTGTGAGGGACGAAGACTTTGGTAATACCCCCTTCAGTGCTCCATATCGTCATCAGCCCGAGCCCCGAGCCCGGATGACTGAGAGAAATACGATCTTGAAATAGATGTGTACTTTGCTGTGTGGGGTACCCTTGGTATAAGTATTCGTCAGTAGCCCCCGGGGCCGTCCTGAAATGCAGGCGTTCCTGGATGGTCCCTTCGTCTTTGGTGGCGCGATCGTCGGGCGTGCATGGGGGTCACTCGGGTCGGTTGAGTCCGACCGTCCTGGTCGGGTAATTTCTTCCGGAGGCGCGCGAGCGCATCCGGTGGATGTAGCCCCCGAGCGGGTCAGAGAGCTGGTTGGGGGGTTACGCTGGTCGGCAAAGAACCCAACTGAGCGGGGCGAGCAGTCTTGACCGACTTCAAGTCTTCGAGTGGATCGCGAGGCTGCCTCGGATGACGGGGTCCGACCGACCTGGTCGGCCGTTCTGACTGGGTGCGCACGAGCGCACCCGGTGGGTGTAGCCCCTAAGCCCCCGAGCTGGTCGGAGAGCTGGTTGGGGGGTTACCCTTGCCAGTTGAGCCCTAACTGCGCCCAACCGACTTGGTCGGAGGACCTCGGCTCAACACCGTTGCGGATGTCCGGACACCTTATGGTTCTTGAGTGCTTGTTTTTTCGTCGTAGCTAGACGCGACCGTGATCGGCAGGGAGGTCCAGATGCCTTCGCGAGAGGTTCTGGTTCCCGAGTGCTCGTTTTACGTCATAGCTGGATGCGGCCGTGATTGGCAGGGAGGTCCAGATGCCTTCGCGAGAGGTTCTGGTTCCCGAGTGCTCGTTTTACGTCATAGCTGGACGCGACTGTGATCGGCAGGGAGGTCCAGATGCCCTCGCGAGAGGTTCTGGTTCCCGAGTGCTCGTTTTACGTCATAGCTGGACGCGGCCGTGATCGGCAGGGAGGTCCAGATGCCCTCACGAGTGGTTCTGGTTCCCGAGTGCTCGTTTTGCGTCATAGCTGGACGCGGCCGTGATCGGTAGGGAGGTCCAGATGCCTTCGCGAGAGGTTCTGGTTCCCGAGTGCTCGTTTTATGTCATAGCTAGACGCGGCCGTGATCGGCAGGGAGGTCCAGATGCCTTCGCGAGAGGTTCTGGTTCCCGAGTGCTCGTTTTACGTCATAACTGGATGCGGCTGTGATCGGCAGGGAGGTCCAGATGCCTTCGCGAGAGGTTCTGGTTCCCGAGTGCTCATTTTACGTCATAGCTGGACGCGTTAGTTAGGCTCGTTTATCGCCGGAGCTGGGCGAGTTAGTTAGGCTCGTTTATCGCCGGAGCTGGGCGGAGGGCGTCCATCCCGGGTCCTCGTCTGGCGAGGCTATCCTCGGGAGGAGAGGCCGCTGTCGGTCACACGTGTACGCCCCGTCCGCAATTGTGGGACCTGGAGGGGGTGAGCAAGCGTGTGTTTACCATATGTCGGCCGAACACCGTGCTCGTGGAGCTACAAACGGTGATCCGAGTGGGCCCTGGAGATCCCCCCGGTCAGGGATCCCCGAGCGGACTGTCCCTACGTCGGGCGTCCGACCCGCTGGGGGCGACCTATGAGAAACCTTTCTTTACTCAGTCCCAGTCGGACCCGAGCCGTTCAGAATCGGGCTTGTTGGCCGCTACCTTCGAGGCTCACGAGAGTTTGAAGTATGGTCTCGGACACGAGTTAAAGCGATTGGGCCGTCTGCCAACCCAACTAGAGACCCACCGAGGGTTCGCCTTGTCGTCGCCCCTCGCTCAGTTTTGCCTGCTAGGGCGGCTTAAAATCCACTTGGTGGAATTAGGCCTTTGGGCCCGCAGCGCTAGGCTAGTTGTGAGCTTCTTGAGCCCTCTCGCCACCTCGAGGCCGTAACGGCCCGGTGGACTTTTTACACCTGTTGCAACCCGGTTGATCCGGCCCATTGGCGGGGATCGAGAGGGTGCGAGGCATCTCACCCGGAGAGATGCCCTGGCATCTCCTGCTAGCATTTAATGCGCGTGCGGGAAGTAAATGCGAAGCGAAATGATTGAAATAATTGGGGGCGATGCATCTCACCAGCGGCCTGGCGTGGCATTTGTGATGGGACGCGCGGCGTTTCAACCGAAGCGATGTCTGCTTGACCGGCGGGCGACCGATTGATGCTTGTCCGGCCGACACGTGTTTCGGCAGGTGCTTGTGGACTCGGTGTGACGAGCGCTAGGGCACGCTCCTGCCTTTCGCCGTCGCCGCTTTCTCGCCTCTTTGCGGTTTCCATTCCTGGAGATGTCATGGACCGGATGTGGCTCCGACCAACTATGGGCCGCCACGGGGGAACCATATGGCCAGTCGGGTCGTTCCGTAGGTCCGACCCTACTTTTCGCGCCTCCCAGAGGTGATGAACATCCAATGACCATGGCTTCTAAAAACCGCGGGGGTTATACAAGCGTGGGTCGGTATGCTGACACCTTTGAGGAGGGCTTAAAAGGGGAACGGGGACCTAGGGAACGAAACGTTCACTTGCACTTGTCACGGGGAAGGAGTGTTCCCGACCAGCCATGGATCGCATCGCATGGGCACTTCCTTCTTCCGCAAAGCACTACTTCGCAACCGGAGCCTTTGGGGCATAGGCCGTAGCGCTTGGGTCGAGAGGGTTACCGCTTGCGGGGGAACCGGATGGCCGGTCGGGTCACCAACCCGCGAAAGTGTGTGAGCTTGTAGCCCCCGAGCGGTGCGTGGGGACCGAACTTGTGGTCGCCACACAGCACTCAAATGGGGAAAAAACGGATGCGAAAAGAGGCTTTAAGGAAAAGATTGCCTTAGCTTTTATTCCGCATGTCGGGGATGTCGCGGCTGTTGGGCCCCTGGCTCAACCCTCCGGTGGGGACGTCGAGTTAGGGGGCCTTTTGCCACCTCGGTGCCTTCGCGGCCCGTCCAGGCCTTCCTTCGCAGTCAGCCCGCCCCGGAGCCGAAATCGAAGAGTCGCGCTGCGCCTCTCTGGCCGAAGCAGCGTCCTTTTGCCCCAACCGTCACATCGCATTTTAATGCGAGGCGGGAGGCGTGGACAAGGCGTGTCCCGTCGCGCGGGACGTGGAGTTAATGCGCGTGCGGCGCGCAGCCCGGGGGGACTCTCGCTTCGCCCGCTCCGCCCCGCCCCTATAAATATGGCGCGGGGGGAAACGGACCGCGTCTAGCCATTCTCTTCGTCTTCCTGCCCTTCCTTTGCTCTTCGGCGAGAAAAGAGGGAAAGGGCTAGAAAATACGAGCGTTGATGGCGAGCGGAGACGACGATCGCGCGGGCTGACAAGCGAGGCGGCGGCGGATCCTCCGGGTTGGACCCCAAGAGGACCCGCATCGCCGCTTGGTCCTCCATACGCACGAGAAGAGGAGGGCTCGTATTGCCCTCGTCGATCTTCCGCATCTGGACCCGTCTTCGAGTAAGTTTCTTTGCTTGACTTCGCGATGGCCGACTCTCTTTCGTTGTTGACGTTGGACCGCTTGTTGCTTTTGCTAAGCGCCGGGCAGACTCTGGCGAACCTTTCTGCGCGCGCCGCGCGTCGCCCGGCGAGGGTGGACGCCACTGCTCGGCGACGAGGGCGCGGGCGGCAAGATGACGCCACGCTGACGGTGGACGCCTCTGGCGGCTCAGTCGCAATGGTCGCCGCGCGGGAGGTAGAAGTGCTTGCTCAGCAAGGTCGGGCCCAGGCCGTCAAGGAGAAACTGGCGAGGGCGCGCGAGGAGGTTGCGGCGGGGCAGGCTCGGGTTGAGGCCCTCAAGGAGGAGCTCGCCAAGGTGCGCGACGAGGCGTCGTCGCAGTAGGGCCGGGTCGAGGCTGTCGTGGAGGACCTCGGCTCGATGTACGAGGAGCGCATAGCCTCGCGCAAGACCCTCCTCTCCATGCTCCGCCCAGCCTTCGAGAGCATGGGCAGGAGACTGGAGCCTCTGGGGGTGAGGCTGCAGGAGCCTCTGGAGCCCACTCCGTCGGGGTACACCTTTCACCTCACCCAGGCGCCCGACGCCCTTGCTGACCTGCCCCGTGCCTTGCGCAAGCGCTCTGCTCGCGAGGGGCGGTCTACCTCCGTCGCCACGGCGGAGTACGTGCTGGCTTGCTGCGCTAGCCGCGACGCCTCCTTCGACCCGATCGTGACCGTCGCCGGGATCGAAGGGGACGCCGACCAGGCGCGGGCCAGGGTGCGGCCGACGGCGAAGAGGGTGGCCGGGTTGGGCGACGTCACCGAGAGCAGCGACAGCTCGGATGACGACACCGTCGAGGGAGATGCCTGAGCTTAGCTTAGGAACACCCCAGGCGCCCTTGCCTAACTTTTGTTTCTATGGGATGTAATGTAAGAACATTGCACGCCGCAGTTTTTGGGACTTTGCCTGTCATTGCGTGTTTCCCTTTCTGTGATGAGCGCTTAGGAACCGCTAGGGTTGCACGAGCATAGGCCAGAGCACTGACACTTCGAAGGAAACGCAAAAAATGGCGACAAAGTTGAAAGTCCAAAGGCGCGCCCCGAACCATTCGAGACCGCCGTCAGACAGGCGGCTCTTTTGCCACGAAATGCTACTTGCATAGCCGTAGCACTGGGCGAGGTCGTAGCACTTTTGGCCAGACGAGTTACCGTTAGGGGGTCACTATGGGTGGTCGGTGCGCCGTCATGGGTAGTCATACAGATGAGCAACCCCCAAGTGACGCAGGATGACCAGGGTGCGATCAGTACGCTGCGCTTCGGGCCTGGAGGGTTTGCTAGGAACATAGGAACAAAGATAGAGTTTCAGGGATAAAATCGCCTTAACTTTTCAATGTTCCAAGCGTTGGGTACAATGTTGCCGTCGGCGTCTTTGAGTCGAAAGGTGCCGGGTCGGAGGACCTCCGCGACAGTGAAGGGCCCTTCCCACGGAGGTGACAGCTTGTGCACGCTAGCGTTGGATGAACTCGCACAGACTGTGTCGCCGACGTTGAAGGACCTTCCGGACTGACGATCGTGGTAAGCGCCCGCAATTCGTTGATACTTGGCCGATCGCAAGACGGCCACGTCGCGTACCTCGTCGAGCTGGTCGATGGCATCTTGTTGTGCATCGAGCCCCCGTGCCTCGTCGAAGGCCTGCAGTCTTGGGGCTCCGTACTCCAGGTCGGTTGGCAAAACGGCCTCAGCACCGAACACCAGGAAGAATGGTGTAAACCCGGTCGACCGGGTCGGCGTGGTCCGCAGGCTCCAAAGAACGGAGGGTAGCTTGGCTGCCCATCGTCCCGCGAATTTCTTCAGTCGACTGAAGATTCGTGGTTTTAGCCCTCGGAGAATCATGCCGTTTGCGCGCTCGACCTGGCCGTTAGTCCGCGGATGGGCCACGGCCGCCCAGTCGACACGGATGTTGAAGTCATCACAGAACTCGAGGAACTCCTTCCCCGTGAACTGCGTCCCGTTATCGGTGATGATGGAGTTCGGGACTCCAAACCGATAAACGATGTCGCGGAAGAAGTTAGCCGCCTGCACCGAAGTGATGGTGGCGACCAGCTTGGCTTCTATCCACTTGGTGAACTTGTCCACCGCCACGAGAAGATGAGTCAAGCCCCCGGGCACCTTCTTGAAGGGTCCGACCAGATCGAGTCCCCAAACGGTGAATGGCCAAGTGATAGGGATCGTCTGTAGGGCTTGTGCGGGGAGATGCGTCTACCGAGCGAAGAATTGACACCCCTCGCAGGTGCGGATGATTTGCTCTGCATCGGCCATCGCGGTCGACTAATAGAATCCTTGGAGGAAGGCTTTGCCCACGAGGGATCGTGGGGCAGCGTGGTGGCCGTAGATTCCGGCATGGATGTCGAGCAGCAGCTGTTTCCCCTGGTCTGTCAGGATGCACCTTTGGAGGACCCCGGCGGGGCTCCTCTTGTATAGGTCTTCCCCGACCAGGACGAAGGATTTGGCCCGCCGAGCGAGGCGCCGGGCCTCGGTAGGGTCGGCGGGGAGCGATCCATCGGTCAGTCGGTCGATGAAGGGCTTCCTCCAGTCGGAGTCGGCGACCAGCACGTCGTGGCCCGATCCAGAAGGTCCCGAGCCCGACTGTTCGGCGATCGGAGCGGGCGTGCCCTGAGGGTCGGCGGACTGCCCGGAAGGCGAGTCCAGTCGGACGGAGGGCTTGTAGAGGTCAGAGACGAAGATCCCCGGCGGGACCGATCCCCGGCTGGAGGCCAGATTGGCCAGGTTGTCGGCTTCACCATTGTAGCGTCGATAGCTACGGTGAAACTCGAAACCCTTAAATCTTTCTTCGAGTTTGCGTACCTCTCGGCAGTATGCTGCCATGCGGGCGTCACGAGGCTCGGAAGCCTTCATAACTTGATCGACGACAAGCTTGGAGTCGCCATGCACGTAGAGTCAGCACGCGCCAAGGTCGGCAGCGATCCGGAGACCGTTGACGAGTGCTTCGTACTCGACGACATTGTTGGTTACGTCGAAGTGCAACCGGATGGCGTACTAGAGCTTGTTTCCGAGCGGGGAAACGAGGACGACTCCAGCACCTGCTCCGTTCTTAGTGTAGGACCCGTCGAAGTACATTGTCCAGTACTCGGGGTCCTCAAGCGCCAGTGGCGCCTGAGCTTCAGTCCACTCGGCGACGAAATCAGCCAGGACCTGCGACTTGATCGTTGTCCGAGGGACGTACGATATGTCTTGGCCGTTGAGCTCGAGTGCCCACTTGGCGATTCTTCCGGAAGCGTCGCGACTGCAGACAATTTCGCCGAGCGTGGTGGAGGTCACCACAGAGACCGGATGTTGGTCGAAGTAGTGAACCAACTTTCTCTTCGCGATGAGAACCACATAGAGCAGCTTCTGTACTTGCGGATACCGAGCCTTGGACTCGGAGAGTACTTCACTGATGAAGTACACCGGCCGCTGTACTTTGAGTACATGGCCCTCTTCGGCTCGCTCCACAACGAGCACCACGCTAACGACTTGGGTCGTGGCGGCGATGTAAAGGAGGAGTGACTCTTCTGGCGCTGGGGCGACCAGCACTGGAGGCGTGGTCAGGAATGCCTTCAGTCGGTTGAGGGCTTCCTGTGCTTCCTGTGTCCAACTGAAGTGATCGGACTTCTTGAGCAGCTTGTACAGCGGCATTCCGCGTTCGCCGAGGCGAGAGACGAAACGGCTTAGGGCTGCAAGACATCTCGTCAGCTTTTGGACTCCTTTCAGGTTGCCTATCGGGCCCATCTTCATGATCGCGGAGATCTTCTCCCGATTGGCTTCGATGCCGCGCTCGGAGACGATGAAGCCGAGTAGCTTTCCCTTGGGGACCCCAAAAACACATTTCTCGGGGTTGAGTCTGATGCGAAACCGCCGGAGGTTCGCAAAAGTCTCTTCTAAGTTGGCGACAAGATCGTCCGCCTTCTTAGTTTTGACGACGATGTCGTCCACGTACGCCTCGAGGTTACGCCCGATCTAGTCGTCAAACACGTTTGCATACATCGCTGGTATGTAGCACCCGCATTTTTCAGACCGAACGGCATCGTTACGTAACAAAACGAGCCAAACGGAGTGATGAAAGAAGTCGCGAGCTGGTCGGACTCTTTCATCGCTATCTGGTGGTAGCCCGAGTAGGCATCCAGAAAGGACAGGGATTCACACCCTGCAGTGGAATCGACAACCTGGTCAATGCGAGGCAATGGAAAAGGGTCCTTGGGACATGCCTTGTTCAGGCTCGTGTAATCAACACACATTCTCCATTGCCCAGTCTTCTTTTTCACAATACAAGGTTGGCCAGCCACTCGGGGTGGCGGACCTCTTTTATGAACCATGCAGCCAAAAGCTTGGCAATTTGCTCCCCGATGATCTTGCGCTTCTCCTCGTCGAAGCGGCGCAAGCATTGGATGACCGGCCTTGAGCTGGGCCGGATGTTCAAGGAGTGTTCGGCGACTTCCCACGAGATGCCTGGCATGTCAGAGGGCTTCCATGCAAAGACATCCCGGTTGGCGTGGAGGAAGTCAACGAGCGCGCCTTCCTATTTGGCGGGGAGCGTGGCTCCGACGCGCACAGTCTTGGTCAGATCTTCGGGATCGACTGCGACCTCCTTCGTGTCCTCGGCGGACTTGAAGGAGCCAGGCCCCGACTTGCTGGAGTCGGGGGCAGATTCGGAGGTCTCCCTCCGGAGGCTTTCGAGCTCGGCGGACGCAATGAGCGCCGACGCCAGCTCGCAACTGCTTTGCTCGCAGTTGTAGGCGAGCTGAAAGGAGGCGGCCACGGTGATGACTCCCCGCGGCCCCAGCATCTTCAGCTTTAGGTAGGTGTAGTTGGGGACCGCCATGAACTTAGCATAGCAAGGCCTCCCCATGATAGCGTGGTAGGAGCCAGGGAACTCCACGACCTCAAAGATGAGGGTCTCGGTGCGGAAGTTGTCCGAGCCCCCAAAGGTGATGGGCAGATCGATCTGCTCGAGCGGGTAGGCCTGACGGCCAGGGACGATGCCATGGAAAGGAGCCTTGCTTGGTTGAAGGCGTGAGCGAGGGATTCCCATGGCGTCGAGCGTCTCAACATATAGGATGTTGAGGCTACTACCGCCGTCCATGAGAACCTTGGATAGGCGTTTCGTCCCCACGACAGGGGAAACGACCAGGGGATATCTCCCCGGGTGCGGGACGTGGTCGGTCTGATCAAATGTGATCGGCAACTCTGACCACCGGAGGTACTTGGGCACGGCCGGAGCCGCTGTGTGAACTTCGGCAGGCGAAGCCACGCCGCTTGTCGGCGTAGCTCATTTGGTCCGCCAAAGATCATGAGGCGCCGTCGGGTTCCGGAACTCGTCGCCGCCTCCTTTGGCTCGCATCCGTGCCGAAGTCGCGCTTTCCTTTGCCGCGCTGGGCTCCGGAGATGAAGCGCTTGAGGTTTCGCAATCCTGATTTGTGCTTGACGGGTACTCCGTGGCGCGACACGGCCGTCCATCGCTTTTCAAGTGGTCGGGATCTTGGCGCTTTCTTTGCCTCACCCAGGCGATCGGCGGCCGCGACCTCAGGGCCATCGCGGCCCTGTTTCTCCTTTCGCTTCTGCTTGTCGGAGTGGTCGGAGGGAGCGACGGCGACAGGGGCGGCCTCCCGCTTGGCCTTCCCCTTGTCAAAGATGGCCCCCACGGCCTCCTCGCCGGTGGTGTGGTTGGTGGCGATGTCGAGAAGCTCCTTGGTGGTCTTGGGCTTGGCGCAGCCCAACTTGTGCACCAGGGCTCTCGAAGTGGTGCCAGAATGAACGCCCGACGACGCCGGCGCCGCAAATGTCGGGAGCTCGTTGCCTTTGTTGGGAGAACCGCCAATGTAATCTCGAGAGACTCTCGGCCGCTTGCAGCTCTTGAGTCCCAGAGTTCCTGTGGCGCTGTAAGTGCCTCGAAATTACCGACGAAGAGGCTCTTCAGGTCGGCCCAGTTCCTGATGGTGTTCGCGGGTAAGTACTCGAGCCAGGCTCGAGCAGAGTCCGCGAGGTAGATGGGGAGGTACTGGATGACGAAGAGATCATCCGTAGCCCCCCCCGGCCGGCATGCGAGCCGAAAATCTTCTAACCAGACACTGGGGTTCGTGGCCCCAGTGTACTTGGTTATGTTAGTGGGGGCCCAGAACCTGATGGGAAAGTCCGCATGGCAGATCTCCCGACCAAACACCCTGCCCCGGCCGTGGGGCTCGGCGCATGGTGGTGGCGCCGGCCGCCCACCTTCCGAGATGGCTACCACGCCGCCCGCCTTCTTTAAGCCCCAACGGTGTCACGAAGCGTTGCGATTCGCCAGTGCTCGCAAGACCGAGAGCGGAGGCCTGGGTCGTTCGAGGGCGGTGCTGCTGTGGCCGGACCCCGACGGTCTGAAGCGGCAGCGCGGCTTGGGTGGCTCGAGGAAGCCCCCGAGCGAAAGGAACAGGAAGGCTGCATCTGCTTCACGGTGGCACGCTCTACCAGTCCCCGGAGGTTCTGATAGGTGGCCTTGGCCCCCGGGTCCTCTGGCTCGGGAATGCCATGAAGCAAGATCAGCAGTGGCGACATTCGTGGGGCGCGGGAAGTACTGAAAGATCTTGTGACCTCGGCCAGCTTGTTGGTGAACTCGACGCGGCGCGCCAGTGCAGGAAGGCGGTGACCTCGCCTCAGTCGGCCCGAGTTAAATCAAGCTTGGCATTTTGGGCCTCCATTTGTTGGCTTCTTGGAGCTTCGCCAAGGCGGGTTTGGAGACTCTCAGCGTGCTCGCGCTGAATCTCCGCCTCCCGCGCCTCGGCGCGCCGGGCGGCGGTTCCAGGACAGACGGAAGTGGTGGTCGGACCGTCCACTCCCGCCATGTTGCATTCGCGGGGATACAACACGTCGGGGGTGCTCTCCGTGTCGGAGCCGGATCCATGGCTGGAGGAACTCTCCAAAAAGTCGTAGACGGAGGTCGGCAGGTGGTCGACCATGGCCACGAGGTGCGAGCCTGCGGAAGGCGACGTTGTTGCCCGCGCAAGCCCGCACGCGCTACTGCTAGGGGCAGCGCGATGTTGGAGGGGCTCCGGCATTGGGGTCCGCACAGGGTCCTCAAGCCGGAGGTCGTAGAGGGTACCGACAACGAAGTCCAGGCTCGGGATGGGCGCCCGAGCCTGGGGAATGGCGGGGATGAGCACGAACTCCCCCGCCGGGGTGGCGATGAAGTCGAGGGAGCCAAAGCGAATCCAGCTCCCCGACGTAGACGCGTCGTCGGCGGTGAAGAAAGCCATCGAGGAGGGAAATGGGAATCCGGAGATCACGGAGATGACACGCGAAGGCCCCTACCTGGCGCACCAACTATCAGTGTTTCGTATAACCGGCAAGTAAATTTGTAAGTATAGGGGTCGCGCGTCCCCTCTCCTCGAATGGTTAGACTAAGGAAGTGCCGGATGTATATTGGTTCGGGCCGAACATCCCTACATCCAGTTCGTAGTGGTGGATTGTATTACTCTGGGTGCAGAGGGTTACAGGAGGTTACAAGCGAAGGCTAAGGGCGATGCACCCTTAGCGCTTATCCGAGAGGAGGAGGAGGTGCTCAAGGGGCTGCTTAAGCCGGACACTAAGTCGGGCCTGATGGCTGAGTTCGGGTGGAATGAGAATGCAAGTGAGTGTGGGCGTGCCCTTCCTTGAGGGCCCTGCCTCCCTTTATATAGGCGGAGGGGGCAGGTTACATGGAAAATTTTAGAAAAGAGGTAGGGGTACGCTATGCCCGGGAGTCCTGTCTCTGGTCTTGATGATCGACAGATCCCTGTTCATCCCATACCGGGTTGGTAGACACAACGGACGGTGCCCCGTTGGGAAGGTGCGCACCGCCTCTCGTGCGCTGTCTGATGTTGATGGTTCGAGGGGACGGTGCTAGGCTGAAGCGGCCCCTTGGTCACCTCGGGAAGGAGCCACCCGCCTCAATATAGCCGTCATGTTCGTGGAACAGTGACCAGCTTGACGTAGACTGTCGACGTGGTGGAGGTTGCGGAGCTCGAGCTTGCTGGGGCCCCGGTCCAAGGGCCAAGTCGGACCAGCGGGCGCCGGACTGGGTCTTGGTCGGCTCAGTAGGGCGCCGGCGAGGATCGGGTCCGAGTTGAGCTCGCGGAGGCATGGGACCCGGGTCCTAGTCGGGCCTGGCGGGGACGCCCGACACGAGGCCAGGTCGAAGCTCCCACGGTGGGCTTGACCGAGGACCTGGATCCTTCGTGGCCCGATGAGGCCTTCGATCAGAAAGTGGCCTAGCATGGCCCATTTGGTGTTTTATCAATATTTAATGATAATCCCATCTGTGAGGGACAGAGACTTTGGTAATACCCCCTTCAGTGCTCGGTATAGTCATCAGCCCGGGCCCCGAGCCCGGATGACTGAGAGAAATACGATCTTGAAATAGATGTGTACTTTGCTGTGTGGGGTACCCCTGGTATAAGTATTCGTCAATTCTGCACCCTTGAAACGACCCCCATTTTTGCAAAAATGCAAAAATAGAAATCTAATGTGTTTTCTGTACTAGTCTCTGGATCAGTAGCTAGTACGCACATTTACAACAATTGGAATCACAACCATACATCATATTATTAATGCAGAAGCTAATTGTAAATAGATATTTACAATTCAAAGTATTTAATATAGCACAGAAGAAGCAGTCTTGTAGTGTGCCCATCCAATCCCTTAGGCAACTACCAAGGCATAAATGCTAGAAAGAACACGTCCACAAAGTTCCCGCAACCTGCGATGAGATGATATTCTTTGAAGCTTCGCAATCACCTAAAATGGTAAAATAAGCAAGGTTGAGTACTTTCGTATTCCGCAAGACTTAAGGTGGTATTTGCAAATGCAATGAATACAAACCATGTCAAAGAAGGTTTCTAGGTTAATTTTCCATAAAGCAGAATTTATTTTGTAATTAAATTTGCAATTTGTCAAACGGAATTTATAAGAGCAAGATTGCTGATAAGTAAAGCAAAAGTAATACTCACAGTCCATTGTGCATCCAATAATCCATTATCCAAATCCATAATCCAATCATGAAATTCATCAATGTCGGTCTGTTGACATGAAGACATAATCATTCATCCAATAATCCACATATGAAATCCAACAATGTCGGTCCATTGACATAAAATCATAACCAGTTGTAAAACAAGTCTCAACCTAAAATCTATTTTTAGAAAATACCAAAGTCTAACATTGTATCAGTTCACCAAGACACCCATAACCACGGGTACAACTAATCAATTAGATTTAAACTCTGCAGAGGTGTACAACATTACCCACAAGTCATGACCTTTTCTTTTTGCCGCATGTTTCACGCACCTTTGGCGTGTGGCCAGAATGTTCATGACGAAAGCCTTTATATTACCTTGTTTAACTTTACACCAGCCCGGGACATTAACCCTTGCCAGGGAGAAGAAACCTGAATAACAGACATACCCTGTCTTTTGAAAAAAATGAGCACCCCTGCAATAAAGGTTTCTCCCCTTAACAAGGCATACACCGTTGCATTGGTAAGTAGAAATCCCTACAAGCAGACCTAGAAAGGAATGCCTATGCAATTTCCCGCCTTCTACAAATGCAAAGTTAAACTAGATAACTTTATCAGTTTAAGGTTATCCCATCCCAACACTTGTGGTTGCACGGATTTATCTTGGATCATACAACATGATGTTCGGTCCTTAGTCCGACACAGGTAATACTTCACCCTACACTACGTACAAGTCCTCTTGTACATCCGGCTATTGCCAATAATTACCCGCATCAAAACAATAGTTTTTGTTTTGGGTTTTTAATCAAATTAACAGTACCCATTGGTATCGTACCCAAAACATTTTCAATCTCTCGAGAAACAATTTTTGATCTAATCATCTTTATCGTTGATTCTAAAGCATGGCTAAGCATGGTTATTAAATCGCATATACCCAGTTGATATTATGTATTGTCTATCCTTATTCTATAGTTATGAAGATTCACATGTTCATACTTATCAAGGAAGTTCCGTGAGACAACAGGTATAACTACCATTACCACAAAATAGCGAGTTACAGAAAATAAACACATGCATAAAATCATTTTGATAAAACAAAGGAAAATTAAATACTGGGATCAATATGATCAAAGGGGTGCTTGCCTTTCTTATTTGTCGCTTATGACGATGTCGTAGTTGCAGCTGGCGTTGTCGACGATGGAGCTAGTAACGTCGAGTTCTACACATCGTCCCAACGAAAATATAGCAAATAATAAACTTTAATAAGGGAAAAAATAGATAGAAAAGCAAATAAATACTTGCTGTAAAGAGCAAGTGTATTTTAGGGTTGGATTAAATAACTTTCTGTTCTTGTGTTTTAGTCAATTAAGTGTTCATATTATATTATAAATGAATAGTGCTTGTTCTTTGATTAATTTTGTATAGAATTAGTTTCACGTAAGTTAGATCTATTGATTTAGTCTGCTGGTCTCATTTTCATGATATTTGAGAAGGTTCTGGTGATACAAATAACATAACCATTGATTTCTCATTCGTAGCTACAGCTCATTCATTCATTTTACACTTTACAAAAATGTTAACACTTAAGGTTATTGAGCTAACATGTTTTATATGTAAAGCATGATGAAGTGAGTTTCTTTCTTCAGAATATAGTAGTATGGACTTTGTAGAGTGTTTCTAAACTGGTTTTATATATTATAACATTTATATGAGTTATTTAATTTGCTGCTGAAGCAGCATAAATGATCACAACGGTCAACTAAATTGGTCAAGTTTCATTTTAAGTTTGCGACTACACTATACAAGATCTTTTATTTATTTTTCAGGCATTAGCAGAGTGCAATCCTAGAAGTGTTTCAAAGTTTGTTTTGCATTATTTTGATTTTAACCGTAATAGATTATCTATTTATTTATTGCTATAATTTACATTTCCTTTCATTAAAAGAATGCAAATTAAGTCTTATTCTAAATATTTTTATATATATGGGTCCTTGCTATTTCCAGGAACTTAATACAAATTATTTCATCATTTTATGAGCTATTAT
Source organism: Guadua angustifolia (assembly GCA_036346375.1). NCBI lineage: Eukaryota > Viridiplantae > Streptophyta > Magnoliopsida > Poales > Poaceae > Guadua > Guadua angustifolia. Next base: position 49,386,427 of record CM070520.1, on the reverse strand, counting down.
GTTTTTATTTTTATTAATGACCATATCAAAGTTTACTAGTGACTCTAAAGCAAATAATTTAAACAGAGTTCAAAAATTAAATATTTTTGCATATTTGAGTTTATTATGGTTTCAGAAGCACATGAGAATTTATTTTATGATTTTATAAGTTATATTTTCCATATATGCAATAATATCCATAATAGTATTCTTATCTCATTTGAAATTTTAATAATTGTTATGTGACCAAAAAATAAATATTTTTGTAGATTTGAATTCATCCTGGTATTATCATCATATGAATATTTATTTTATTATTTTTAAAGACCATAATAGGGTTTATTAACAAAATTTAATTCAAATAATTTTCTGAAGTTCAAATTTTAATATTTTTGTATATTCTGAATAAAAATGATTTTAGATGAATTTAGGACTTTGTTTCACATTATTTGAATAGAAAATGTGGAATATATACATATTTGAATATTTATCCGATTAGAAAATGCATTAGATAAATGAAACACATTTTCGGAATTGAGGAGGCGCCTTTTACCATTTCACTGGAGCCTTTCGTGCCACTGACAAATGGGGCCCACCGATCAGTGAGACAAAGCAGAGGTGCGGCTAGGGCTCGACGGCGACGGAGTTCCGGCGACTTTCCGGCGAAGGAAAGGGCATGGGGAGATATAGCTCGATGAGACACAGCCGGTTATGGAACCGATTCGGCCGGAGAGAAGCCGAAGTGAGCTATCACTTAGCTCGAGCGGCGGCGGCAATGGCGGACGGTGGAGAGCAAAAAACAGTGCACGGGAGCTCAAATGGGTAATCGATTAAGCATCTAGGCGTTAAGGTGATTCCATTTTTGGGGTTAGTCAGAAGGGAGAAGCTCCGAGGAGGTCTACCACCAGTGGCCGGCCGAGAAGAAGACGAGCTTGCGGTGGCGGCGAGCTTTTGCATGAACAATCCGAAATTTTATTGAGGGCTTTTCAATATCATAGTTTGGTAATGCTCTAGCTCGAATGAATTTGGTTTTGGTTGAATGATTTGGCTCGATTTTGCATTTGGGCTGAGCTCTAGTCCGTCGGCCATGGCGGCAAGGGGGCGAAATTGAGTGTCTCGGCTGAGGATAGGAAGATGAAGATGAGGGGGGGGGGGAAGTGTGCATGGTCTCAAGGCGTCTCAGCGCAATTTATAGAGGCGGGGGAAGTAGAGGATGGCCCAGCTGGATGAGCTCGATCTCAGGCGAAGGCTTCACCAGGCGCGACAGAGAAGAATGATGACTGGTGGGCGTGGAAGCTGTGGATTGCAGAGGCGAAGCCGCGTGGAGGTAACGGGATAAGTTCAGCGCTTAGGTGGCTTGGGCTATAGGCGAGGGAGTGATGAAGCTACAGCGGGCTACTCGGGTTTTAGCTCAGGGGCGCAAGACCGGAGGAAGAAGACGACAGGGAGGGAGACGCTGGCGAGTAGGCCTCAACAGTGAGCTGGTCCCACATGGCAGAGAGAGAAACGGGGAAGCCGAGCAAAATTCAGGATGAACAGCAGGCTGAGAATGATGAGCTTCAATGGATCGGTTTCCCGTCGCATCAAAAATGTATGAGAATTTTTTTATGCAATGGTTTGTCAGTTATATACCTACTGTAGAAATTTAAATAAAAAATAATGTTTACATAATTTATAAAAATTCTGACAAGACACTTCATACAGTTTTCAGATTTCAGTTTTTGATTTATCAGACTATCAAAATATTTTCAAAACTTTTTCACAATTTTTATACTAATTTATCTTCATGATATTATCCTTCATTAAAATTTTCAGATTTATATGATTTTTATTTAATTTATTAAAATTCTGACATTCAGATTACTAGTTTTCTAATCCCTCCGTTTTTGAATTTTTAAATATCTTAAAATAATTTATTAATTTATTAAAATTTTAATTCAGATTAAATTATTACACCAGAATATAATATAAAATTTTCAGATTGAGATAGGTCTTGATTATTTGTATTAAATTCTGAGAAGTGCACTGTTGCTAGTCTTGGTACAATAAATGAGTTTGTATTTTATGCATAAATGTTGGACATTTTGAAATTTTCAAATGATTCACTGGAGGTTTCCTTGGATTAAATAAAATTTTTATTTATTTTATTGTTATAACATTTTTATTTTTTCTTTATCCATTATTTGAGTTTATGCTAAAAACATTTCTCCATTGTAGCAAAAATTCAAGAAAATACGGAAAAAATCAATAAAATCCAAATAATTCAGAAAAATCATCAATAAATTCAATTAGAGGTTTACGATTTAATTCCTCATTATATTTTGCATTTTGTGTTAAGGAAAAACTGAGATTAACGCAATAACATATTTTCTTAAGAATCAAAACCCAAGGAAATTTCAGATTAATTGAAATTTCAAATTAAATTTTATTTTAAACTTATTTTCATATTTTGATTGATTTGAAGTTTTATTTTCCAGCTCATCCTTTGATTAAGGCTAGATTTCAAAATATTGAGATGAATGTTAATATTTTAATTAATTCTCTAAATTTTTAATTAAAGATTCTATTCAATTTCATTTTTAAATTTTAAATTTTAATTTTTCTTATTTTCAAATTTTCAGGATGTTACAACCCTCATTACAGCATTTGCTAAAAAGTGGATGGAGTTCCTGATGTAATTGATTTCTTTTGCTAGATCACTATGTTGTGCCTCACCACTTGCACAAAGTCTACACCTGTATGTCCTGGGATGAGATTGCAACTTGTTTTTTCCTTTAATTGCATCCTGACTTATTTTGAGGAGCATCCTGACTAATTGCTTCCTTCATGTGTTGTTGTTTCTTCTAATGCTGTGTGATAAATTGGTTTGTCTGTCCCTTAGCACTGTGCATTCAGTCAGACTGTAAATTGTGGCCAACTCCCAGACCCATTGAATGTGCATAGCTATTACTTGGAAAAGGTGGCAGATTAATTTATATGGTAATTAAAAAAAGTAGAATATGAAATAGTGACATTTATCTCGCGCGACATTAATTTTAAGTTTTGGCATGCAATTTGTGTTAACAATTAACAAAGACATAGGAAGTGAAACTACAATTACAGATGTTGAAGTTAAAATGGTTTAATTCCTCTTCCTGCTAGTTCGGGTAACAGGTACCCATTCGGGTTCGGGTACCCACCAGTGAGTGGAATGGCATGGGTTCAGGTACCCATTGGGTCCGGGTGTGGGTACAGATCCGTACCTGAGAAGTCTAGTGGGTTTAGGCGGGCAGCACGGTTTCGAGTTTCGGATTCGGGTAGGCACCAGTCGTACCCGAAGGTACCCACCCGATTGAGATCCCGTGGAGATGGAGCAGCAGAGCTGCCAAGGTCTAGTTACCTGTCGGGCCGAGCTATAATCAATAAATGGGTCATAAGATGATACATTAGTTATAATCAACAAATGGAGTCTTATTATTATTATCGCTGTATATGGTGTGATATGTACCCAATGTTAAGCATGTGTGTACTAGCGTGATTCTAGACTAATGCGGTATATACAGAGGATCTGAATTTGCATATTCGGATCCCGACACTACCTGCCGGGGCCAAGCCCCCTCCCCAACGTGCCGCCAAGTTGCCACATGGGCCCGACCATTATTGTTGGATTTCAAGGAGACTGTGGATGGTGGCTTGGACTGTACAGCCTATAACGTTCTAGAAGCTCCTGGAAGCTGAGAACCAAGCCAGTGAAGAGCGAGGAGAAGGGGGATTGAGTTCCAGGGCTTGAAAACCCCGTGAGCTCGAAGTGCCTACTGGGACCACAAGCTGGTGTAACTGTGCAAGCATAAACATGTAGAAGTTTCGTGAGATCATTTCATAGGAGGTTGAAAATATATGAAATTTCGGTTATTTCGGTCAAAATTTCGGTTTTACCGGCTTCCAAAATACCAAATTTGAATTTTGGCTTTTGAATTCCGGTCAAAATTCTGAAATCTCGCCGACATTTTGGATTTCGGCCGCTCCCAAGACGTGGTCCGAAAAGGAAATTTGGAACCTTGTCACACACATTTGACTGTTACGTAGGTGTTCTTAAAAAACTGGACTTTTTCAGATCGCGGTTTTACTGGCAAGGGGATGAGCATAAGAGAAAATATTGTCTTGCTAAGTGAACTACCTTATGTCAACCCAAAGATCAAGGGGGTCTGGGGATTCATGATCTGCATATTAAGAATATTGCTCTTTTAAGTAAATGGTTGTTTAAACTTTTAACATCAGAGGGAACCTGGCAACAGATGCTTCGGAATAAATATTTAGGTTCCAAGCCAATAGGGCAAGTTGAGTGGAAACCAGGAGATTCACATTTCTGGTCCAGTTTAATGAAGGTAAAGCAAGAATTCCTTCACTTTGTTACCTTTAAAATTAATAATGGATCGCAGGTGAGGTTTTGGGAGGATACTTGGCTTGGAAATTGCCCTCTTAAAGATCAATACCGTGATTGTATAGCATAGTTAGAAGGAAGGGTACAACTATTCTTTGAGGTCTTATTAACATCACAACCAAATATTTCTTGGAGAAGGTCGCTGATTGGACCTAAATTAGTGGCATGGCGGGAGTTATCATAACGAATCGCTAACATTCATTTGACGCAGAATGATAATGAATTCTACTGGAATCTGTGCCAAAATGGTCAATTCTCGGTGAAATCCCATTATCAAGCTTTGATTAATCGTCAAATGCCAAATTTAAATAAACGATTGTGGAAACTTAAAGTTCCATTAAAAATCAAGGTGTTTTTATGGTATCTTAGGAGTGGTGTGATTCTTACCAAAGATAATTTAGCAAAGCGGAATTGGCAAGGGAGCAGAACATGTTGCTTTTGTACCGAATCTGAGACAATTAAGCATCTGTTTTTTGATTGTCGTTTTGCGCGAATGGTTTGGTTCTTATTACGTTTGGCTTTTGGAATATCTCGACCAATGAATGTAGCTAACATGTTTGGAAGTTGGCTAGTGGGTTTTGATAAGAATAGTAGAAACCTCGCTTTCCTTGGTGCTGCAGCTACGTGTTGGTCTCTTTGGTTAAGCAGGAATGATATAGTATTTCAAAAGAAAATCTCTTCTTCTCCATTGCAGGTTATTTTTACTATTACCCATTGGCTCCGTACGTGGGCTGTGTTGCAGAAGGTGGAGGCGCGAACTACTTTGGCGGAGGCGGCTCATGGTTTGGTTCGAGTGGCCTCTGCTTTTTATTCCCGGGCACATGGGTGGCGGTCTAGTTTTCGGATTGCTAGTCACTAGTGTGTGTGTGTTTCTTTTTATTCTTGTTGGGCTGTGTGCTTAATTTAAGCAGAGGCCGGAAGCAATTACAAGGACTTGTATTGTCTCGATGTAAGTTTCTTGAGATTAATAAAATCTTCCTTTATCAAAAAAAATTATACATTGAGCTGTCGCAAAGAATGTCGAGTTGACTTCTCAATTGTTTAAAATGTGGATCAAGCTGTACAAAAGAGTGTTGTTTAAGCTGACCAACCTTTTGTACAAACGTCATTGTATATTGTAGCAGTCGATGCAACCAATAGGACCCATGCATCCACTTGGCTCCCAAAAAGTTAATACTCATCTACTTGGCTCCCAGAATGCAGGTTCAGAAGCATTTAATTAATTTCCTGTTGCGGGAGTGTGTGTATATCTGACAACTTTGATGTGGATTCTCTGGCTAAAAGTATAGTTGAAGGAACATGCAGCTACTAACCAGAAGGATGATAGAAAATAACAACTGTATAATCCCTTGAAGCCTTGAATTGAACTTATTTGATTTATATGCATTCTTTTATTCCATTTGTACATTGGATGAGTTAGGTTGCTGCTTCTAACTTTAGCGAGCAAAGAAAAAGATATTTCGGTGTGCATGTATGGACCAGGATAGCAGGAGCCATTTTTTAAGCTAAGCACTTAGTTTTTTTTGGGAGACATAGCTAAACACTTAGATGATCAAACGGAATTGCATAATTACAAGATAAACACTGGAAATAAGATCCATCACGAAACAGTGAGCTGACAGTTATTTTTTTATAATTTCCAATCGTGTCATATCAATGTATTTCGTAGTATGATAGTATGAAAAAGAGATAATCATCTGTAGCCGATCGTGATGACATCTGAGCAGTAGCGGAACTAGAAAAATTTTGATGGGATGCACACTTCACATGTATAACCATGTGGCGTATGCACCGGGGGGGCATAGGTGGGCTGGAGCCCCACCCGTGCCCCCCCTCCCCTCCCCCCTAAGTTAGATAAATTTAAGAAAAATTCGTCTATAAATTTAGAGAAGCTACCGAGTTAAACAATCGGTTCAGTGAATTTTCGATAGAGCTTTTGAGATACATTACTTGTCTAGACCCAAGAGATTTATTTGCAAATTTTGAATATGGTAGGCTTTTTCGACTTTCAGAGATTTATTCAGATGATTTCTCATCATATGATCGTGTGGTTTTGGAAGCACAACTTGACTTATTCATCGATGACTTGAGAAGAGAAGAATTTTCAAGTTGTGATGATCTTGCTAGTCTCACGGTGATGATGGTTGAAGTAAAAAAGCATGTTGTTTATTCATTAGTCTATAGGCTTATTGAATTAGTATTAGTTTTACCTGTGGGTACAGCTACAGTTGAAAGGGCTTTCTCGGCAATGAAGATTATCAAGACAGATTTGCGTAATAAGATAAGTGATGACTGGTTAAATGATCTCATGGTATACTACATCGAACGAGACATATTTTCCAAGATAGATATGAAAGATATTTTGTAACGTTTTCAAAACATAAAAACCCATAAATATCAACTATCAACTCTTAAGAAGCAATGATCGGTACATTTTTTTCTTTGTAATGTTACGTATTTATATTATATGCATCGTTAAATAAGTGTTGGTATTTTTATATTATATATATCATTTTGTCATGTTTTATGTTCGAAAAAATACTAATATACTAATATTATATATATATTAGTTTAGAGGTCTTAATTTAATTTTAGCCCCCTCCTTTCTAGGTTTCTGGATACGCCACTGTGTATAACTCTATAATCTTGTACAATAATTTCGTACCATTATAAATCTAACATATATATTTGAATTTTGCTAAAAGTATAACACAAATAGTCTTAAGGTTTTAAAAATCTCAAACTACTAAAATCGAAACCAATTCGATTAACAAATTTAGCTTATTTAAAGGGCGAAATTTCCACGTTCCTTAAATTATTGGAGGCGCCCTAGTTCCGCCCATGCATCTGAGGTCTTTATATTATTAGCGGCGTCATTGCGAAATACAAGAAGCTTCCTGGGAGGAGCATGTGATGGTGACGCCTTTTGACGTATTGAAAAAAACTATTCTTAGCCTCTCTGGGAGAATTACACTACTGAGAGTGGACGTCTTGCAACTAAAAATTGCTGAATGCGAATGCAGGTGTGAATGGTTGAAAATCCGGAACAAGCTGTACAAAAGAGTGTTGTTAAGGTGACCAACCTTTTCTACGAATGTCATTGTATATTGTACCAATCGATGCAACCGATAGGGCCCATCCACTTGACTCCCTGAAAGTCAGTGCTCGGCATCCGTTTCCATTTTTCCTGCGAGGCACTAGCTCAGACGGCCATTCTCTTCTCCACTCTGCAATTGTGTCTCCCTGTGTCACTTCGCGTTCCATGGTGTTCCATGTTGGGAGCAGTTAGCCAACGGTATATCATTAAAAGTGCAACTAACAATATAACAAAGTTTTATGGAGTTTGAATGGTGCATCAAGTTCTATGTAGGTTTTAATGATGCAACAAATTTTGCGGACGTTTCAAGTTTAAAAAGATCGAAGTTTCAATAAGATTTTAACATGACTTTTGAGTAAATTTCAACAAGTTTCATAAATTCGAGTAAGTTTAAAAAATTCAAGCAAAAATTTCATCTTTGTTTCATCGATTTCACTAGGTTTCATATATTTTCAATGCATTTTTAGAGTGTTTTCAATAGGTCTAAAAAACATGAGACTAAAGTAAGTTTCCTAGAAGTTTTAAGTTTAAAAAGTTGTAGTTTCAAGAAGATTTTTGTAGGTTCATGAAAATTCGAATGAGCAACAAGTTTCATACAGCTTCAGTAAGTATCAATAGAACATTTGGAAAGGTTTCATGTTTTAGTTAGTTTTACACTTTCTAGAAATTCCTAGAAGATTCAACGATTTTCAAATTTTAGAACTCAAGTTTCAACTGACGAATTTCAATAATTTTTAATTCGATAGGTTTGAACAAGTTTCAATAAGTTTCAACAGGTTTCAAGTAAGTTTTGGCTAGTCTCAGTGAACTCACTTGACTACAATGGTACTACAACACCATCAAGGGCCACTATACACACTCTGTTGTCGATGCACCCTCTTCTCCAGCTTTGGCCCCGACTACCGCCGACACCATAGAGTTGATCTATGCTACTTGTCGTCGAATTGTTGCTTGAGCTCCACGCTTTGTGTCACTGAGTTGCCAAGTCGCACAATGTCAGATCCGGCCAGATCTGAGGTTGGCGTCGCTGGATCAGTAGGATCCTATCGTCGGTGTTGAAAATGACGGTCAGAGCCACCACATCCATGATCGAACTTGGAAGCGGTGCCTCATCGCCAGCTACCACCACTGGATGGGAGCTCGTTGGACCATCGCTAGATACAGCGCTATTAGCCCATTCTACGTTGCCATCACAAAGTTTCGTGCTGCTGCCTCTAAGTACGAACCACACCACCTCCTTTCTATGAAGCTGCTGGATGCAAGCTTCAGTTGCTCCTTTGGTTGTGCCGTCTCTACCTCTAAGGATGAGCCGCGCCACTGCCTCACCGCGAAGCCGCACTACCTCTCCTGGTAGTGCTTTTGCCATCACTTACTCCTCCTTTGGATACGAGCTCGGCATCACCTCAACTCCTCCACTGGCCGCCTTGCATCCTGCCAAGCATGCACATTGATTGCTGAAGTAGAGAGAGGTAGATAGAGAGTTGCATAACAAGAGAAATAAGTGGTGGAGATTGGGTTGTGCTGCGTCATCTTATCCCCTTAAACAGATTGTGGATGGGGAATGTGAGGAAGAGTGTCGGGATGGGGGAGTAGGGATCGAGAGACAGCGAGAAGAGTGCGTCTGAGTGGTACAAAATTCATTCGATGCTGACGGTATTGACTGGATAGATGCTATACTGTCGAATCGGTAAGTAACAGCTATATATAGCATCATGACTAAAAAGTGGGTAGCAAGTACCATTTGTCATACTCCAAAAATATCATGAGGTGTTTGATTACCATGCTAAAAACTATGATTTGGTAGATACCATGGTATTTTTGGAGTATTTGAAACTCCACTCCAATCTAAAGTTTTCATGGTTTTGGTTAGCTTTTTACCTATTTCCACTCAAATACCATAGTTTGTGATATTGCATCTAAACAGTTGGTAGTTTCAAGGAATATCATGGTTTCAAGAGGGTTTGGTAAAACCATAGTATTCATGACAAAACAATTATAAACCATAGTATATCAAAATCATAGTTTTAAAAAATTATGCTTCCAAACAGAGCCTAATTGTGAGAACCCCTGAGTGCAACTTACATGGGCATAAGGTGAGGTAAGAATCGTCCCTTGAAGTCTCGAGTTGAGCTTAATTATTTGATGCATGTGCTTTTATTTCTTTTGTACAGTGGATGAGTTTGGTTACTGCTTCTAATTTTAGCTTAACTTTGTATAGTTGAGCTTAATTTTACGCGCAAGTTTCAGCGTACAGCAGGAGGTCCTTGGTTGGGCAAAGTGCACGCATACCTTTCCAGATTCCTTCCTCCCGCGCAGTCTATCGAAGTCCAACGCCGACGCCTCATCTTCACGCCTCCCGCGGCCGAGCTTCAATCTTCACGTTCCGGCCACCACCGCGGCGCCTCCTGATCACCCCGCCAGCGCCGTCGTCCGCGACGGCCGGTGAGCAACAAGCCAAGAACACGCTGGTGTGTCTTCTACGAATTTCATTCACTTTTTATTTGAAAATATCGTCTGATATTTTATCCCGGTTTTTTTTGTTCCGCCACGGTAACCAAAACTCTGTCTCAGACACACATCTGCGTTCTTGGGAGATCTGAGTGCTGCAATGGCTGAGCTGATCATGGGGCCGCTTATCGGGCCGCTTGTCTCCATAGTGAAGGAGAAGGCGTCCAGCTACCTCCTGGAGCAGTACAAGGTGATGGAGGGCATGGAGGAGCAGCATAAGATCCTTATGCGCAAGCTGCCGGCCATCCTGGACGTCATCACTGATGCCGAGGAACAGTCGGCCCACAGAGAAGGGGCCAGAGCCTGGCTTCAGGAGCTCAAGACGGTGTCATACGAGGCGAATGATGCCTTTGACGAGTTCAAGTACGAGGCGCTCTGCCGCAAAGCCAGGAAGGATGGGCACTACGGCAAGCTCGGCGTCGTGGATACACTAAAACTCTTTCCTTCTCACAACCGCCATGTGTTCCGTTACAGGATGGGCAACAAGCTTCGCAAGATTGTGCAGAGTATTGAGGTCCTTGTCACAGAGATGAATGCTTTTGGGTTCAGATACCACCCTCAACAACAGGTGTCCAAGAAATGGAGGCAGACGGATCAAAACATCGACGACCCTATGAACATCGCCAGCAGATCAAGAGTTGATGATAAGCAGAGGGTCATTGAAAAATTGATTGGTCAAGCTAGGAATGCAGATCTCAAGGTTGTTCCCATCATCGGAATGGGGGGGCTGGGCAAGACTACCTTAGCGCAGCTTGTTTACAATGACCCTCAAGTTCAGAAGCATTTCCAGTTGCTGCTCTGGGTGTGTGTCTCTGACAACTTTGATGTGGATTCCCTGGCTAAAAGTATAGTTGAAGCAGCTACGAACAAGAAAGGTGATAGCCCATCACCACTGGATCGCCTTCAAAAGGTGTTGAGCGGACAGAGATACCTCCTTGTATTGGATGACGTCTGGAAATCTGGGAACAACTTCTCCGATAAGTGGGAGAAGCTGAAGGCCCGCCTTCAACATGGTGGCATTGGTAGTGCAGTGCTGACAACAACCCGTGATGAAAGAGTGGCTCAAGCAATGGGTACAATTGAAGCCTACAACCTCACAGCTTTGGAGAAAAGCTTCATAGAGGAAATTATCAAGACAAGAGCATTTGGTGCTCAAAAGGAGGGAAAGCCTGAGCTACTTAAGATGGTTGGCGAGATTGCGGATAGATGTAGGGGCTCTCCATTAGCCGCAACGGCACTGGGCTCTGTACTGCGTACCAAAACCAGCGTGGAAGAATGGAGGGCTGTGTCAAGAAAAAGCATCATCTCTGATGAGGAGACTGGAATTTTACCGATACTCAAGCTCAGCTACAACGAATTACCCGCACACGTGAAGCAGTGCTTTGCGTTCTGTGCTGTGTTTCCCAAGGATTACGAGATTGATGTCGACAAGATGATCAAATTATGGATGGCAAATGGATATATCCCAGAGCAAAAAGAAGTTCGTCCTGAAACCATTGGGCAACAGATATTCAACGAGCTGGCCTCAAGGTCATTCTTTCAGAACGTGAAGTATATCCCAGATGAAAGCATACCTGTGGACCCAGTACGTAAAAGCATACATGGGTATTGTTCTAGAATGACATGTACAATCCATGATCTTATGCATGATGTTGCACAGTCTGTTATGCAAAAGGAATGTGTCACTATATGCAAAAGGAATGTGTCACTATATGCAAACAGTCAAACGGAGTTGTTTCCAAGTACTGCTCGCCATTTGTTTTTGTCATGCGAAGATCCAGAAACTCTTTTGAATGATTCTCTGAAGAAAACGTCTCCATCTATCCAAACACTGCTATGTTATGAAGATGAATGCTTCATCGAACAAACACTTCACATAGATGGTTCGCTCACGTTGCAGCATCCATCAAAGTATAGCTCAGTGCGAGCACTACGACTCTGTCAAAATCGGAGTACATTCCTACTGAAACCAAAGCACTTGCGTCACCTGAGGTATCTTGATCTCTCAAATAGTCATATCCGAGCTCTTCCTGAAGATATAAGCATTCTATACAACCTGCAAACCTTGAACCTTTCTGGCTGCTGGTATCTTCATCAACTTCCAAGGCAAATGAAGTACATGAATGCCCTCCGTCACCTCTACACCGATGGATGCAACTGGTTGAAGTGCATGCCGCCGGACCTCAGCCGACTCACTTCCCTACAGACACTAACATATTTTGTAGTGGGTGCTGACTCGGATTGCAGTAATCTTGGAGAGCTGCAACATTTAAACCTGTGTGGTCGATTAGAGCTAAGGCAGCTAGAAAATGTGACAGGAGTAGATGCAAAAGTGGCAAACCTCGGAAATAAGAAGGAACTCAGAGAGCTGACTTTAAGATGGACAAGGCGTGAGGAGGAGCAACAACATAATGATGATATGGTGCTGGAGCTTCTAGAACCTCATGATGGGCTGCAGGCTCTAACGATAAGGGGCTACCAAGGCACCACTTTTCCGGAGTGGATGGGTAAGTTGCGAAAAGTGGTTGAGCTCTGTTTGTCTGGTTGCAAGAATCCCCAGAAGCTACCTCCATTGTGCCAGCTGCAAGAACTACAACTTCTTTCTTTGCATGGGTTGGAAAAAATAAAATTCTTGTTCAGCGGTGATATATACTTTACATTTCCAAAACTGAAGGAGCTTGAGCTACAAGATCTGCCGGATTTCGAGAGATGGTTGGAAATAGATGGGCGGCAAGGAGAACCAATAATGTTTCCTCAACTTGAGAAGCTGTCAATCAACAGATGCAAAAAGCTAATGGCATTACCGGAAGCACCACTGCTGCTTGGAGACCATACGAGTTCCAATTCGGCATTTCCAGAATTAAAGGTAATCTGGCTAGATGGTTTAGATAGTTTAAAGAGCTGGGGGATGACGGAAGGAACAATGGATGGTGAACATTCCTCCCTCCCTAACCTTGAGAATGCTAGTATTTCGGGATGCCCAGAGCTAACAAGTTTTCCTCAAGCACCAAAGCTCAGTTCATTATCAATACGTGGTGGCAACAAACAGATTTATCTATTGGCAGCTAGATATTTGACTTCATTGTCCAATTTGTTTTTGATATACGATGGCGGAGAAATAGAACTGCCGGCTGATTTGGTGGACGGCAAGGAGAAAGAGAACCATAAATCCCCTTTGTCGATTTTGTGGTTAGAAGGCTGCAACTTCTTCTTCCGCTCAAGTGCGCTAGCGCTATGGAAATGTTTTGTACAGCTTCAAGATTTGACCATTCGTAGCTGCGATGGGCTCGTCCACTGGCCAGAGAAAGAGTTCCAAAGCTTGGTATCCTTGAGGAAATTAAATATTTATGGGTGCAGCAAACTGACTGGATACGCGCAACCTCCTGACCAATCAACATCAGAAAGAAGTCAATTCCTGCCATGTCTCGAGTCTCTACGAATAGTGGGCTGTCAAAGCTTGGTGGAGATCTTCAACGTGGCCGCATCTCTCAAAGGAATGGCAATTTGGCGTTGCCGTAAGCTTGAGTTGAAATTTCGGAATCCGGTTGCGAGTTTGGAGAGGACACATCAGGTTGAACAGCAGGAAGAGTCAGCAGTAATTCAACCTGGCACTGACATCATGCACTCCACAGCTGTACAAAGGCTATCGCCATCAGCCACGGAGCTTTTCCTTCCATGCCTGGAATCTCTAGAACTACATGGGTGTGATAGCATTTCAGAGCTTCTCAATCTTCCCTCGACCCTCATGGACATCATCATTTACGAGTGCTGTAATATTGAATCCCTATCAGGCCAGCTGGATGCCCTACAAGATCTAAGAATTTATGGCTGTAAGACGTTGAGATCACTGGAATCTTGCTCGGGGGAGCTTCCATCATTGAAATCCCTGGAACTTTATGATTGCGACTGCCTGGCAGCCATACCAAATGGGCCTGAATCGTACACATCCCTTCAATCTCTTACCATTAAAAATTGCCGTCGTATAAAGTTGCTCCCTACACGCCTGCAGCAACGACTCAGTGACCTCGAGGAGAAAGATATAGACGCTCATATTGAAGGTACCTTCCAACAAACACATGCATCCAGTTGCTTTTGCTCCTTTGATTCCTAAATATATATCATTTTAACTTTTAACTTTTTGTTTTTAAATACATATCATTCTACAATTCTGAGATAACTTTTTTACCTTCTTTCATTTGCATGTTCCATACCTATTTCTAAGGTCATACTACTAGATGAAGGAGGATATTATGGTCTTTTATATACATGCCTTAGTTGTTATACAAAATCCTATAATAACATCTATTTAGGAATGGAGGGAGTATTATAATAACATCTATTTAGGTGGAGGGAGTATTATGTATTTTTTAAAATTATTTAAAAAGAGAAAAGAACTGAGCCTAGTGCAATGCAACCAAGCAAACTAGTGTCCCGTATGAAATTGTATAAAGTATACCTCCTGACTTGGCACTAATTTTCATGTTGCAGAACCATTTGTCGATTCGGTGGTAAGAAATAAAGTTTTGATTTGGTCAGAGATAGGGCATTTTGGTCCTTAAACTCGGGGCTTTGGCAATTTTAGTACCTAAACTATTCTGTTGGATCATTTTGGTCCATCAATTTCACCCCTAGTCGAAACGAAGCCCTTAGTGTAGTTGACACAAATACTCAGTAGATTTAACAAAATACGATCGAATGGGCTGAAGCCCAACTCCAAAAGTTAATTAGGTTCCAAAATGTACCACAATCCAAAGCTAGATGAGCAGTTCAATTATCTTGCACCTTTCTTATATAAAGAATGGTTTTGTTTGAACTCCCATGGACAATGTGCCATACATTAGAAGATTCTCTAGTTAATTCTCCTGTATTATACATTGATTTGCACATATAAATTCTAACATTCATTTATGATTCAGGGTCTAAGCTATCAAAACCGAAGACTTGGAAATATGCCATTCGTAGAGGCTGCTGAGGTAGAAATAGCAGACTGAAGCGCTGAGCAAAGTTTTCACCAAGGTTTGTCATATCAACAAGTCTCTGAATCCTGTCATTTTGTAGATTGGTTTCAGATGATGCTCCTCGTGCTGACGACATGTGCCTTCCTGGTAGGATTATTGTTTCCAGACTTGGAAATGGTGGATTGTTGCGACTTGGAGTAGAATGTATACTACTTAACCTTCCTGAAGATAATCTCCACTACAACGTCATTTGATCAATTTTTACAATTGCCAGAGCTAGTAAGATGAAGATGCTGAAAAGCTTCGAGTTGCAACGGAAACAAATAGCTGAAGAATTGAGCAGACAGAGATACATGCTGCACTGATTTTCTTCCCTTTTCTTTTGAAGTATGTTGTGTTTAAATTTGTTTGTGTTCCCGTATAAGAGAAAGATGCCTTTATAGCACTTTCTCATGACACAATCGTCCACACGAGTGCACATGATACTATTTCTCATGGATCAAAATTTGAATATCTTATAGCTCTTAATCCATGAGCTGTTTTAACCTGCTTGGAACAATGGGGTGCTGTAAGTTATCCTCCCTAGTCTTTGCATATAGCCATATACTATGGCTACTGTCATAAAGTTAGGTTGATCTCTCAGCAACATTTTCTTCTGGTAATCTCTCCCGAGGTAATGGATATAGATTCAACCATGAATCACTGACAATGCAATATCCCTGCATGTTCTGACTCCATCAGTGCAAGAGCAAAGATTTTGATATGGTATTTTGCTCCTTTTCATAACACATTTGGATTCGCCACAAACTTAATCTATCATTGATCAAAAGGCAGTCAACATAGGCAATATTTGTTATGGTGTTAACACGATCGTGATAAGATAGTACTCTCTCCAATCCCTCATCTGTATCATCCCTTAATCTATCATTGTATCATTGATCAAAAGGCAGTCAACATAGGCAATTTTTTGTTATGTGGCAAAAGTTCCCGGCTGGAGAGCCCCTCCACGTCACGCCCACACCAAAAAATTTCCTGGCCTCCGGATGATTTGAGCCGAGCCGGCGGCTTGGCTCGGCCGGCCAGCCGGCTCGGCTCAAAAAAAACATTTTCATGTTTTAGTCCTCCTAAAAATTTTTAATTACGTATAGGTCCTTTTTACGGTTTTTAGCGAAGAGGACCTTCTGGTTCAGAAAAGTCACGGATTTTTCGTTAGAAGACTCTAAATAGATACCGAAAAAAAACGTAGTGACATTCGGATCATTCCGTTTATTTTTTACGAAAAGGACTTTTCGATTTACCGTGATCGCAGATACGCTTGTGTCCTTTCAACCGTTTCTCGCGTTTCCTCTACGGTTTAAAAAGAACCCGACGGAAAAAAATCGTTAAAGGACCCTAGATAAATACCGGGAAAAATAGTTGCGTTTGGATCATTACATCGATTTTCTACGAAAGGAGCTTTCGATTTAGCGTAATCGTAGAAACATTTATATTCTTTTAACCGTTTCGCTCGTTTTCTCGATGGCTTTTAAAAAAAACGCCAGCGACAAAAACAAAATTATTTTCACAAAAAAAGCGACGCACGCGGCGTGGCACGCCGCCGAAGCTATCCTAGTATTCTCCAGAGTCGGGCAGCTCGAAAAATTGGGTAAGTTTCCTCCTGTTGTCGACACACAATCTCTAGCCTCATCTAGTGCTGGGAGATGAGAGGTAGGCTGTCTAGCGCAGGATATAAAATTTTGCCGAATTAGTGATTCATTAGAATCATGCACAAAAAATTTCAAAATTTTCTAACATCGTTTGTACCATTTTTCATCCGGTTCAAACTTACCCATCAACGTTTCATCTGCATAATACCAATATTTGAATTTTTTTTTTAAATTACACAGACCCAATAATCACCTGAAAATTTTATGAGAACATCTCTGATATGTCAGGAACCTTAAAAAAAATTTCAAAATTTTTCGACACCATTTAAACTATTTTTTGGTCAATGCAAATTTTTGGCTGAAATTTCGGAAATTTCGGTAGCAAAAAAACCGGATTTGAATTTTTCTTTTTGAATTTTGCACAGATTTAAATGCGAAATGATGAAATTTCGGATCGTCTTGAAATGATGAAACTTCTTGAAATTTCGGATTTGGTAGTGGGCAAAATTTTGGTCAAAACAAAATTCGAATCCTTGGGTTGAGTTAAGTGAGGCGTCTGATTTTTTTGGTTTCCATCAGACGTCCTATTGGTAGCAATATCAAAACAAAAAAAAGCACAATTTTTTTCCAATCTCATTCATTTATTTTTTTTAGGAATAATTGGATATTTGCCACTCCTCAATTTGGAAATTCGATGGCCCAAGTGCCAGCCAATAGATTTGCATCCGATACTACTATGTTTTATCCATCTCTCGCCTCTACAAAATACAGAAAAAACTACAAAAACACAAATAAAAAATTCTAACTTAGAAAAATAAAGTAAACCTAGGTGAATCCTACAAATACAAAAACAAATAGAAAAAGAAATTACAGTAAAGTGGCACTAAAACTGCATATTACTTAGCAATACAATTTTAGACTTAGTTTTACGCAATCTTTGATGTCACAGAGATAAAAAAATTCAGGCAACTTAGAATTAGCAAACCGCATCTTTTAACGTAAACAAGATTTAATCCATCTTCACCACTCGCCAGGCATGTCTTGGCAATCTCAAGGCATTCCGTAACGGTATGTTAAAAGAAAAGAAACGCAAGGTGCTCACTGCTACGTACAAAAGATACCTAAGAATGCAAAATGAAACGAAAAAAAAGTAGATAAAAACCCGTCCCTTAAAAGACCAGCAGATACGCACGTCAGTATAACCAAGGGGAAAAGATCAAGATGTGCACGTCAGTAAAACCTAGGGGAAAAGATCAAAAGATGCCTCCAGCAGGGTAACTACTGCTACACAGTAACCCAAAGGGTACGAGTGGTAAGGAGCCTCGTTAAGTCAGGTACGACTACACCTACATCTAGGCAGCAACATAACCAATTCTAAGCTCCGTTACTATGAGCCTCAGCAGACAGTGTCATTAATTCCTGCAAACCCGAACCATGGACATCTAGATAGTCAAGAGCTGGTTGATCCATCAACTGCCAGATCCCTATTCATCCCTCTGACCTCTCGAAATTGAAGCCTGCACAAACATGAAGAGAGCATAGTAAGTTCTGAGATGTCCTTTGTGATATCAGTAGAAAAAAATATTCAATGGCCTGAAAAGGGACTTTGTAGTAGAGCAATTTTCGCTACTACATAAGATGTTCACCTAGCGCAACATGACAATTGGACTTATTTTGGCGAAATTGGATGCATTTATTATTAATAAGAAGTTAAACAAAAAAAATTACAATTGATAAGTAGACTTGAGAGGGTAACAACACATCTGACCTTATTTTAGAGAAACTGGATGCATTTATTATTAATAAGAAGTTCACCAAAAGTGTCATTTGACAAGTAGACTTGTGAGGGTAACATCCCATCCGACCATTTCCGCCTAACTCACAGCTTAGTGTTTTATGTGGAACCTTATTATATAAACCAAGCCTCTAGTGAAGATATGATGATTTCCTCCAGTAGTAAGGACTGAGAAGTGAGACAAATCACAGGCATCTCTGTCAGGTTCGATGGCACCGTGTATACACGCCGCAATCCGTCCTGACGCATGATAGCTAGCTAGGATTAAAGATTTAATTGTTAGCTTGCATTACTTTCCATATTACAGCATTTAAGAGTGTTTGGATTAGTTTCCGATTAGGAGTTGGATTAGAATAAGAGTTGGAGTTGTATTTGAATCCGGATAGGATTCTATGCGTTGCATCGGCTATATAATTAGCCAGCCTTGAGGAATAAAAAAAAAAAGCAGCAGAATACTTTTGTTGCATCTTTTCTCTCGTTCTTTCCTCGCACGGTACTGCCGTGCGACTAGTTCTCGACGGCGCCGCCCAAGCGTCGATCGGGGCTTCCAACCCGACGTATTGCACACCAATACAACCTTCGTAGCTGCGCACGCAACAACTTGGTATCAGAGCACATCATTGCTGGCGCCATGGCCACCATTGACGGCACACGATCCGACGACGACAAACTCCAGGCGATCTTGCGGAAGCTCGAAGAAATTTCAATGGTCCAGGATGGGCAGTCGGCGCAACTCTCCACCATCACCAAACGCCTGGACCGCCACGACAACCGTATTGCCAAGGTGGACGACCTCGTCAGTTCGGCATTAGGATCGGGAGGCAAAGGCAAGGACCCCGATGACCATGCCTATGTTCCGCCTAGCCGCCGTGATGGCAGCAGCGCAAGTGGCGGCACCATGACTACCGCCGAAGGACGGCCGCCCAAACCGCAGCGATGGGAATTCGCCCTCTACGACGGCACCAGCGATCCGTTGTCTTGGCTCAACTCATGCGAGTTATTTTTCCGGGCGATACGGCTGAATCGAAAAGGGTCGACAACAAAGATATCACATGCGAGGCGGCGCAAAGATGGTATATCTTCGCCGACGAAGAAGATGGGGAACCGACGTGGGCACGTTTCAAAGAGCTCGTTAATCTCCGTTTTGGTCCACCAACCCGCCGTAATCATCTCATGGAGATTAAGCAGCTCCGCCAAATCGGGACGGTGGCCCAATATCAGAAGGAGTTCGAAGCCCTGCTTCCACGAGCCAATCTACGACAAGACCAGAAGATTGAGATGTTTACGGCCGGGTTGAAGGAAAAAATAGCCATCGCCGTTGATCTGGCCGCACCACAAACCCTGGCTCTTGCCATGAGTTTGGCCAGAGCTCACGAGCGATTGCAACAGCCGGAATCAGAGGATTCACGGGCGCCGCTGAAGATGGCCGCCAGAGGAGGTGGCGGCGGAGGAAACAAAGCCGCGTCAGGCACCGCCGGGGCTGGGGCTTCTCCTTCTGCAGCGTCTGGCACCAGCGAAGGCTCGGTCAAAGGGAGCAGCCACGGGATAACCTCCAGCAAACTCATCAAGCGACTCACCCGCGCCCAGATGGAAGAACGCCGCCGTCTTGGACTGTGCTACAATTGTGACGAAAAATATGTGGCCGGGCACGTATGTCAACAGATCTTCCAGATGGAAGTGATTCCAGACGCCGTGTTTGAAGATGCGACTGAGGCGGAGGCACTGTCCATCTCACTCCTCGCACTCACGGGCATCGCACACAGCAGCACGATGCGCGTGCAAGTTCACATCGGCAGGCACCAGTTCACAGCACTGGTGGACTCCGGTTCTACACACAATTTCATCTCTGAGTCCGCCGTAGAACGGGCTAAGCTGGAGGTGGTCCGGTCGGCCTCCCCTGTTCGCGTGGCCGTCGCTAACGGGGAACGAGTGAGCAGCAGCGGTGCATGCCGCGGCGTGATCATCAGCGTCGACAACAATACCTTCACCATCGACTGCTACGCGCTTCCTCTTCCGGGCGTCGACCTCGTCCTCGGTATTCAATGGCTTCAGACCCTAGGCCCGATTACATGGGATTTCCAGCACCTCACAATGACCTTCTGGCATGGGAACTGCAAGCGCCTCATTCAGGGCCTAATGGCTTCTCCGCCTTCCCTCAAGGCGCTGACAGCCGCAACACCGGACTTGATGGAGGCGCTGCTGGCTGAGCATCCGGCGGTATTCGCCCAGCCCCAGGGCCTTCCTCCCCCACGTGCCTATGACCACAGGATCCACTTGACACGGGGCACCGATGCGGTAGCAGTTCGGCCATACCGCTACCCCCAAATTCAAAAGGATGAACTTGAAGCACAGTGCCGTGAGATGCTGCAGCAAGGTATCATCCGTGTTAGTACCTCCGCATTCTTGGCCCCAGTGCTGCTTGTTCGCAAGAGGGATAATTCATGGCGATTCTGCGTCGACTACCGTGCCCTCAACGACAAGACAGTCAAAGACAAATTTCCGATCCCTGTGGTGGAAGAACTTTTGGATGAACTCAAGGCGTAGCTTCTTCACCAAACCGGACCTTGGTCCGGTTATCACCAAATCGCGATGCACCGGCGACGTCCACAAGACAGCCTTCCGCACCCACCATGGCCACTTCGAATTCCTGGTCATGCCCTTTGGGCTTTCCAACGCGCCCGCTACATTCCAGGCACTCATGAATGACGTCTTGGGACCGTTCCTGCGCCGCTTTGTGCTCGTCTTCTTTGATGACATACTCATCTACAGTCCGTCTTGGGCCGAACATCTCTGCCATGTGCGACTGGTATTGCAGGAACTCTCTCGTCACGGCCTGGTACTGAAGCGTTCCAAGTGTTCTTTTGGGACCTCCTCTGTGGCCTATCTGGGACATGTAATCTCAGCGGAGGGCGTTGCTATGGATAGGCAGAAGGTGGAGGCTGTGGAAGATTGGCCAACGCCTACCAGCGTCCGAACAGTCCGGTCCTTCCTTGGATTGGCAGGCTACTACCGCCGCTTCATCCACAACTACGGGGCCATTGCGGCGCCTCTTACGCGCCTCCTGCGTAAGGAGGCATTCGCATGGAGTGACGACGCCGACCACGCCTTCACGACGCTCAAGAAGGCTCTGGCATCCGCCCCGGTACTTCAACTTCCGGATTTCGGTCAGCCTTTCGTTATTGAATGTGATGCCTCCGGTTCAGGTTTTGGTGCGGTCCTTCACCAAGGCACTGGACCCATTGCCTTCTACAGTCGGCCGATCGCTGCTCGCCATGCCAAACTCGCAGCATACGAGCGCGAGCTCATTGGTCTTGTCCAGCGGATGCGTCCTTGGCGTCCCTATGTGCAGGGCCGACCTTCGTCGTCGCGACCAAACCATTACTGACTTGAAGTTCCTCCTGGATCAGCGTTTATCCACTATTCCACAACACCAATGGGCAAGTAAGTTGGTTGGGTTTGATTTTACGGTGGAGTATCGCGCAGGCCGCCTGAATACTGTAGCGGATGCACTATCTCGGCGAGAGGGTCCAGGACCAGCGGCCTCCTTGCTGGCCATTTCTACACCATCGCTGACTTTCTTCGACGACCTGCGGCGGGAATTGCCATCTATGACCGAATGGGCTGATACATTGGTCGCCATTCGTGACGGCCGCCTCTCCACACCTTGGTCAGTTTGCGACGAGTTAATTCTTTACAACGGCCGCATCTTCATTCCGGCCTCCTCTCCTTTCGTCACCACAATTATAGCGGCATGCCATACAATGGGCCATGAAGGGGTTCAGAAGACGCTTCATCGAGTTCGCGCGGACTTTCATATTCCTCGCGCTCGCCATTTTGTCCAAGAGTACATTCGCGCTTGTCCGACTTGTCAGCGCAACAAGACAGAACATCTTCACCCGGCAGGACTTCTTCAGCCACTTGACATTCCTCAAGTCGTATGGTCGGATATTGCCATGGACTTCATTGAGGGTCTCCCAAAATCTGGGGGCAAGACGGTTATCTTAACTGTGGTGGATCGTTTCTCTAAAGCGGCCCATTTTATCCCTTTGGCTCATCCATATACAGCCGCATCAGTAAGCCGCGTATTCTTTGATAACGTGGTTCGCCTGCATGGTATTCCAGCCTCTATCGTCACTGACCGTGACGTGGTTTTCACCAGTTCCTTTTGGCAAGAGTTGTTTCACTTGGCTGGTGTTCGCTTACACATGACTTCGGCCTACCATCCTCAGTCAGACGGCCAATCTGAGGTTACCAACAAGATTATTGCCATGTACTTGCGTTGCTTTGCAGGAGATCGTCGGAAACAGTGGATCCGCTGGCTGCCATGGGCCGAATATTGTTATAACACCTCTTTCCAATCGTCCTTGAAGACAACGCCATTCCGGGTCGTATATGGTCGGGACCCGCCCAGTCTCCGCTCCCATGTCAAAGGCGAAGCACGAACACCTGCCGTGGAGTCCCAAATGTCTGAACGTGATGAATTTCTGGCTGAGGTTCGGGAGCGCCTCCTTCAGGCCCAAGCAACCGCAGCAGCTTACTACAATCGCTTCCATCGGGAGGTCACTTTTGAAGTTGACGACTGGGTTTGGCTCCGCATTGCTCAGCGACCTGCTTCATCCTTACCAACCGTGCAGCCGGGCAAACTCAGCCCCCGCTTCTACGGGCCATACCAGGTGACTGAACGCATTGGGTCAGTCGCCTATCGTCTTCGTCTTCCTCCAGGAGCACGCATCCATGATGTTTTTCATGTGGGATTGTTAAAGAAATTTCATGGCACACCCCCTCAAGCTCTCAATCCATTGCCTCAGCTTATCCATGGCCGAGCTGCACCTGTTCCTGAGCGGGCCATTCGGGGGCGTGTTGTCCGCGGTCAGCGTCAAGTTCTCATTCAATGGAAGGATCAACCGGCTTCGCAAGCTACCTGGGAATATGTCCGTTCTTTTCAGACACAATACCCTGGTTTTCAGCTCGTGGACGAGCTGTTTTTGGAGGAGGAGGGAGATGTCAGGTTCGATGGCACCGTGTATACACGCCGCAATCCGTCCTGACGCATGATAGCTAGCTAGGATTAAAGATTTAATTGTTAGCTTGCATTACTTTCCATATTACAGCATTTAAGAGTGTTTGGATTAGTTTCCGATTAGGAGTTGGATTAGAATAAGAGTTGGAGTTGTATTTGAATCCGGATAGGATTCTATGCGTTGCATCGGCTATATAATTAGCCAGCCTTGAGGAATAAAAAAAACAAGCAGCAGAATACTTTTGTTGCATCTTTTCTCTCGTTCTTTCCTCGCACGGTACTGCCGTGCGACTAGTTCTCGACGGCGCCGCCCAAGCGTCGATCGGGGCTTCCAACCCGACGTATTGCACACCAATACAACCTTCGTAGCTGCGCACGCAACAATCTCACTGAACAAACCAATAATGAAATGGCACTAGAAGTCTAGAACAAACTGACAGAATCAAAACTACCATCAAGAAGAATTGTAAACCATTATATCCTTGATGAAGAAGAGGCGCTATGTTTGTTCCCAATAGCAGAGTACGATATGCAAAATAAGAAACAACCTGTTGGAGTTTCATAATGACATGTGCTACCAGCAAGTAGGGGAAAGATGCAAGATAAACTGGATACCAAGATTAGGACCGGTTATTTTGCTAGATGTGTGGGTAGTAGGAGACGAAAAGAACAAACCCAAACGATTGAGCATCGCAGACAGCAAATATATAGCCACCACAAGAACGAGTATCTACTACCAGATTGCATACAACATTTTACAAAAAAAAAATCTAATACCCTCCTGACCCCTATGCTCCCGATTCATTTACAGAGCAACCATCTTGATTCAACCATCATATCAACATGGAAAAATCATAAAATTTGGGATAGTCGCCATTTTATGCACCAGGACAACCACCATTCCAACCTATAAAATTACAAGTTCACATTTAATTTGTGCTTGGAGATATACAAAATAGTAATTCCTGACATACAGTGAACCTTTATGCTCCACAATGCCACATTGGTTTTGCTAGACAGCCAACTATTTTTCATTGTGCAGGAGGCGCCAGCTAGAAACTAAATCCAAATTTTTAATATTAAACTTTAAAAAATACGCACCAATTTTAGAGAAGTTGACTCTTCAACTAAATCAAATTTTTTAATATTAAACTTTAATGTGACTATTGTTTAAATTCTCTAATTAATATCGGTGTTCCTAGAGAGCATCTCGAAACAATGCTAAAAGTAGTGCCATTCAAATAATGCCAATGACCTACATGGCTACAATAACTTGATACAAAATGTGATTGTGTATAAATAGTGCTTAAGTTGAACCACATGTCTTGCCACACCTAGCCTGTGTAACACGCAATCATGAAAGGTGGGAGGCTTCTTGGTTGTAGGCTTGTGCCCAAGTGGAACCGCAGTGAGGAAGACAGCACGGCGGACGGTGTTGAAGGCTGAGAAGACAATGAAGGTGAGATAGGAAGAATAGGTGAGGAAATGCATTTATTTCTGGCTTAATCCCAATTATACGACTAGATGCCTTTTTATAGAAGTCTTTGACCAACTTCCTAATCACCTAGGACTCTTAACTCAACTAGAAAAACAACTCCCTAACAAGAATCTATCTCTAACAACTCCTGAACTCGGGCACTGGCTGGACCCAGCCACATGATCCCATGCCTAACTCCCTTCTGCTGAAACTGCTCCTGATGACTCTCACGCAACTACTACTGATCTCCTCGTTCCATGCATATTTCCCCACATGACAACTCTAAATACCATACCAGACGACTGCAGCTAACAAAATCAAAGCACAGCACTTAACTCCTTTTTTCCTCAACATATGTGAGGAGTTTGAACCTTTTCATTTTCAACCAACACATTTCAAACATTTACTTCTAATTATTTTGAGAGCTTTCTCATTACCTGCTTTAGGACACATATAAGCAAATATAGTACACAAGAAGCAGGCAGAATTCCAATATTTAACTTAAAAAAGGAATAGCATGCAACTTACATACGGTTGGACTTCAAGTAATCTGGATAGTGATTTTTTCAGGAGTTATGCCATAGGTATTCAAGATCTTCAAAAATTTGTAAACCCATTCATCAAACTTTTCGCATCTGACTTCAACTATTTTAAGGTGCTCAGATTGAAGCAGTTCTTCCACTGGATAGCGACTTTCTTCCATTTTCACCATATGTTCATCTTCCTATAACAGTGAAAAATATGTTAGCTCAATCAATCATGCATGATAACTTTGATAAGACATCGACTAGTGTATTAGAATGCATATAACTTCCAAAGTTGAAGAGTCAACTTCTCTAAAATTGGTGTGTGTCGGAGAAAGCAAGCTAGAGCATGAAAATCATGGCCAACAGCCCACTCATTGAGTAGCAAAGTTTTTAACTTCCTGAATGTGGGGCACCATGTCAAGTCTCGCTTGAAAATGCGCTTGATAAAGAAAAAAATAAACATATAATTTTCACAGACAAGATAAATTGAATAGGAACATTGGATAGACTTCCTCGCAATATCGATTGATGTCCTGCAGAAAATAAAATGAGTCTCTAACTATTTTCGGATTCTTGAAAGTCAAAAACAGCTGGATGTCAGCAGTACCAAAACAATACAATGCAATAACACACACACACACACACAAATCAATTTTCAGGGATAATGTTAACTTATAAAACACAACTGGTGGTAACAAACATAAGAAGCTTGTTAGAGTGTAAAGTTTATGAACATGTAATGGTAGATAAACATACTGCATAATACTGTGAATGGCCCAAAAACACTAGGAGATAATATAGAAGTAAGTGCAAACGTACCACTCCATCTTTAGCTATCAACTCCAAATTCGTAGCATTGGACAAACCACTGAGAATATCACACTTGTCACTGCTGTCGCGATTGCCATAACAAGCAACACATGTATTTGAACGACAATCTCCATAGTAGCTATAGCTACAACGATTCATACAGTAAAAGCCAAGCTTGACAAATGCTGTCCTCCAATGCAAGACAGCTTGAGAAATCTAGACCACGGCTGTCCAACTCTACACGCCAAAGCTCTAAGGTCGTCAAGTGCTGGGAGATGAGAGGCATGTTGATTAGCAGCAGGGGTTTTTCCATTGAGCGAACATTGTGTATTACAGCGTACCGGATCCACAGCTCGACGTACTGGAATGGCTCCACGCTATCAGCAAAGGAACGAGATATCATTTGAACCATGTGTGTGTAGGTACAGAAATCGAGCTCATGCAGAGGCGAGGCGTCGCGCAAGAGCAGCAGATGGTTCACAACTTGTTGAACTTCGCCGGGCTGCCCCAGCTGTTCACGTCGGTGATGCGCAGGACGGGCGCGGACCTCCAGAGGTTGCACCAGCGGCAGGAGAGCACGCTCAACTGCATGGCCTCGTGGGAGGGTAGGAACGACAGCACGTGGTGGTGGAGAAGCGCGTCCGGGAGGCCGCCGAGGCGGTTCCTCGCCGTTCTCCGCAGACGCTCTCTTGCGCTTCTTGCTGTTGCACCGCCTAGGCATTCCGTCGAACAGCTGGCGGGCGGGCCCGCCCGCTGCGGCAGTGGAAGGAAATGAGATGCCAAAGAACACTGTAGAAATAGATGAGAAACGAGAAGAGACGACCGAAGAGTGAAGACGCATCGGCCTTTCACCACATTCGTCGGCAGATCCGCTTTCTCGCAGATCGAGCCCGTGCCCAGCGTGCAGTTCGAGGAGCCGCGCGGCTGGCCCGGAGGCATCGGCGACGTGGACGCCCGTTACAACGACCATCCTCCTAGTGAAGAAGAGGAAGAAGATCCCACGGAGAGGCTGCACCGGCTGTGTGGCGTGGCGGACCTCGCCGGTTTCTTCGTCGACTTGGGGAAGCGACAGAAACTTAATTAGGAGAAGGCGTTCGTTGGTGGGTCCTGCATTAGGTCTCTTCATCTAGCGACAGAAACTTAATTAGGAGAAGGCAGTTACTTTTGAAAAATTGCATGAAATCGTCAAAAGTTCTCACCTTTGGATTTGCGCTTAGTCCTCTGAGAATAGGAAGCAGAATATTCCAAAAGCTGGTCCTAAGATTTGATCAAGCATCCGCCACCGCTGCTGCTGCCTGCAAATAATAAAACTAATAAAAAATATTGCCTGCAAACAAAATATATTTTTTTCCATAAGTAGCTTCCTCAAAACAAAAGAAAAAGAAATTTATTGTAGTATACAGTGCTCACAGACCGATGCATGTTATTTTTCCTTTTTTTTTTTTGCCAAGAAAATGTGTGCAGCGCTTGGCGCAGTTTGCGTAGGCCCGGGGCCAAATATTTTTAAAAAATTCGGTAAGGTCTAATTTTAAAAAAATTGAGGAGCTACAACAGATAAAAATTTCCAAATGTGATTCAAGAACATACATATACATACACAAGTATCTTAGCTCGTATAAGTTGTTCGGGTTTGGAACCGACGGGCTAGGACTCGCCAGCGATTGCGATCTTGCTGTTGACTGTTAATCATGGCGCATTAGTTCTCGTTAGCGGTTGCGATCTTGCTGTTGATTGTTAAGCATGGCGCATTAGTGCTTGAACAATATCACCCTGGAGAATACTGCCCAGGTTGGTCTGGCCGTCCGGGTGAGGTTGACGACGAGCTCCTGGAAGAGGTGGCATCTGAGTGTACAAAGTACTGCCTTTTGGCATGCTTGCTGATACTTGAGATCACTCTGTCAAACTTCCCTGCAGGTGTGACTGTCAGGAGCTTCTTGCAGTTTGAGAGGGCAGAGGAAGTGTGCATTGCACACTGCATCTTGTTGATGTGTTGGATCAGTTGTTGGTTGATGAATTCAGATTATAAGAAGCAGCCGATAAATCAAATAATAGTGAATAAATAAAATAATAAATCCATGTGGAATGGAGGTCTCTGAATATCATGAGTAAACAGTTGATTGTATTTTAGAAACATGCAGTCTTCTAATAAATATATATCAGTATCATCTAGGACCAGGATGATAGAGAATTTGCAGCCAGTACCTAGTCAAGTTGGACAGGATAAAGGATGACAACCTTTTTATATAACTAGAAAATTACCATTTGACCAAGGGAGAAGATATTTATTAGTATACTAATGGTAAATTAGGATCCTAACAAAGGAAAAAAGGATGCCTTCCAGAAAAGAAAACAAACCTGGAATTCTGCAATACTCAAGAGTCAAGATGGTTTTCATGCAGAGCACTCATGCATCATACTAAATGCTCTATGACAATAGATTGCAAAAGTGAACGTCAGATGCAACAATCAAATGGTGCTTAATTGCTATTTGCAACAGTGAAATCAAGAAAATCAACCGCTAGATCTAATTTCTACTATGTACTATATGCTTATTAGTATGCTACACCATAAAATTTGAGCTCTTTTAAAGTGGATTAAAATCAATATAAGCCATCCATACGTTTGAATCTAATGGTTGAAATCAATTTAGATCTAGTTATACTACTACCTATAGTAAAATTCAGAGAGAGATAAAAAGCATAAAAAAATTTTGTCATACTATTTGTCCTTTACGGTAAAACACGTCCTGTGATCATATGAATGGCGGATGAATGGATAAGAAGCCTTTAAAGATCACCAAGTATTCGGTGAATTAAAAACTATGAACGAACTAAAAAAAATCTAAAATACCCCTGATGAATGAATAGAAAAAATCTAAAATACTCTTGAGGAATGGACGATTAGATTTGATTTCTACAATTTCTCTAAAATTTTTGTCTACAAAGGAGTGTTTAGGCCAAAGGAGTAACACCGCTGCAACTGCCTGAGAACTAGCTTGTCCGTACAACCTTCGTGAAGTTTAAATGTGTGCATGTGTCCGTTAAGTTTGGTTTATTACTCGGCCAATTTTGCATGCAGGGAAAGCATTCCAAGCTCTGTTTTTCTAAGGACAGGCTTTTTGAAATAAGTGAAAAAATAAGTAATTATCGTTTACTTTTTATTCATACTTTATTATTTATACAACTTTCAAATAATAATATATAGAAGCACCTGCTTTTATTTTTTTTCTCTCAAAGGACCATACTATTGAAGCCACCCTGTAAAAACTTTCAAAAAAATTTTACAAAGATTTTTTTTTCACAAAATCCATACCAGCCGTTCAGTATAGCTATACGCTCTCCAGCCCTCAGTTGCCTTCGCTAAAATCGTAGGTAGCTATTGAGATATTTAAACGCACCTCGTAAAGGCGGCGTCCAAGGATGTTGTCGAAGCTTCTTGCAGTTTGAGAGGCAGAGGAAGTGTACATTGCACATTGCATCTTGTTGATGTGTTGGATCATTGTTGGTTGATGAATTCAGATTATAAGAAGCAGCCGATAAATCAAATAATAGTGGATAAATAAAATAATCAATCCATGTGGAATGGAGGTCTCTCAATATCATGAGTAAACAGTTGATTGTATTTTAGGAACATGCAGTCTTCTAATAAATATGTATCAGTATCAGCTAGGACCGCGATGATAGAGAAGTTGCAGCCAGTACCTAGCCAAGTTGGACAGGATAAGAGATGATAACATTTTTACATAAGTAGAAAATTACCATTTGACCAAGGGAGAATATATTTATTAGTATACTAATGGTAAATTAGGATCCTAACAAAGGAAAACAGGGATGCCTTCCAGAAAAGAAAACAAACCTGGAATCCTGCAATACTCAAGAAGGGTATCACACAGAGCACTCATGCGTCATACTAAATGCTCTACGACAATAAATTGCAACAGTGAACGTCAGACGCAAGAATCAAATGGTGCTTAACTGCTATTTGCAACGGTGGAATTAAAAAAAAATCTCGACAGTAAAATTTCTACTAGACAAAAGTATATTTAGGCCCTGAGGAGTAACACCGCCTGAGAGCTAGCTTGTCTGTTTTCTCACAACCCCAGTCGAACAACCCGAGCGCGTTTACCCATCTCCCGCTGCCTGCCGTGCCCACGTCCGTGCCTGCAGGGGAAGCATCTCCGGCTTGTGCCCACGCCCATGGCAAGCCCGTCTTCGACGTCGCCCTTTCTTCCTCCGTAAGCCTCGCCGCTCCTGCCTCCCCTCGACGCGCCACGCAGCTGCTTGGCGAATGCCTTTCACAAAACTTATGGGCTTGTGGGCAGCATTTGGTCCCACACCTACGGCCGCCGCAGCATCGACGACAAGCCCTGCGTGAACCTCTGGTTCTGTCTGTTATTTTGTCCTTTGCAATGTGGTAGACATCTCTCGGGAGGATGATTATTTCTGGCCCTGGCACTCGACGATGCTACAGCTTCACGGCCTGGAGCTCAATGACAGCTTTCTCAACGTGGTCTGGTGCCCTACATTTACCAAGTTGAAGACTTTTACTCGAACGAATACTTGTGTAGGGGGGTGGTTTCGGCAGCAGTACAGCAAATGGCAAACCCTGGATGAAAATGAAGGAGTGGCTCGAAGGAAAAACCCATTTTTTAAAACAAAAACTGAAGAGGACTGAATTAAATTGAGATAAACATAACAAATATAATATTGTGCAACCCAAATTCATATGTAAACAAAAGAAAAACTAAGAAAAAAATATAATAAAGATACCTCGTCCATGGTTACCGATACTGGTGGAAGACGAAGCATCTCTATGGTGCAGCACACCCCATTAGCACCAACCGACGATGCTTCTTACGAGAACTGCCAAGCCACAGTCTCAACATTTGTTCAACACTCTCTGGATGAGTACTGATATTCAGAGCCACTTGCCAAGCATATATAGCTAGGGACAATGAAAGAATAATAATGCCTCCTGCAGGTCCTTTCCAGTTTCCACCCTCTTTTCAGCACGTTATGTCTTGTCAACAACTGTTCTTCAGAGCCAAATATACAGACCCGACTGTGAAATTACCTTTTGCGTCTAGAGTTTACACCACCATGTCTGAACTATTCTCTGAGCTGCACCTCACTACAGATCTGCTGCAACCGCTGCCACATTTGCTCTGTCTCCCCCCCTTAGAGCATCTCCAATGGTGCTAGCTATAAGAAATATCCATGTCATCTATAGATAACATATAGACAACATCTTCAATGAATTAGCTATAGCATTATCTATAAAATTAAATGATGGCCCACATGTAATAGGTAATAAGTGCATTGGAATCAGTTATAGCCTGGCTATACATTAGTAGTCGGTCTATATCTCTCTCCTTGTTTTCCCCCTTCCACCTAAGCAAAATGCTGAGATGACACCCTTATAGCTAGCTGAAGTGGCACTATTGAAGATGCCCTTAGCGCTTTTTTGAATCTTATGCAATCAAAAACCTTTCACAAAACACACTATTCACTTATGATATCAACGCCACTTTTGATGTGCTCCGAATATGCATGTGTAGCACTACTCCGACTTCGATGAGCTTCTACGAAAACTGAAGAGCTCCACCGTTTGCCGGGTAGCTCTGGCTCTGACCTAGACCTGGGAATTGGGCCGAGCCTTAGTGGGCCAGCATGATCCGACACAAAAAAAATGGGCCGAAGCACGACCCAGCACGAAAAAAGTGGGCCAAGCTGGCACGGCCCGAATGGCGTGCCGGGCTGGGCCTAAAAAACTGGCAGATGGCCCACCCGGCACGGCCCGACTGTATTGGCCGTGCTCGGGCCGGCACGGTCCGAATATGTAATTTGTAATTTTCAGGGTTTTTTTTTGCTCATATGAATTTATACTCTACATGAAAGTTGTAGAGAATTTCGAGGCGCATCATTTTCATGTAGACAACTTTTCCATTTGAGAAACGTATGAATTTATAAAAAAAATATTTAGTACGCTGTGTAGTTTCGGACCAACGCCACATCTCTCGGTAATCTGCATTTTTCAGTGTCTTCTTTTGCTCATATGAATTTATACTCTACATGAAAGTTGTAGAGAATTTCGAGACACATCTTTTTCATGTAGACAACTTTTCCATTTGAGCAACGGATGAATTTATAAAAAAATATTTAGTGTGCTGTATAGTTTCGGACCGACGCGACATCTCTCGGTAATCTGCATTTTTTAGGGTCTTCCTTTGCTCATATGAATTTATACTCTACATGAAAGTTGTACAGAATTTCGAGACACGTCTTTTTTATGTAGACAACTTTTTCATTGGAGCAACATATGAATTTATAAAAAAATATTTAGTATGCTGCATTCTCTCCAGTGCTGTGTTCGGGTCGGCCCGGCCCGACAGCAGCCCGGCGTGCCTTTGGACCGTGCTGGGCCTTGATTTTTGCCGTCCATGCTGGCCCGGCCCGGCACGAAGAAATGACCGGGCCGTGCTGGCCCGTTTCACGCAGGCCCGAAGCACGACGGCCCCGGCACGACCCAAGTTCCACCTCTACTCTAACCTAGATTTCAAGGCCCTTGAGATTTTGCATCTAAACTCCAAATTTGCTTTACGAGAATTGAGTCGCCGGTTGGTGCTCGTTTACAGGGTCCACGTACTCCCACACATCCACCCCGTTTGAAACGGGATTTTCTTTTCATGAATCCCACAGAAATTAAATGTTTTATTGTGAAATTATTGTGTCCCAAACGAGCCCTCAAATTATACTTTTCGCATTAAACCCTACATGTTAATTTGGTTAACTGACCTTTGTATGTGATTTTTTTTTGTCCATAGCCCCATCACATCATTCTCCTATCTTTTCCTCTATTTTCTTGTGCCACCGCACCTGTGCGACTAGGGCTGTACATAGTTGTAACACTCTTAACTCAAAACTCAATACTTAGCCCACTACGGGGCTGTCCTATATATGTATAACACTCCACTTACAGTTTCGTCATCACTTTGTATAAAAAAGATTAACACAAAAGTAATGTGTTTGAACTCAACATACATTATATGCTACTGTAACTCTAGACAAGTAATATGGGACTAATCCTACCACCGCTTTATATGAGCCATATAGGCCTTCACACTAATAGACGAAGATATACAAAGGGTTGGAGGTGGATCTACGCACATATTAATGTAGGTTAGGTGGGTTGGTGTGCCACAGACAAATAACAACTTTGAAACTACTAAACTTAAACGCTCACATATCCTTCCAAGTTGCAAATAAGCTTCAAGCTTCCAAAATTCTCCTCAGGTTTAGCAAGTTCATAGGCCGCCACGTATCACCAAACAAATTTAAACTGCGAAAAGAAATCTCTAAACAGCTTTTTCATGTTGATAATAAGGATGCTGTTACGCGAACGAAAAACATCTATCACCAAACTAGCAAGAAAAACAACACAATACGGTAAACTTTGTCCAGTTAGATGAGCTAAACAACTCATTACTGTCTAAGCTGTGGCACCGAGTCGAACCAAAATGAGGATCCCACAGATAAAAGGCAACATTCTTGTCGCTGCTGCAAACTTAACCTTTATTTCTTAACCATAAAGAACTAGTAGATCAGCAAGAAAGCCCAAAATCTTCTCCTCGAAATCTGTACAAATACAAAAGGCATAATAAGTTACGAGCGGCGTCATTGTTGACAAGGAACTTCAAATTCAAGAATAGACTACACATTCCATAAGAATTTCACTTGACTAAACTCCAACATAATCTAACTATACCAAAATTCGAACAAATGTTATATTAACACGGGGAGTGAAAACTTCACTGCTTACTTCTGGAAATGTCATTTGACAATTTCCAATGCAAATATTCGTAGCGAGAACATCAGGCTAAACCGTCTCGTTACGATATTCAGATGGACCCTTAATGCTGAATTCTAGCCAACAGTGCAGTCTTGCAGTTGCAGACATGCTATGTTTTCTGGGGAGAACAATGCAAAGGAACTATGTTTTCTCACCAGAGCAGAGATTGAAGTTTTTAAGGTAGCAGCATGGAGTGATCAAGATAAGCAAAATTACTTTTAATTGGATATTTCAACATTTGGTATTTTCATAAATGTGCAATTACATGAGGGGGCACATCTCCTAAGCTGATTACAAGGTCAGGTACCGAAATGTCAAAAGTGGTATGAAGAGGAAATATAATAACTGAATAGAGTGAATTTCAAGAAACCCTAGGTTTTGCAATTTTGCGGTTAGAACCTTGTCGATGGAGAAATCACGTACTGAGAATTTGGGAATACTAGCACAAACTCAAAAGCAATTACTTCAATTAATAGAAGTTCCACATGAATTAATTTTATAGAAAACAGTCCGAATCCTTCAAAACTACTTCTGAAACCCTTCCAAGCGATGCAAATTCAGTCTATTGTTTTTTCTCATTGAATTGCATATGTTGCCGGTGATCAAATCACGCAAACCAAAAGTTATGTAAGGCATGATGCTGTTGCATATTTAAACCACTTTCCAGAAAGCGACCCTTGGCTGGAAATAACACAAGAAAACACAACTGGAACGTTACACATCGTGCATGACCTTCAAATATGTGCGGTCGCATGTGCATGTACACACCGCAGTAGTTTCAAGCCCTTTGACATCGTCGTTTATGTTATTGCAACAACAAATAATTTATATCTATAAAAAAGACAGGCTGTGTTGATAATTCATCTATACCTTTTTTGTTATACTATTTTTATTTCTTTTTTTCGTCCACCGAAACTAATTAAGAAACATCATATTTTAAAACAAGACTAAAAAGCTTTGATACATGCCTTATATTTTAAAATGTAGCGGGAATATACTAATGCTATTGTGCAATATCAAATGTGAGATTATATAATATTAGATTGGAATATCATGCATGTCATAATCGAGATTGAACAGTAGAGTCCATGGACCATGCGTATATCCAAATTAAGACTCGTGACTTTGGGTACACGGTTTTGAACATGAAGATGGCACAAATGTTAAGTAAAAACCAGAGAGCTGTCACTTCGGTTTTAGGTGCAGATCAAAGGGGCCAACGGGACATTCCTTTAAGGTTACCTTTTTCAGACCTTGGTCTCCACTGATCAGCATATATTGTGGCTAATTAATCCAGTTAATTATTGTCTTACAAGTTTCGCCATGGCAAAGGTGTGCAGCTTCTTCCTATCTGTGGTGTATTTCTAGAATGGGAATTGTATGTATACACGTGGCAACAATATAGAGTGGCATGTGATGCGTGGATATTTTGTTTCGAGTTCAGGCTAATGGAAATTCTACTCAATCTGCATGGAGGAGGGATAAGATGTTGGAAATGCAAGTAATTTTGGGTACGAACTCCATTCGGTCGCAAATAGTTGTTATTTTCAACATAGATACAGTCAAAATTTTAAAACTTTAACTGTCAATATCTTTTTAAATATTTAAATTGGAATCATGGAAATCATATGTATAGATTTGTCTCAAAAAGTACTTTTGCAATATTATAATATTATTAGGTTTTATTAATATATTATAATAGAAATTAGTGATCAAAACTATATTTTAAATATAATGTCGATATCCAAAACGAAAACTCTCTGTTAGAGAAGGGAATATGATTTTTACTCCGGTTGATCCATATTCCGTACACAGGACACGAGATGGGAAAAAGTTGAATCCATTTCCCGTAAAATGGGTCAAAAGTTAGCTGATGATAGGTTGGACGTGCTATACTGCTAATAAATGCAAACTGGTGTAGCTCATTTCATAAAAGGTTATTGACTTCTAATCAAAGTACACACCAAGACAGGTGAAAAGCAATCAGGAAATGCTTGTGCAACAAGGACATCTCTACTACTTATTAGGAGTTTGTGGTGGTCGTCTGTTCTCCTTCAGAACATCTAATCTGTTGGATCTGGCATGAACGACTGAGATGTTGTCGAAATATGCTCCGCTTGATTTGTGTATGAAAGAAATTATACTTCATTGTATAACTTAGGATCCTTCCTACTTATATATATATCACACTTTTTAGGATTCCGTTGCAACGCACGGACACCCTACTAGTTCCTAAGGCCATTTCCGGTGGGGGTTTCAACTGAGTTTCATTCTCATTAAATGACATGACACATCATTATGTTTGGTGACATGGCAAGGTAATTATGATGAGTAAGATAGAGAGAGTTTCATGAGAGGTGAGAGAGTTTCATCTAAATAAAATCTAAGATACACAGTTACTTAGACAAAAACTGATGTGGCACTCTTAAAAACTGGGAAATGAAACTATGCACTGAGAATGGCCTAATAGTTTGGTACCGAGGCTTGATACTAGAGGAGACAGAGTGGTTATATGATATTTTAGAAACAACCATCCTGGTAACTTGTTGCTTTATGCTTCATACTAAAAGGCGCCACAATGATCACGCAATTGGCCCTTTCAATGCAAAAATACTATCAAGTCCTTCTATCGCACCATTTGTCAATACATTTTTCTTGATTTCAATACTTGTATGAGTATCAAGCTTCATTCTCTCTTCTACCGTACAAAAAATCTGATGTGCCATACTAGTAGTATCAAGCACAAGTGATTATCGAGTGCCAAGAATGCTGCCAAGATTGGATTAGTTAGATAGGAAATGACATGATATACGATACCTTGCTTCAAAAAAGACAGACAGAGAAGCACCTGATCTGTAAGATCTGTTAAAAGTAACCGAAGTGATTTGAAATTCTGAATACAGTATCCAACATTGGGGCAAGAAAACCTTCAGCTTCCTTTGACTGCATAGCTGCAACTCAGACTGTTAGCTGAAATGTACAGTTGTCTGCTCTGGCAAGTTGAAGTCACACTACAGTGTCCAACATGGGCCAAGTTACGCCAGCTTGGCCCAATAGACTCGAATTGAGAAGCCTAACCCAATCCTTGCTTGACAGGACAACTGTGCTACAGACATTCCAAGGAGGAGGACAAAATGCTGAAACTACACAAGATCCTTGTATAACATGATGCCAGCTAATCCACCTCGATTCTAAGAACACGTAAGGAAATATAGGGTGTGTTTAGTAGGGATTCAGCTTCTCTAGATTTATAAATCTGGTGAAACTGAAAATTCTAGCTTTACCAGATTCGTGAAGCTGAAACTGTGAGTACATTAAGAGTGTTTAGATAGATCATCTTGTTTACATTTTAGATCAAAAATATAAACTTAATTCACTTTATTTTATCCTACAAGTTTTAGATTTCAGGTAAAGCTGGAATCTGGAGCTCTACCAAACATGCTGATAATTCACAAGCCACCATTTCGAAAGCCAAGTAGGAAATCACAATGAGGAGCGGTCTAGCAGATCCAACCGAAGTATCAAATATGGGTGACAGATTCCTCAGGCAGGGTATGTTTTCAAGGAAGGTGTTTCTATGAATCATTATTTGATAGTTGCGTAAATATTAAAACATGGGTAAAGTATGAATGATAATTACTCACCTCTTTACTTGATTTAAGATTTATGCAACCTGTATTAGAAGAATGAGACATAGAAACACTACTCATGTTCCAAAGTCATCATACAAAACTACACATGAACCAAACGTCTAACAGAAAACAGGACAGATAGTTAAACCATATCCTATTACAACTAGGGGTGAAAACGGGCAGGATAGTTTCTGATTGATCTAGACAACTTTCGAATATGAATTCTATCAGCTCGGATATTTATTGGAAATTATCGAATCGAAAACAAATACAGATTTTTTTTGTCGGATACGAATACGAATTCGATAGCTCACTATCCATCCAATACATATACGGATCCAGATTATATGGATATTCAAGCTCGTGGGATGGGTTAAGGCTACTGTTTTTGCCTAAAAAGGTTTCTGAATTTGAAAACTGTTTTCTAATTTAATTAATCTAGAAATCAAGTTTCAATTTTTATAATTGGCGAATCAGCTCTAAAAATTATGAAAAATTTTGGAGACATTCCTAACATAGTCTAGCATTTTTTTAAAAATATTTTAAAGATTTTTATCTTTTAAATTTTCTCAAAAATTCAATCCTTGTTGTCTTTAGTAGGAAAATATAATAAAAAAAGTAGCTAAAAATATAAAAAAACTCAAAAATGCATAATTTATTATTTTAAATATAGTTCAATAGAGAATACAAATCTTGGGCCATCACATATTCTTCGTGAATGTTTAGATCGAATAAACTAGTTATATTTTTTCATTTTGATTGTACAATTTAAAGGGTTTTCTTATTTCGATAAATATTCATGACCGTATTCGTTTCAATTTGTATTTATATTTGATATTATTCGTATTCATATTTGGGTTATCCGTATTCATATTCGCATTCGGAGAAAAATATGAAAACAAATATAACAAAGCCATTATCTATCCATATTTCAACCGTTTTAACCCCTAATTACAACCATGCAAATTACACTAACAATTTTGTAAAAAAAATTATATATCAAAGAAAGGATCCCCACCACTTATTGTGATAGATCAGATTATAACGGTGCAGATTAATCATATATAAATAAAGTTATATAACAAATATAATTATATTTAAATTATTAAAAGTAGAGTTGTATATCAAAGATAATTATATTATAATATCTAGATACGCAGTTACGTGCATAAGTTTGCTAGTTGCTGAAGCATCTGATCGGCGTTGCATCGTTTAGTCCTTGCATGCATGACTTGTGCATTCACGAATGGATAAGAGGACACGCATACATGTACTGTGATCACCTTGCACACGTGCATTCGTATATGGAATTTTGCTGTTAGAACCTTGTAGATGAAGAAATCACGTACTGAGAATTTGGGAATACTAGCACAAAGTCAAAAGCAATTACTTCAATTAATAGAAGTTCCACATGAATTAATTTCTAGAGAACAGTCCGAATCCTTCAACTATCCGAATCCTTCAAAACTATTCCAGTCACTAATAGTTGTCATTTTAAATATTTAGATCGGATAAATAAAAATCATATGGGTAGATTTTATCTGGAATCAAGAATTTGATTTCAGAGGTCACCCATTTTCCTCATTTTCTTGGACTTAAGTATAAGCTGCAATATAAAATCTTTTCCTCTAAAATAAATAAACCATGAAAATGAGTTTTAAATAACATATTATTTTGAATTTCTATCTTTTGTGAAATTTTCTTGAATTTTGATTCTTAAGAAAATCTTTTATCATAATTGTTTTATTATTCTCTTCATAGAAAAACTCAAATCCCATATGGAATAAATGCTAGAAAAATTTTATAAATCCCAAAACATCTCCAGGTCATATCAAAAAATTTTCAAAGACATTTGAACTCATTTAATGCTAAAAATAAATCAAAAACAGAACTTATTTAAAAGCAATGTCAGAATTTTATAAAATAAATAATACTTATCAGTATATTAAAATTTTATATTAAATTAAAATAACCATTATAATCATACATAAAAAGTTTCAAACAAAATAAAGTTCATTTGTTATCTAAGAAAAATAAAAATCTGAAAACAGATTTTTAATGCAGCAACATTGTCAGAATTATTCTGAATTTTCTGTAGAGTTTTTTTAAGCTAAACATTTTTATGAAAACTCAACCTCTCCCCAGGACCTTGTCTAAAAAGTTTCATAAAATTACATTGAAGATTGCTAGCCCTTTTTAATGTCGGGAAGGTGCTGCACAAGGTCCTCTCTTCCTTTGTTCCAGTCACACTTCCATGTGGGGCCATCTCCCTGCTCATGGTCCCAGGAATCAGCGGCTGGTGAGTTGCCTTCTTCCCACTCTGACCGTGGGCCAGTGACCCCAACATGTCAGGCGCCCATTCCTGTTTATCCTCTTTCTCCAGTTGAACGAGCTCGCGTTACTTCGATTTGGCTCCGAGCGGCGCCATTCCTCCGTCGGCGCGCCTTCCTCCGCAAGATGTGTTGCTGAGGCCATACCAACACTGTGGTCCTCGTCATCCTCACGATAGGGCGGAGCCGCCTCACCTCTCCCATACCTTGCCTCGGCCGAAATCCCACGCACAAGTGCTGACCGATCGCCGAGCTGCTCCTCCATTCAGGCGATGAGACAGTTCGCTGCAAAAATGTCACCGCGGCAATGAATGCAAAGCTAAAACGCTGCCCCGGCACGACGCCATCCACATCACCATTTTGCCCCTCTCTCCTTTGCCAAATTCTACCATGGCCTGGCGCTGGCTTGACCGCCATCAACGCTGAAGCCGCCGCCCCACTGTCCCGTCGCCGTTTCGCCACTCCTCATCGCTGCTCGGCCGCGCCTCAGTACCTGCGTGCCATCCCCTGCCAGCGTTCATGCTCACGCTGCCACGGCAAGGAAAAGACCGAGGTTTCTCTGCCGCGACAGCAAGAATTCTGCCGAAGCATTGCCGCAAGACCCGGCCGCAAGGCATGGGCGAGCCTTCTACTGCCACTACAAATATCGGTCGCGACGCCCAGTCATACCATCCCCTCCCTGAAGCTTCCCTCTACCCACCCATTACTCATTCCATCGCCATTTTCGCAAGATCAGCAGAGAAAGGGGAGGAAAACCGAATTGAGCTGATAAATTTCAAATTCCTTGAACGAGCAGCACCTCCGGGCACTGCTGACCCTATCACACCCCTCATTTCCAGCTTGCATCACTTGAAGCTTCACCACCGCACTCACCTTCTTCCCTAGCTCCGGCCAATCGGTGGCGGGCCACTCCGCCCAAGGGCCGCCACCGTAAACCACTAAAACAGAACCCCTGGACTATGTAGATGCTAAAACCCGTGATAATCCGGAGATTATCATCTTCTTTTGCTTCTCCAGCTGTCCTCACTGTCACCCACGCTCGGTGGCAGCTCATCTCAGTGAACCCCGAGCCCCGCTGAGCCTATCCCTGGGTTCACCGTGACCCACTTCAACTTGTCGAGCAGCTAGCCGGAACCCTCCGGCTCCGCCCCTAGCTCACCGCCGACAGCAATGGAGGAGAGTTCCCCAATTCTCTATCGCTGCCTTCGGGACCCCCCTGTCAGTCGAACGAGCCGGGAGGCGTTTAAAGCTCAAGAGCGTTTTCAAATCAAGAAAACGTATTTCACCTTTTTCTGGTATATTTCCTAGCCGGCTGAAGTTCAAGCATGAATATATATTTGCGTTTTTTAGCCAATTCCAGTAAAATAAATTCCTAAATTCATTTTGAATCATGTAGTTTCATAATATAGAAAAATATTTATTTTTTCACTTAAGCATAAATTTTTAAATTTAAGTTTATACTAAACCTAATATGATCTCTATTAAAAAAAGAGTAAAACCCTAGACTACAAAATAATGAAATTATTTTAATAAGATCCTGAGACCATAATAAACCCATTTATGCAAAAATAATTAATTTTCAAACTAAATCGAATCATTTGAATTAAAACTTGAAGTAAACCCTTATGTGGTTGCTATTAGGAATACATACCCTAAAATGCTGAACTTTATTTTGGAAAATCCTAATGCCTAAAGTACTCCATTCCTATGTGAATATTTAAATTTGAATCTAGTTGTATCAAATTTGAAAATAGTTACTTTTCAATGCATAAGAATAAAAATAACTAAAAACATGGATAATATAAACTCTAATAATGTTAGAAATAATTTTGGACCTTAGTAGTATCATAATACCCTTGTTTATGCAAAAATATTTTATTTTTGTTTAAGTTGAAATTAAGTTGTAACTAATAATGCTTTGCATATATATAGTATATGAGTAGTGATTAGGATATAAATGAAGTCCATAAATAAGGTGCAAAAGTAAAAGGGAGGTTTTTTAGGACCAGATTACCTACTACAATGAAAATAACTATAAAAGTTATAGTTTGTACGTAGATCCTTAACCAAAATATACTTCTCGTGCATAGAAAGTAAAATGGTTAAAATATGGACTAAATGAATTCAAATCCTTGCCAAACCAGATTCTTTATACTTCTGAGGTCACAAGGATCCTAAATATATAAAAATATTTAGGTTTTACCATAGTTAGCATTAAAAGTTCAATAGTCGAAGTTTCAATTCGAGAATAGTCTGAATAGTAATATCTTTTGCAAACAAACTCCAAATTTGACGAAACCAAATCCAACAACCTTAAACTGGGATACCTTTACTGGATATGTAAAAATATTTCAAGTTTATACAACATTATATTAAATCCCCATTAAGCCTTAATGATCACTTATATGAAAAACATCTCGGATAAAAGCGAAATATCACAAAACCAATTTTAAAACACTCTTAGAGACCCCTACTATTGCCTAAAAAATGGTTCCATTATCTCATAAGGTGTAGTCGCAAACTTAAAACGAAAACTGTACCGTTATCGCGTAGGTTTTTGAATCACTTAAGCCTTTTTGGCAACCCATAAAATATCTCGTCT
Organism: Guadua angustifolia; assembly: GCA_036346375.1. Classification (NCBI taxonomy): domain Eukaryota; kingdom Viridiplantae; phylum Streptophyta; class Magnoliopsida; order Poales; family Poaceae; genus Guadua; species Guadua angustifolia. The sequence continues at coordinate 49,343,778 of CM070520.1, read as the reverse complement.
AAATGTAAATTTTAGAAAGATCAACATAAAAACACTATTTGGTATATGAACTACTATATTCTAGAAAAATATCTTATTTACAACTTACTTTTCATGTAAATCATGATAGCTGAATACCCCTAACTGTTAATCGTAAGCTTTGCCTTACTAGTCCGATTCTATACAATGTAAAACTTGATACCACATAAGCTATTCAGTAATGAATATAATGTCTCTTCTAAACACTAAAATTTGTAAATTCAGCTTAGGAGCGCTCTCCAAAGTATAGACTACCCTATTCTAAAGAAATAATATCATTTCATCGTGCTTTGCATATAAATCCTGATAGTAATATAACCTTAAGTATTATGATTCCTGAACTTGATATTATGAATAAACGAACTCAACAATAATGAAGAAACCTGTAGTTAAGATATTTGTATCATCAGAACCTTCTTAGAAACTATGAATATATAGCTAATAACCTAATCTAACAGCTCTAACACATTCGAAACCACTTTTTATGCAAAATCAATTACGGATTAAGTACTATTTGTTCATAACATGCAACTTATTGACTAATGTATCGATTCTATTAATCCAAATAACTTTCACCTCTTGAATTTGAAGTTATAAATACAAGAATACATAATTTTAGCTCTTAGATTCATAAAACAAGAATAGATAATCCATAAAAGGAACCATGCATCGCTCAACCTAAAAGTTGTTAACAATATATATGTATGTATATACATATATAATCAACTAAAACACGAATGCACAAAATCGTACAACTCTAACTTAAATCATGTTGTTTCCCATCGCAAATCTTTATTTGGTTTTCTATTTGTATTCTTTTTGCCCCTATTAAAGATTGTTATTTGTTATATTTACGTTAAACGACGTATAGAACTCAATATCATTAACTCCGTCGTCGAAACCATCAGCCATGACTACGACTTCGTTGTAAACAACAATTAAGTAAGTCAAGCACCCCTTTCATCATATTGATCCTAGTATTTAATTTTTATTTTGTTTATCAAATTGTTTTATGCATGCACTTATTTTCTGTAAATTCAGTATATTGTGGTATTAGTAGATATACCTGTTGTCTCATAAAACTTTCTTGATAAGTATTGATATGTGAACCTTGACAACTCTAGAATACGATTAGATAGTACATAATGTCAAAATGGGTATATACGATTTAATAATCATGCTTAGCCATGCTTTATACTTGAGATGAACAAATTGGATAAACTGATCAAATTGAACTTGGAGATATTGAGATATGATGTCGGTTGTTGGTATTTTGGCTAAAAACTAAAAAATAAAACTATGGGTTTGATGTAGGTGATTATTGGTAATAGCCGGTTGTACAGATAGAATTGCACGTAGTGTAGGGAGAAGTATCGCCCGTGTCGAATTAAGAATCGAACACTGGGTTGTTTTCAAGCTAAGAAACCCGTACAACCACAAGTGCTGGTATGGAACAACCTTAAACCAATAAAGTTATTTAGTTTAACTTTGTACATTGGTAAGCAGGAGATAGTAGAAGCACTCCTTTCTAGGTTTTCTTGTGAGAGTCTTCCACACAGAGGTATGGGTAAATGCATATCGGTACAACAGTGTGCGCCTTGCTATGAAGAGTTTCATCATTTCTATGCTCTGAGTTCTTTTGCCATAATATGAGTTTATCGTTACTAGGCTGGTGCAAAGTTAACCTAGATAATATAAAGTTTTTCGTCATGAACATTCTGGCCACAACGCCAAAAGTGCGTGAAACATGCGGCAAAATAAAAAGGTCATGACTTGTAGGTAAAGTTGTACACCTCTGCAGAGTGTAAATCTAATCAATTAGCCGCATCCGCGGTCATGGACGCTTGGTAACGTCATCACATAGTTAGATGTTTTATTATTTTCAAAAGGACTTGATTTTATTTGTTATGCCTCGTGTTGGCAAGGAATGGTTATGACAGGATTGGATGATTCGTGGCTCGCGAAGGGTTGTGAGTTATTACTTATGCTTTAGTTACTTTTATATTAGTCAAATATTCTTTTACAAATTTCGTTTCTAAATTATAATTTATTTTACAAATTCAATGTTGCTTTATGCAAATTAACTGTAGAAATTTTCTTTGACATGGCCTGTATTTATGCATTTTGCAAATACCACCTTAAGTCTTACTGATTACGAAAATACTCAACCTTACTTAATCTATTATTTTAGGTGGATAAGAAAGCGAGGCTCCAAGGAATATTTATGGTCGCAAGATACGGGAGTTTTAATGAAGCGATCTTTCTAGGGATTATATCTTGTGAGTTGCGTGAAAGATTGGATGGGCACACTGCAAGACATTTGCTTCTTCTGCCACTATTTACTCTGAATTGTAAGAATATATTGTATATATAGTTTCTGCTTTAATAATTTAACGTATGGTTGTGATTCCAATCGTTGTAAATGTGCGTACTAGCTACTGGTCATGGGACTAGTACTGAGTGCACAACAGATTTCTATTTTGGCATTTAATGTGAAAATGAGGGTCGTTACATTATGATTAATGTTTACACAACTATGTCTCCTAGGGCTTAAGAACCTAATAAACTTTTGCGGTGAAAATAAGATAACTTGGACTATTCAACATGCCATAGGTAATTGTGTGGGAAAATGCACTCTTAGTTATGAAGTCTTCATAGTACTCTTCCTCATAGAACTCGGTATTTATCGGTCCTTCCTCAGCAATTGATCGGCAAGGGTGAATAACTGTGAGTACATAAAATACACAGCAAGCCATATGAAAATGTTACAATTATAATCATGTAATGCTTGACAAAGTAATAGCTATATGGTTCCTTTGTAGAAAGCAATAACTTGAATTTAAATGCAATAAATATATTCATATGATTCTTTTACATAAAACAATAACTTGAATTTAACCACAATAAATATATTGAAAGTGTATTTGAAAAAAGGTAATAAATAACTATTAAACTAATGGCAAATTTTTGGGCCTTTCTTGGAGACTGGGCCTCAGCAAGTCATAGGGAAAGCGGCGACGACCATGTGATGGTGAAGCCTTCTGACATATTCAAAACAAACTATTCTTTTCCTTTCGAGGAGACTGGACCTCGATCGGTTCAAAAATTACACAAGTGCAAATGGACGTCTTGCAATTACAAATTGGGCCTCGGTTGGCTCAAATGACAAAGCGCAAGTGGACGTCTTGAAATTACAAATCGCGAGGTTAGTCGGTCAAATTACAAAACCGCAAGTGGTGGTGGTCATGGGGTTCTGAATGCGATGTGAATGCGGTATGCAGATGCCTTCACATTTGAATATCAGTCTTCAAAATGAACCAAATCAGATTTTAGGTTGTGAATTGCACTTATTCATTTTGTTAATTACTACCTCTGGTCAGATTTAATTACTTCTCATTTAGGGCATCAACACAGTCTCATACACATTTGACTATTACCTTTTTAAATTATACATATAATTAGTAAACGTATTAAAAATGTGGTAATATAGAAATAATTTTGGCAGTGAATCTACTGATGCCATTTTCATGCAACAAATCTAAATATTTGCATATGTCTTATTGGTCAAAGCTTTAAAGAGTAGAATTCTTTTAAAAATAGCAAAGTATCAAAAGTGTGGGCAGGGATTGAAATCCCGTTTTGCTCTAAATATCGCCCGTGGTCGGAGAATGAAATCTCGTCAAGATTTACAAATTTCGGACGAACCACAAAAATGGATTTTCAAATCCATTTTTTTCTACTGAGATTTCCGAGATCTCGGTGAGATTTGTCGAGATCTTGGCAAAATTATATTGATCAAAAAAATAGCTCAAACGATATCAAAAACTTTTGAAATTTTTTGCGGAGATTCTTGACACATCAGTGATGTTCCCATAAAAATTTTAGATAATTATTAAATCTAAGAATTTTTTTAAAATTTAAATATTATAACTGTCCTGATAAAACACTGACCGGCAAGTTTGAACCGAATGAAAAATGAAACAAACCATGTTATAAAATTTTGAATTTTTTCATGGTTATGATGCATTAATAATGTTCTTATAAAATTTTTAAATGATGATCAAACATCATGAATTTCTAAAAATGTAGAAAGTGCTACTGTCCTGATAAAAGCCATACCGGCAAACTTCAACCAAATGAAAAATGGTACAAACCACTTTAGAACATTTTTAAATTTTTTTGGTTGTTTCTCATATATCATTAATGTTTATATAAAATTTTGATATGATGATCAAGCTTTAAGAAGTTACAAAAATTCTGACAGTGCTACGTCCTGATAAAAGATTGATAATCAATACAAAGATTTGCTTTAATAATAATGTAATACCGCAAATGGTTTTTCCAAGGTTTTTGGCCGGGGTTGATTTTTGTTGTCTCTCAGTTTTAACTTTCTTCTTAGAAAGTCCTGAGTTTTGCCGATTGCTTATCGGAATTGGTGTTTCCTCCTTGCTGTTTAGTTTTTTTGCGACAAGTTGTCTATTCTGACAATTGTCGTTGCGCGCCAAGAATTAAATTATTTGGTTTGCGCTATTGGTTAGACGTTGGATTTTGGTTTTTGGAGGGGTTTTTGGGAAATTCCCCTCCCTCACCTAACCTCTCTCTCTTTCTTCAAATGAGTGGCTGAAAAACCTTGGAGGCAGTCTTCTTTTTCCAGCCCCTGCCTTCCTCCTGCGCCTGCAGTCTCCCGATCCCACTCCCCCTGGCCCTCCTCCCCTACTGGCCGGCGTCGCCTCTACCCCCTTCTAGCCGGCTCCTCCCTGCGCGCCTCTCCTGGCTCAAAGAACAGTAACAACAAGAAGAGAACTCCAGCTCGGTGAAGAAGCAGAGCAGTGGCGGCCTTGGTCGGTGAGCCCTGAGCCGAGCTCCCCTGCGCCTCCTCTCCAGCCGGCGCTCCTCCCTCCCACTCGGCAGCAGCCTCAGCACTTGCAGCAACTGCAGCCCCTTCGCCTCCTTGTGGTGAGAACTCAAACAATCAAATAGAGGGTTTAGTTCTTTGCGCATGTCAGGTGTTCGATGAAATGACTGATAGGTGTTTGCTCATATGACCCCCTTAGAGTTCCCCATTCTGGCCTTAAGAAGTCGGGATTGGGTTCTCGCTGAGTTGCTTCTTGCAAGTGTTCTAAAGTGATCTGTCTCATTTGGACCACGAACTTGACTCATTTTCGTTCTTCGCTCACATGTGCGTGGGTCAAATAGTGAGATGTAGTGTAACCATGAGTCGCATAGGGCATAGTTTGTTCTTATGTTAGTACTATGTCTATGTGATTGGCTGTTTGCTTGTTCGAACTCAAGGTTGCTTGGTATCCATTTGTTTAATATCGCACACTTGTTAGTTGGTAAATTCGGATTGCAATACTCGGCCCGTGTCAATCATCCGGTACTCATAAAAGTGAGATGAGTTGCGGTTTGATTGAGCTAGAAATGCCGGTCTTTGAGAAATGTTCAAAATGTGTTGGTTGAAATGCAACTATCTAGGAAATTAGACCCTTGTGGAGTCTTTTATTTTGGCAAATAATGTATGTTCTGTACTTCCTAAGTAGTTACTTAAATTGATCTCAATGTTAAACTTTTAGCATAAACTTTCTTTGCATGCACTTTCTTTTAGTGTTCTTGTGGTGCGAATACATTGCTTTGTTTTGTGAGGATGTTGATAGTTTTGAGAGCACAACAATTTCGGGATCTGCATATATTGGCCTCTTTATCTGAATGCTTGGCAATTTTATGTAATACAACTTCAGTGCAGTTATGCAGGGATGTGGCTATCAAGAGCAGAGCAATGGAAGAAATCTTTAGGCTTCTCTGTAAATCTACAATAACCCTAAAGGCAAGTTGTAAGATCGAGGATGAGCCTAGAGGGGGGTGAATAGGCTTTTCTAAAATTTTCTATCACTAAATTCAAGTTTAATGATTGCTAAGAACAAGTGATAATTTTGCCGAATTTAATTCTTAACAATTCTAGTGATCACAAGATAATATCACTACGCAAGTATATTAATTGCTAAGCAAGTAGCACACAAGAATCAAATAGCTAGAATTCCACGAGAATAAAAACAAGCAAACCACAATTGATGGACGAGAGAATTTTTCCCGTGGTCTCGGAGACTTGCCGGTCTCCCCTACTCTACGTTGAGGTAGCTTGAATTCCTTCAAGCCGGCTCCACTCGCTTGAGCCTTCCCCGATCACTAGCGATAGCTCTTCCCGCTCCCGGTAGGCGAGCCGTGCCTTCACAACCGCCTGTGTCTTCACACAACCTCCTTTGAGAAGATCACCGGAGCCTCACGCCTCCAAGCCGTCTAGGAGACGGCAACCTCCAAGAGTAACAAACTTGACGTAGGCTTGAACCCAAGAGTGCAATCAATATGGCTCACTAATGCAATGCACTCACTTGTTGCTCTCCAAAACTCAAGAATCAAGAATTCAATGCACAAGAGAGTGGAGAGAGTTGCTAGGGCTTAGAATGTATTCAATGGAGTCACCAACCAGGCCCTAGCACGGTGAGGGGTATTTATAACCCTACCAACTCAAACTAGCCATTATTTACTCTCATCGCAGCTTTTTATGCATATGGTTTGTACTACTCGCCCTCTAAGGGTAGAGTACCGCACTGAGTGTAACGGCTATAACGGGCATTTAATGCTACCGACACGTAACCGTTCTGACAATTTTTATGTGGCGGTACTATCGCCCATGGGGTCTTGATAATCTGCACTTGCCGAAGGAAAAACAACCGCTCTGGAATAAAACTATCACATGAGAGATGCGGTAGTATCAAGCATTCTTGATTACTACCGCTCAGCAAACAGTAGTGCTTACCGTGAGAAGTCCCGAAAAACTTGCCCTCTGGAATATAGCTACCGCCATAGAAACCCCGGTAGTACCGCAAATGCGGTACTACCGCTTGATGCATGCGGTAGTGCCGGCCTTAAGCAATTTTCAGATTTCGAACTTTTTCTCGAATGCATAATCTAACAAATGGACTAATGAGCCATATTCTTTGCACTTTCAAGTTTCAATGCCCAAACCAAGTCCCTCTTGATAGTACGGCTACTATCCTAATAATCCGATCTTTTTCCCAACTCCGAGATCGGTGAAAAAGACTAGAAAATGCTTCTAAATTTTATACCTTCACTTCTTTAGCTTCTTTTGCGCGTACTCCTTCCATTTGAGCTTGAGACACTCCAATGTCGATAGAAGAGTAGTATTACCTGTTTTCAACTCACTTGCACAAACATCGTTTAGTCTTTTTCGCGTGGTTGTCATTAATTATCAGAACCATAACCACATGGGGGCCTAGATGCTTTCAATCTCCCCCTTTTTTGTAATTGATGACAATCCTTATAATCAAATTGAAGTAAATTGATATTTAGTGTGAGTGACCAATAAAAATTAATTACTCACACCGTGGGAATCTTATTTAGCAATATTTTGTCGTTTAAAGGACAAAAGGTATTTGAGTCAAGATATTGCTAAATGAGAACATGACTCCCCCTACAAATATGCCATGGATAAACAATAAAAGTTTGCACATTTGTATAGGATTTTCATATGACAATGGAGATGATATTATTCAATTGAATGACATGATGCGAAACACATAGGAGGGATAAATTTTGGATAAAATTTGAGCGCAAAAGACCATAGACTTTAGTTCAAGACCAAGTTCACAACATATAAATTCAACAAGACGCAAAACGACGACATGAATAACCACAAAGGGTTTAAAACCAACAACCACATAAGTTAAGCAAGTTTATTACAATAAAATTGATAGTTTTGAGCTAGGCTTCAACGGACTTTAATTCTTCATTCTTCTCCCCCTTTGTCATCAAGGACCAAAAGAGGATCGCCAAAGAATCGTCTACTCCTCGCCATCACCAGGAGCAGAGTCGTGCGGCGGAGAAGAAGACCATGGAGACCAGGCGGATGACGGAGGAGGATCATGGGAAGTAGGAATACTGCTGCTATCCGGACGACGACGCTGATACGACTGATGGTATGAACGATAGTCACCAAAGGAAGTGTTCAGCGTGTCCAAGCGCTCACGGACCTGCTCAACCATCTGACGATTGTTGTACTGCAGCTCAAGCACAAGGGCAAACTGGCCCTGCATATAGGATTCTTGTCTCGCAAAACCAGCCATCATGTCCGAACGGAGCGTCTCAAGGCTAGCAAGGTAGGCATCGGGCACGGAAGCAGCTTGAGCGGCTTGAGATTGGGCTTGGGCAGCTTGCCCGGCTTGAGCTCTTGCTTGAGCGGCTTGCTCGGCGATGTGATGCAAGGCTTGAGGTGGAGCGACGCGAGGCTTGTATGGCTTATGAGGATTAGGGGTGGCACTATTGTACTCGGCAACTCTCCGGATTAGCGCCATGATATATGGAGCAAAGTAGATGGTTTTCCCCTATCCCTAGCAGATTGAAACATCTCCCTTATTATGAAGTCCACCACATCAAATTTCTCCCTCGCCATGATCTTTGCAATGAAATTCCAAGCATGGCCTCTCACAGCATCAAAATTGCCACTCTTCAGATGAATAGTGACACGAATAATTTTGTTGACCATGCTAGGTTGGAGCAGAAGACCGGCAGAGTTTCCAATTCTGAAAACATGAGACTGATCATAGAACTCAGAAGCTTGCTCTAATGTCAAGGGAGGCTCATCATGGATTTTAGGATGTCGACTGTGAAAGATTCCCAAGGCATGCTCAAAATCATCCTTGGAAGCAGTGTATCGGGTAGAGTCAGTCATCCAGGTGATTTGCTCACAATTGTCAGAAACATAAAGCGTTGCATAAAATTGCTTGATGACCTTCTCATGGTAATCAGTCCTTGTACCAAGGAAGTTGTATAAGCCAGCTCCGCCGAACAACTCAGGAATACCAATAAATTCTGGCTGCTCTCGAACATGCTTCCAACTGACCCAGCGCTGGTTGGCAAAGTCCTTGTCCAGATATACTTGCTCAAACACCCTCTGCTGAAACAAGGAATGGAACCTTGGATTTGGGGCGGAGCGGGGTTGGAGATACTGATTCTGACTTCTTCGAGCATAATAATCATCGCCTTTAATTTGAGAAGGATCGTGCCTTCCAACCGGAGGCACCACTTCTTCTTCCTCTGAACTTTCCTCATTATCACTCTCAGTCTCATCGTCACTGCTAGTAATTTGAGGAGCAGGAGCGGGAACTTTTCTCTTCTTAGCCTGGGAAGGCTCAGCAGGACCCTTCCCTTTAGCCCTTGTGGTCCTCATTGCGACGGTGAAAGAGTTATCGCTATCTCCGCTCTCCGAGTCAGAAGTGGCCACGCCACGACCTTTAGTCGTCTTCTTCGTACCCTTGCCCCCTCCAGAAGGACCAGTTCCGGCAACCTTAGTGCGAGGCATGATCTAAAGCAATTTCAAGGAGTTTGGGAGTGAGCAGTGAATATGAATAGGATTTGACAAGATAGAAATGAAATGTGTGAGTGTCGTGAAGAAACATTACTTCAAAAATGCTCAAAACTCGGTGCTTTAATCAAGACGGCCCAGATTATCGCCATCGAGACCCAGAGTACCGCAAGGTCGGTACTACCGCTCCCAGTGGCTGGTAGTGCCGCCCGAGCGCGACCGAGGTGGATCTTGGGCAAATTTGAGGCAATGTTGAGGCAATTGATGATTTAAACTAGGATTAGGGGCTAGGGAATATTAAGAACTTCAATTTTACACCTAATCCTCAAGTATTTTGCCTTAAAACAAGATTACACATTTAAATCTTCATTCAAACCCTAGATTGATCAAAAGAGATGAAATAGAAGGGAATGATGGAGATGAGTGATACCTTTCGGAGGAGGACTCAAGGACTGAAATCAATGGAAGAAAACCCCGCAAACAAGAAGATTTTGAGGAGATGAAGATTAGGGTTTGAGAGGAGGAGAGAGAGTGGCCGCACGAAAATGGAAGAGGAAGAGGTCTCGGGTGCGGAGTATTGATGAAGAGAGAGAGAGAAGGCAGAGAAACGGCAGGAAATGAAGTGGCCCCACCATTTTTTATCCGAGCGGTACTACGCTCTGGACCCGTGAGTACTGTACTTTTATGTACTACTGGCGTATGGGCAAGTGGTGCCGAGACAAATGAAAGTAGGGAGAAGAGAGGAATTTTGGCCGCGAATTTGCTCAATAGATATACTAGTAATTTTGAGTAAATTTTAGAACATTTCCAATCGTAAGAATAAGCACAAAACAACAACTTTTATACACAATTAAATAAGGAATAATGATTTGACTTGTTCGAGTTGAAATACCACATAAGCAACTAGAAGTATGGCAATTCTAGCTCTTTGGGCAAAACTCAAGATGTGCCTTTATTAGATCAATATAGATCGCGATTTTGAATTTTATCAAGCCTTCTAAAACAAATTTGTTTCGTTGTAAACACAAATAGGTTATAACATGATATAAGTTCCAAAAGATGAGATTTACATAATAATTGATTTTTAAATGAAAACTTGAGAAACCTTTGCACTTTAAAAAATCCAAAATAGATTATTTCCAAATAATTTTGACTCATAAAGTCTAGTTTTATCTTTTAAGATATTTATAGCACAATCTTCAATTTTCCACATTTAGGGGATGTGATATATACATGAATTACATATTACTCCCCCTTGATGTGAGACTCATCTAAAGAACACATACCAAATAAAAACCAATTTAAGCAACCAAAGGAATATCACTTAGGCCACGTTAGAGATATCAATGACATTTAATTCATTCCTCAATTTGCAAAATCTAGTCTCATCTAATGGTTTAGTGAGTATATCCGCTAATTGATTTTCCGTTCTTATGTGACTAATCTCAATATCCCCTTTACTCACGTGATCTCTCAAGAAATGATGGCGAATATCTATATGCTTGGTTCTTGAGTGTTGGACGGGATTATTGGCTATTTTAACCGCGCTTTCATTATCACATAAGAGAGGCACTTTTTAAAAACTTATTCCATAATCCATTAGAGTTTGCCTCATCCATAACAATTGAGCGCAACAACTACCGGCGGATATGTATTCGACTTCGGCGGTGGATAAAGCTACGGAGTTTTGCTTCTTGGAGAACCATGAAACTAGGGATCTACCTAGCAATTGACAACTCCCGGAGGTGCTTTTTCTATCCACTTTACAACCCGCATAATCCGAATCCGAATATCCAATTAAATCAAATTTTGCACCTTTAGGATACCATAACCCTATGTTTGAGGAATGTTTTAAATATCTTAAAACTCTTTTTATGGCAACTAAATGACATTCTTTGGGAGAAGCTTGAAAGCGAGCACACATGCATACACTAAACATAATATCGGGCCTAGAAGCGGTGAGGTAAAGCAAACTACCAATCATGGATCTATAAAGCTTTAAATCTACTGGTTTACCTACCTCATTTAAGTCGAGATGCCCGTTTGATGCCATTGGAGTCTTGATCGACTTTGCGTCCTCCATGCCAAATCTTTTGAGAAGATCCTTCGTGTACTTGATTTGACTTACGAACGTCCCATTCTTGAGTTGCTTAATTTGGAGTCCAAGGAAGAAGCTCAACTTCCCGATCATCGACATTTCAAACTCCCTGGACATCATGTCACCAAATTCTTTGCAAAAATCTTCGTTAGTAGAATCAAAAATGATATCATCAACATATATTTGGCATACAAAGAATTCGTCATCAATTATTTTTGTAAAGAGCGTTGTATCAACCTTCCCAATTTTGAAACCCTTTGAGAGTAGAAAATCTCTAAGCCGCTCATGCCAAGCCCGAGGAGCTTGCTTAAGACCGTATAGCGCCTTAGAGAGTTTGTAAACATGATTAGGATATTTGGAATTTTAAAAACTAGGAGGTTGTTTGACAAATACCAACTCGGATATTTGTCCATTTAAGAATGCACTCTTTACATCCATTTGATATAACTTAATGTCAAAACTTGATGCAAACGCAAGCAAAATTCTAATGGCTTCTAATCTCTAGCTAAAAGTAAAGTTTCACCAAAATCTAATCCTTCAATTTGAGTGAAACCTTGCGCCACTAATCTAGCTTTATTTCTAACTACAATACCATTTTCATCTTGTTTATTTCAAAAAACCCATTTAGTGCCAATTACATTATGTTCTTTGGGTCTTTCGACTAATATCCAAATATCATTTCGGGCAAAGTTATTTAATTCATCGTGCATGGCATTTACCCAATCCGGATCACTTAATGCTTCATCTATGTGAGAAGGTTCAAATGAAGATACGAATGAATAATGCTCACAAAAAGAAGCAACACGGGATCGAGTTTGAACACCCTTACTCACGTCACCCAATATTTGATCTATTGGATGATCTTTGGAGAGGCCATGAAGAATCCTTTGAGGTAGTGGTTGAATTTGTTGATCATTATTCTTGTCATCTTCATCTATTGCTTGAATTTGACTCGGTGTTGCGGAAGTTGAAGGTTCGACTTGAGTAGATGAAGGTTGATCATGTCTATCCACTTCCGGCTTCACATCTCCAATTGTCATATTCTTCATAGCTTCCCTTAAGCCTTCTTCACCTACATCATCCAAATTTTCTTGCTCTTCTTGAGAGCCATTAGTCTCATCGAACTCAACATCACATGTTTCTTCAACAAAACCTTTATTTTTATTAAAAACTTGATGAGCTTTACTATTAGAGGAATATCCAAGCAAGAACCCTTCATCGCAACGACTTTGAAATTTTGAGAGCCGAACACCCTTTTTCAAAATATAACACTTGCAACCGAAAACTCGAAAATAAGAAATGTTCGGCCTTCTTCCAACAAGAAGCTCATAAGAAGTCTTTTTCAAAAGACGATGCAAATAAAGTCTATTTGTAGCATGACAAGCGGTATTAATGGCTTCCGCCCAAAAACTATCGGACGTACCATATTCATCAAGCATTGTTCTTGCCATTTCGATTAATGTACGATTTTTCCGTTCCACAACTCCATTTTGTTCCGGAGTATAGGTTGCGGAAAGTTCGTGCTTTATTCCAAGTTCATCACAATAATCTTCGATTTTTGTATTTTTGAACTCGAAACCATTATCACTACGAATTTTCTTTATTATAAAATCAAATTCGTTTTGAGCCCTTTTTGCAAATCTTTTGAAAATACTTGAGATTTCGGATTTGTTGTCTAAAAAGAAAACCCAAGTATATCTAGAATAATCATCAACAACCACTAAACAATAAGAATTACCTCCAATGCTCTTATAGGTTGTCGGGCCAAACAAATCCATATGTAAGAGCTCTAATGGTCTAGATGTGGATATGATACTTTTTGAGGGATGAGAACTAGCGACTTGTTTACCGGCTTGACAAGCACTACAAAGTCGATTTTTCTCAAACTTCACATCTTTCAAACCCACAACTAAATCATTTTTAAATAACTTTTTGAGTTGAATCATTCCAACATGAGCTAGTCTTCTATGCCACAACCATCCCAAGGAGGTTTTAGCCATTAAGCATGTTTGAAGACATGAGTCATTTGAAGTGAAATCAACTAAATATAAATTTCCAAACCTAAATCCTTTAAACACTAGCGAATTATCATTTTCTTTAGTAATAACAACATCATTTTTAGAGAATGTGCAAATAAGATCAAGATCACAAATTTGAGCAACGGATAGCAAATTGAAATTTAATGTTTCAACTAATGATACATTTGAAATGGAAAGGTCGTTTGATATAGCGATTTTACCTAAGCCCAATACCTTTCCTTTGCTATTATCACCAAATGTGATCTTGTCATTGTGTCCATTTCCCGAATCAAAGGTGGTGAACATCTTCCGGTCACCGGTCATGTGTTGGGTGCACCCACTATCCAACACCCAATGCCGTCCACTGGTCTTGTAGTTCACCTACAAAAGAAAATCAAACCTTTTTAGGTACCCAAATTTGTTTGGGTCCTTGGAGGTTAGTGACCAAGGTTTTGGGAACCCAAACGGCTTTCTTTCTTTGGCCAATTATTGGGGTCCCAACAAACTTAGCGAAAACTTTACCATTTCTATCCCTTTTAAGTACATAGCAAGAATCATGAACATTATTTTTAGATGCTTTGCTTAAAGTGCAATCATTCGCTAGATGTCCTATTTCATGACATTTATAACAAAATTTACTATTTAATTTAACAAAGCGCGGCGCTTTGTTACTTATTTTCTTGTTCTTTTTAGGCACATATCCTAATCATTCTTTATTATATGAGCATCTTTGACTACCTAAGATTTTGTTTAATGTGTCCTTACCCTTAAATCATCTATCTAAGCTTTTATTGAGTTTATTCACTTGTTATTTAAGCTCATTATTTTCGATAATTAAATTTTCATGGCATGAGCTAGCACTAGAGTATGGCAAATCAACTAAATCATCACACGATGTAGCTATATTTGATTTTTCAACATGGCATGAGTTAATTTCCAATTTAGATACATCATTAATAATGTAACATTCAACTCCAATATCATTTGAAGACTTTGAATGATCCTTGGCAAGGAGAACCTCATGAGCTACCTTTAGCTCCTCATAAGAATTTTTGAGAGAAAGAAACTCTTTTCTCAAAATCTTAAATTTTGATTTCTCTTTGCCAAGATATTCATTTAAATCCTCAAGCATATCCATTAATTCATCATACGAAGGTTCATCATTTTCATTTGAGTTTACCTTAGTTTCTCCTCTAGCCATAAGCATAGCGGAGTGACAAAAGGTGATGAAGCCTCTTTGATAGCAACGCCGGCAAGCCCCTTTTTCTTTGAAGGAGCTTCATCTTCGGATGAATCGGAGTCCGAGTATTCTTCTTCGGAATCCCATTCCCCAATGTGAGCTTCACCCTTGCCATCCTTTTGGAATTTCTTGAATAGCTTCTTCTTGCCTTGAAAGAACTTATTCTTCTTGGGTGATTTATCTTTGTCATCCTTCTTCTTAGGGCAATGCGAGGCTATGTGTCCCTTTTCATCACATTCATAACATCGGATATTAGCATATCGGTTAGTATTAGAATTTTGTCCTTTCTTATACCTTTGCGGACTGCTAAAGCTTGATCGCCTTCTCATAAATTTCTTCATCCTTCTCACAAGGAGTGCCATTTCCTCCTCGGTGTCCTCATCTTCGGAGTCCTCATCACTTGACTCCGCTTTTGCCTTGAAGGCGATGTTTTTCTTCTTCGTTGAGCTTTGTTCCAACAATTCTTTCTTGTCTTTCTTGTATAGCTCATTTGTAATGAGATTGCCAAGAAGTCCGGTTGGCGTCATCCTTGGCAATTCCGGCGAGTTGAGGAATAAGGTAACCAATGTTTCGTACTTCTCCGGAAGAGCCCTAAGTATTTTCCTGACAATATCGACATCACTCAAGGTCGTACCAAGACCCTTGAGCTCGTTAACGATATTATTCAATCTAGAATACATTTCATTAATATTCTCATGAGGCAACATAATGAAACTTTCATATTTAACTCTAAGCATATGCAATTTAGCTTCCTTAACCGTTGATGTCCCTTCATGAATTTCCGATAATGTATTCCAAATTTCATGTGCAGTTTCTAAATTACTTATGCGATTGAATTCATCCGCATTTAATGCACCAAAGATAGCATTCATAGCTTGAGCATTTAAATGAACATATCTTTCATTTTGTTCTGGGGTCAAAGCGGGATCACCGGTCACAACATAGCCCTCATTTACAATTCTCCATATGTTGGGGTTCATAGCTTTAAGATACACGGTCATGCGAATTTTCCAATATGCATAATTAGTACCATCGAAAAATAGAGCTTTACCTATCGACATCCCATCACTAGCCATCCTTACTCTTAGGCGGTAAAGCCCTAAATAAGAGTCCTTGCTCTGATACCACTTGTAAGATCGAGGATGAGCCTAGAGGGGGGGTGAATAGGCTTTTCTAAAATTTTCTATCACTAAATTTAAGTTTAATGATTGCTAAGAACAAGTGATAATTTTGCCGAATTTAATTCTTAACAATTCTAGTGATCACAAGATAATATCACTACGCAAGTATATTAATTGCTAAGCAAGTAGCACACAAGAATCAAATAGCTAGAATTCCACGAGAATAAAAACAAGCAAACCACAATTGATGGACGAGAGAATTTTTCCCGTGGTCTCGGAGACTTGCCGGTCTCCCCTACTCCACGTTGAGGTAGCTTGAATTCCTTCAAGCCGGCTCCACTCGCTTGAGCCTTCCCCGATCACTAGCGATAGCTCTTCCCCGCTCCGGGTAGGCGAGCTTCATGCCTTCACAACCGCCCGGGTCTTCACACAACCTCCTTTGTGAAGATCACCGGAGCCTCACGCCTCTAAGCCGTCTAGGAGGCGGCAACCTCCAAGAGTAACAAACTTGACGTAGGCTTGAACCCAAGAGTGCAATCAATATGGCTCACTAATGCAATGCACTCACTTGTTGCTCTCCAAAACTCAAGAATCAAGAATTCAATGCACAAGAGAGTGGAGAGAGTTGCTAGGGCTTAGAATGTATTCAATGGAGTCACCAACCAGGCCCTAGCACAGGTGAGGGGGTATTTATAACCCCTACCAACTCAAACTAGCCGTTATTTACTCTCACTGCAGTTTTTGCGCCATGGCCGGTACTACCGCCCTCTAAGGGCTTGAGAGTACCGCACTGGGTGTAACGGCTATAATCGGCATTTAATGCTACCGACACGAGTCACATAAACAATTTTTATGTGGCAGTACTACCGCCCATGGGGTGAGGTAGTATCGACTTGCCAATCGAAAAAACAACCGCCTCGAATAAAACTATCATTAACTAAAATGCGGTAGTATCAAGATTCTGTGACTACCGCCAGCCGAACGGTAGTGCTTACCGAGGAAGTCCCGAAAAACTTGCCCTCTGGAATATAGCTACCGCCATAGAAACCCCGGTAGTACCGCAAATGCGGTACTACCGCTTGATGCATGCGGTAGTGCCGGCCTTAAGCAATTTTCAGATTTCAAACTTTTTCTCGAATGCATAATCTAACAAATGGACTAATGAGCCATATTCTTTGCACTTTCAAGTTTCAATGCCCAAACCAAGTCCCTCTTGATAGTACGGCTACTATCCTAATAATCCGATCTTTTTCCCAACTCCGAGATCGGTGAAAAAGACTAAAAAATGCTTCTAAATTTTATACCTTCACTTCTTTAGCTTCTTTTTGCTGCATTCTTCCTTTTGAGCTTGAGACACTCCAATGTCGATAGAAGAGTAGTATTACCTGTTTTCAACTCACTTGCACAAACATCGTTTAGTCTTTTTCGCGTGGTTGTCATTAATTATCAAAACCATAACCACATGGGGTCCTAGATGCTTTCACAAGTGCATTGTATCAGTTGTGGCTTAGGTGGCCATTAGGTTTCGCAATCATACAATTATCCAGGTGTTATTTTAATACTTTCATGTTTGATTTTGCATGTGATGTGATGAATGAGACTGGTTAATTGGTTATGCTATCATTTAAACCGATATTATATGCAAATGCATGAATTGATTGAACTTTGTGAATTGCAGATTGAATGTCTTGAATGATTTGATATGTGAGCCGCTAATGCTTGTTGTGGTTATATTGATAACACTAGTATGGGTAGGCTATGTGAGTACCCATGAATGACATTAAAGGATGAAACTTGCATGTGCATCCTTGTTTGTTTGCTATGTGACTTGTTGTGATAACTTGTATTCCATGTTGATGCTCACTAGTAGGATTAGGGTATTATTGATATCAAAGACATGAGTTTTGAGTCAGGAATATTGGTTCAATTCATATTCATGATAGAAGATTATGGTTTTTGTATGAAGTATTGATGATAAATGAATGTGAGGACGGAGTATGGAATTTGATTGCGAAAAATGGTTTGATTTATGATCAAGATAGATGGAACTAGTAATTACTCGAATATTGGGGATGTGAGTATGAATATGAATATTGAGGATGTGATTATGAGTGCTGAGAATGTGAATGGTAATTTATGGATGTGAGAAGTGGCTGATGTTTATGTATTTAGCTATGGCTATACAAATGTGAGAAATGAATGTAGTTTGCAAATTTGTTTATGTCTATTGCATTTGTGCATTCATGATGGAAGAGGCGACCCATTCGACAAGGGCCTCTGTGCTCACATATAGTGAGCATGAAAGTCCTACTCGTAGTCCCATATACGTGGTTGTATGGGAGCGAGTCAAGAAGAGTAGGCACCCTCCACCACGGGTGGAAGGGAATGAGAGGGTGCACATCGACGGTGTGCACTCGGCCATACCAAGATGTGCTAAAAGAGGAGATGAGACATGTATGATGCATCATATGCATGGAAATTGTGCATCCGCATTGCATTGACTATGATGGATCATGTTTTATGCGCTGAATGTGATGTATGGATATGATATTCTGCTATTGTATGGCCTATTTGCATCTGTATTGCATTTACGATGATAAATCATGTTTAATGAGTTGATTGTGATGTATGAATATGAGATTCTTCTTTTGTATGTTTTGTGCACTTGAGTATGAAAGCATAAATGCATTCCATTGTATTGTGTGTTGCAACTGATAAATGGGATTGATGAGAGTGGGAAGAACAGGTTGAGGATTGAGGCGTGGACTTATCCAGAAATGTTTATTGAGGCGGGGGTAAGATTTAGTTATGTTTTCGAGTTGGATGTGGTAAGTGGAGTTAGTTATCGCTTCTTTTACTGGTTGAATTTCCATTTAGTAATGGTTATATCAAATTCTAGAATAAAGGTAATTCAGTTGAATTCATTACTTTTTATTAATGTTGCACTTTGCTGAGTCTTGGACTCACGCTTGTTTACTTCTGCTTTAGGTACCTTGAAGTCGACTCACGGATGGGAGTAGAGCACGCACGACTTCGGTCACCAATAACCCGCTTAATTGTTTCATTAATAATGGTTGTAATAAATGCGATTGTATTGTGTTGATCGGCATTGCGTAGTTGGTTAATTGTCGATTGAAAATGTGATCGATTATCTAAGGACCTGTTAGAATGATATCATATAACCGCTATTGTTCTTTTGTCTCACGAGTGGATGTCCTCTGTTCTAGAGAGGTCATGCTTAAAATTTGTAAATTTCGGTGACTTAGTTTTAAACCGATCTAAGAGTTTAGAGATTAACTTCGGCCATTTTTCAGAGAGGTGTCGTTTATTATTCAGTGGTTTTTGGTAGCATTCAAGTGCATTAGCGCCGAGGTGTTACTTAATAAAAAGGTTTAAAATTTTGAATAAGGGTTCTAAGAAAATTATTAAGATATCATAAAATTTTGAATCATGATCACACTCTAGTGAATTTATAAAATTCTTACAAGTGCAATGTACCATTTATGTTCTTTCTGTTTTTTATTTTTGAAATATAACAAATGAAGTTCAATGCATACATAAATTTGATTGAGAAAACAAAAAAAGTTAAATTTTTTTAAAAATTTGGTTCTGAGGCAATTCTTAAGCTCTCATAAAAAATTTTAATCATGATCACACTCTATAAAATTTATAAAATTTTGACAATGTTAGTGTCCCAATTATGTTCATTTGGTTTTTGATTTTTTAAAGATAATAAATGAAGTTAAATTATTTTGAAAATTTTTATATATGATCCTACACTTATTTTTATGTTTGATCCTACACTTCTTAGGATTATACCATAAATTTTTCACATCATGATAATAGCATGTAAAATTTTATAAAAATCTGAAAGTGTTTCTGCAGTTTTTAGAAAATGTCTCAAAATTTTGTTTTTTCAACAAATTTTCATAGGAGATGACTTTCTTAAGGGTTATTGATCAAGTTAGGTCAAATCCGGTCAAAAAAGTAAAAAAAACCAGTCAAAAACTCTGAGATCTCACCACTGAGATCTCGGCGAGAAATGGTGAGATCTCACCGAAATTTCCAAGATCTCGCGCATAGATTCTCTCCCATTTCGGGTCTTGCCGACTTTGGGGAAGAAAGCGGCTTGATTACGCTGGGAGATGTTTAGGGGGAGGTGATGATAGCAGCTGTGATGATCTCTTGAGGGCGACAACATTGGTTTATATAGCCATGCTAAGTCGGTTCGGCAGTGGCTTCAAGTGGACGAGGAACGGCGAAGCGGTGCGGAAGTTCTTCTGCCAATTGCTGCCATGGCAATGATTTCCAACGCTAATTGTTTGCCAGGGCAGGAGAGGGGTAGGGCTCAGGTGAGTAGGTTGGCTAGCTAGCACTTGCCGACTTGTGCCGTGGCAATGAATGAGCGCAGCGGATTGCTGACGCGGCAACTTTCGGCAGGCGGTGCGGTTCTGCCGAGAAGATTACGCAAAGGATTTCAGCGCACAGCAGAGGCGAGTCAGAGTCGGCGATCTCGGGCGAAGAGTTGCGGCGCGGTGAAAACAAACGGCGAAGGGGCGCCTCGGTTCTTCGCACAGAGGGTAGCGAGGAGGCGATCTGGCTTGGCTTGCTATGAGAGAGAGTGTGGGCACCGAGGAAGAAGAAAGGAAAACAACCGGGCGCAGTGGATGGATGACAAGTGGCAAGTTCTGCGGTCGAGATTTGAGGAGCTAAAAAGAGATGCTGAAGTCGGCTTAGTCTTCTTATTGAAGCTATCAAACTAACTCAGGTTTTTATAAAACTTTTTACAAAGGTTTTCCAGGTGAAGATAAGGGCTCAGTAAAATTTTCAGATAAAAACTACTTGTATCTATTTTATTAAAATTCTGACAATGAACAATGCACAGAAACTCCAATTCTGTTTTTGATTTATTAAAGTGTCCCAATGAATCTTTTTATTTTTAAAACTTTGTTTTTCAGATGTATTTTAGCTAAGAATGCTTCTGTAAAATTTTTAGAATTTTATGTTTGATATTTAAATTTTAAATATTCTGACATTCCATTTTTACAGCTTTTACTAGCTTCTGTTTTTGAATTATTTGGAGGCTTATCCAACCTATTAAATTCTTGATATTTTTACTAGAGGTAAATTCTGTATCAAGGGTGCTTTGGTAATTTTATAAGCTCGATATAAACTATTAATATTTTTCATTAATTCGGATGATACACTATTTCTAGTCAAAGTTTGTCTTTTCCCTTATTACTAATATTTTTACCATGCAGTAAAATGAAAGTTACCAGGTAGAAAGTTTACCTGAGGGTTAAAATTTTTAATATAAATTTTTCAAAATTTTACTTTTACCTTTGTATTTTTTTACCATTATCCATTCCAATGCATTTAGCTTTTTCTTTTAAAAGTAAAAGCTGAAGAAAATGCAAGAGGATTCAGAAAATGGAAATTCAAACCAAGTTCATATTTCAAACTCATTTTGATATTTCATTTGTTTTGATAATAATGATTTTGAGTTTTGAAATCTTCCTTTTCATTAAGATTGAAATGGGAGAAATGAGAAAACAATATTGTTTTAAAATCAAAATCTTGATTTCACTTAGACTTTTAATTCATTAAATATTAATCTTTCACTTTTCTTTATTTTTGAATTTAGAGGGCTGTTACAACAGACAACAAGCCTTGAACATGTAGATGATACAAATACAATGGAAGAATCTTCAACTCAAAGTCAAACATGAACATAATGAACAAGGCGAAAATCAAGAAACACAACAAGAACCATTGCCATCACATTGCGCTAGGTATAAAAGTTTTCCAATGGAGACTCATTTGCAAGCCTTCAAGTGGATACTACAATATCTTAAAGGTACATGTGCTTTTGGCCTATTTTAACATCCCAAAATTTCATAAGATTTGAAATAAAAGTATTGAAGTTTAATTCTGAGCTTGATATGAATTTTAAGCATTTTCTAGAATTTTTGGAATTTTTGCCATTTAAAAAATGCTTTTTAATAACCTAGTTATGATTTCTAATTTAAAAATGCAAATTCACAACCTATAAAAATCAATAAATATTTTATTTAATTTTGAAATAATTCAAAGCGCCTCTCCAAAAAGTTTCATGAATTTTGAAATCAAATTAATTGATGCTTCTAAAAAATCAAGCACTAGATCTTTTCATTAAAATAGAAGCACTAAAAGAATTTTTAAGAAAATCATGTGACTGATTATGCTCTAAAATTTTTACATAAACATCATTACCATCCCAAGATGATCTCAAAAAAAATTCATAAAATTTGAAGCTACTTTGATAGCTCAAACAAATTTCAGAAGAACTAGCTGTAATTAAAGACATAAATTAAATTCAGTAAATTCTGAAAAAGAAAAATGCCTAAGCCAGGAAGCCATTTTCTCTATGAGAAAGCGTATTGCTCTCAAATATGCTTTCTTTGCTTTGCTCCCTCTCTCTGTCTATCTTCTTTCTTCTCATTGACAAGCTAGGCCTACTCGTCAGGGCGGATATCCGTGTGTCAGTGGCCTCCCTTAGCCAGTGCGTGCCCTATGCTACACCACATGGCACCATGCTTGATCTAGCACGCTAACATGCAGGCCCATCCCACACGCACGTAGGGAACCAGTGACACATCGCCGCCTAGCCTTGCTACGACACCGCCAATTCCGCCATGCCGCCCCGCACCATGCTGCGCTGTGCCAAGGCTCCAATACTTGGACTGCCCCTGGCCAATCTTTACCCGAGCTGTCGCCTCATTGCTGCCCAGCTCCTCTATCTCAGCCACTGCCATTGGCATCTCAGTATCTCACAAGCACGATGATCACATTGGAAAATCCTACGTTGCGCCTCGTCGTGTCTTCTTCTTCTTGGCCGTGCACATCACTCACGAGCCAAGTGCCGACTGCCGAGTAACCTCTCCAGTGGCTATATAAGTCGTACCATGGTCGCCCAAGCTCTCACGCACTCTCCTACTCCCTCTCCTCCCCCAAGCCTAACACGATTCGCCGTTGTGGTCTCCATTGCCGCTGAGAAGCTCTCTGAGCAAGCCAAGCCATGCGGCCATTTCAGTGAGCCATTACAAGGATCCGAATTACTAAATTCAAAACCCTTTGTATATACTACATCAATTCAGGATCACACTAGTACAGATAGTGGCAACATAAATAAAATACCATTTCAACGAATTAACTAAGAAAATAGCAAATTATCATTAAATAGTAACAACAGATCTTATGGTTAATATTTACACAACTTTGCGACAAAAATAAGGTAACTTGGCCATTCAACATGCCACAGGCAATTGTCTGGAAAAACGCACTCTTAGTTCATGAAGTCTTCATAGTACTCCTCCCCATAGAACTCGGTATTCATTGGTCCTTCCTCAACAATTGATCGGCAAGTGTATATAGCCGTGAGTACATAAAATACTCAGTAAGTTGTATGAAATGATACAATTATAATCATGTAATGCGTAACAAAGTAATAGCTATATGGTTCTTTTGTAGAAAGCAATAATTTGAATTTAAATACAATAAATACATTTTGAAAAAAAAGCAATAAATAACTATTAAACTAATGGCAAATTTTTTGATTGCCTTTCTAGGAGACTGGGCGTCAGCAAGTCATAGGGAAAGCGAGGAGCATGTGATGGTGATGCCTTCTGACATATTCAAAAAAAATTATTCTTTGCTCGAGGAGATTGGACCTCGGTCGGTTCAAAAATTACACAAGTGCAAGTGGACGTCTTGCAATTACAAATTGGGCCTCGGTTGGCTCAAATTACAAAACTGCAAGTGGACGTCTTGAAATTACAAATTGCAGAAGCTAGTCGGTCAAATTACAAAACCCTCACATGGCTGGTCAGTGGAGTTGCTGAATGCAGATGTGAATGCGGTATGCAGATGCCTTCACATTTCGAATATCAAGTCTTGAAAATGAACCGAAACCAGATTTCAGGTTGTGAATTGCACTTATTCATTTTGTTAATTACTACCTCTGGTCAGATTTAATTACTTCTCATTTAGGGCATCAACACAGTCTCATACACATTTGGCTATTACCTTTTTCAATTATACATATAATTAGTAAACGATTAAAAATATAGTAATATAGAAATAATTTTGGCAGTAAATCTACCGATACCATTTTCATGCGACAAATCTAAATATTTGCATATGTATTATTGGTCAAAGCTTTAAAGAGTAGATTGAATGTACTCTAGGACTATCTATTTTGGACCAGAGGTAGCAGCATCCTACGATTTGGTTTTATTTTATTTTTAACAAAAGGCATTTGATAAATTCAAATCCAAATAAACAGAATGCTCTGAAACACTTCACGCACGTACTGACGTAAGCCCATAATAGAGTTTGATCAGTTCATTCAGCTTTACATTTGTAATACGGAGAAATCAGATATCAATATCTTAACGTGATATGTTAGAGGGCTCAACTAACTGTCTCCATTATGTGCTAAATAATTAGTCCTTCAGCCCAACAAAGAATGCCCTGTTCTGAGCTGTTGCAAGGATTTTTTTAGATAAAGGATTAAAATCCGGCCTCTGCCGAAGCATACGACCAAGTTCGTACAATTATCAAGTCCAATTAACTAGAATGCAACAAGGGAAAAGGATCCAAAATTTAAAAGCTTAGTCTATAATTGCATCTCCATTCGTTTGGCGAAGACTTGCAATGAAACCATCTCCAAAGCCCTCGCTTTCGATGATCTTCTCTCTGTTGTTTTCATGTCGTAATAGCGCCCAAAACCGCATCCAATATGTTTCTCTCAAGATAACCTGCATAAAGGTAGGATAATGTTTTTTCTCAAATATGATATCATTGCGTGTACACCAAATAGCCCATAAGATGGCCACACCCCCAACTAGAATCAATTTTTGATCATCCTTCGTAATGCCTGTTAACCAATTACCAAGCATATTGGAAATAGACTTGGGGGGATATAAGCCAGTAGCTATATGCACAACTCGTCAAATAGCTTTTGAGTGAGGGCAATCGAAAAATAAATGTCTTATTGTTTCATTACAATTGCAGAAACAACATTTCTGATTCCCAAACCAATTTCTTTTAGCTAGATTATCTTTTGTTAAAATCACACCGCGTTGTAAATACCAAAGAAAAATTTTAATTTTCAAAAGGATTTTCAACTTCCAAATATATTTACAAGTGAAAGGGCTATTCTTATTCATGCAAGGATGGCGAGTTGAGTTCTCAATTGTTTAAAATCCTGATCAAGCTGTACAAAAGAGTGTTGTTTACGGTGATCAACCATTTGTACAAACGCCACTGTATATTGTAGCAGTCGATGCAACCAATAGGACGCATCCACTTGGCTCCCTGAAAGCTATTACTCGGCATCCGTTTCCAATTTTCCTCCAAGGCACTTGCTCAGACGGCCACTCTCCTCTCCACTGCACTTGTGTTCCCCTGTGTCACTGCGCGTGCGTTCTTGAGAGCTCTGAGTGCTGCAATGGCTGAGCTGATCATGGGGCCGCTTGTCTCCATCGTCAAGGAGAAGGCGTCCAGCTACCTCCTGGAGCAGTACAAGGTGATGGAGGGCATGGAGAAGCAGCATGAGATCCTCAAGCGCAAGCTGCCGGCCATCCTGGACGTCATCACTGACGCCGAGGAGCAGGCGGCCCACAGAGAAGGGGCCAGAGCCTGGCTTCAGGCGCTCAAGAAGGTGGCATACGAGGCGAATGACGCCTTCGACGAGTTCAACTACGAGGCGCTCCGCCGCAAAGCCAGGAAGGATGGGCACTACGGCAAGCTCGGCGCCGTGGATTCAGTAAAACTCTTTCCTTCTCACAACCGCATTACATTCCGTAACAGGATGGGCAACAAGCTTCGCGAGATTGTGCAGAGTATTGAGGTCCTTGTCGCAGATATGAATGCTTTTGGGTTCAGATACCACCGTCAACCACGGCAGATGTCCCAGGAATGGAGGCAGAAGGATCATAACATCCAAGACCCTATGAATATTGCTGAAAGATCAAGAAGCAAAGATAACGGAGTGGATGGGTAAGTTGCGAAAAGTGGTTAAGCTCCGTTTGTTTGGTTGCAAGAATCTCCAGAAGCTACCTCCACTATGCCAGCTGCATGAACTACAACGTCTTCTTTTGGATGCGTTGAAAAAAATTGAAATTCTTGTTCAGCGGTAATACATACTTTACATTGCCAAAACTGAAGGAGCTTCAGCTAGAATATCTGCCGGATTTCGAGAGATGGTTGGAAATAGATGGGCGGCAAGGAGGACAGAAAATGTTTCCTCGACTTGAGAAGCTGTCAATCTATATATGCAAAAGGCTAACGGCATTACTGGAAACACCACTGCTGCTTGGAGACCATACAAGTTCCAATTCGGCATTTCCAGAATTAATGGAAATCTAGCTAAATGATTTAGATAGTTTAAAGAGCTGGGGGATGACGGAAGGAATAGATGGTGAACATTCCACCTTTCCTAACCTTGAGAATGCTAGGATTTGGGGATGCCCAGAGCTAACAAGTTTTCCTCAAGCACCGAAGCTCACTAAATTATCCATAGATAGATGTGGCAACCTGGTATACTATCGTGGGGAAATAGAACTGCCGGCTGACCTGGTGGATGGCAAGGAGAAACAGAAACATAAATCCCCTCAGTCGATTATGAGTTTATATGGCTGCAACTTCTTTCGCTTAAGTGCACATTGGTCACTGCGATGTTTTGTACAGCTTCAAGATTTGAACATTTATCACTGTGATGGGCTCGTCCACTGGCCAGAGAAAGAGTTCCAAAGCTTTGTATCCTTGAGGACATTAGATATTCGTAAGTGCAACAAACTGACTGGATACGCGCAACCTCCTGACCAATCAACATCAGAAAGGAGTCAACTCCTGCCATGTCTCGTGTCTCTACAAATAATTAATTGTGAAAGTTTGGTGGAGATCTTCAACGTGGCTGCATCTCTCAAAAGAATGGAAATTATTGATTGCCCTAAGCTTGAGTTGAAATTTCGGAATCCAGTTGCGAGTTTGGAGAGGACAGATCAGGTTGAACAGCAGGCTGTACAAAGGCTGTCGCCATCAGCCGCAGAGCTTTTCCTTCCATGCCTTTTTTTTCCTTCCATGCCTGGAATCTCTATCACTACATATGTGTGATAGCATTTCAGAGCTTCTTAATCTTCCCTAACAATTGTTGGCTGTGAGAAGTTGAGATCACTGGAATCTTGCTCGGGGGAGCTTCCATCATTGAAATCCCTGAAACTTTACCATTGCTATTGCCTGGCAGCCATACCAAATGGGCCTGAATCATACACATCCCTTCAATTCCTTACCATTTATAACTGTCCTCGTATAAAGTCGCTCCCTACATACCTGCAACAATGACTCAATGACCTTGAGGAGAAAGATATAGACGCTCGTATTGAAGGTACCTTCCAACAAACTCATTCATCCATTTGCTTTTGCTCCTTCGGTTCCTAAATATATATCATTTTAACTTCTAAAATTTTTGTTTTTAAATACATATCAGAGAGATGCTTCCATGCTTTTCTTTTTGACAGTTGCACAAATATTAAAGCATAAATGAAGGGTTGATGGTGATTGTTAAGAAAGTAGTTGACTTGGCTAGATAGATTAGTTTAGCATGCACGAGTAGTGCGGCACGTCCTGTGTGACGTTGGCTTCATAGTCTGTTAAACATGCAGTGTATTTCGGATCATGTATCTACATTCAGTCTATAAACAGAACATGATCCCACGAGGATCTGCGTGTTGCATAAACTCTTTCATGGTATCAGAGCCACGATCCATCACTCTGAGATTTCGCCATGTCTTCCATTAGCTCCGCCAGCCACACCAGCGTTGGCCTCGGCTCCATGCCCACTCCGGCGTTCAGCCACATGGTGAGTGTCAAACTCAACCATGAAAACTACGTCCTATGGGCGGCGCAAGTCCTTCCATACTTCAGAAGCCAGGGTCTCATCGGCCATATCGACGGGTCTTCTCCGGCTCCGCGACAGACCATCGCCGTTGAAGAAGGAACTGAAGACACCAACGGCCGCACTATCGTCGTCAACCCCGACTTCACCAGCTGGTACCACCAGGACCAGCTCGTCCTCAGCGTTATCAACTCCTCTCTCACCGAGGACGTCCTTGCCACTGTCGTCAGCGCTACCTCCGCACGCGACGCCTGGAGGACCCTGGAAAAGATGTTCGCATCAAGCTCCAAGGCGAGAGTCATGCAAATACGCATGCAGCTCGCCACCATACAGAAGAATGATCTCAGCGTCGCGGACTATTTCAGGAAGGTCCAGCGCCTCGCCGACACTCTGGCGGCCATCGGCAAGCGTCTCGAAGATGAAGAACTCATCGCGTACCTTCTGCGTGGCCTCGGCTCCGACTACGATCCGCTCATCACCAGTCTTACGACGCGCATGGACGCGTGTACTGTTAGTGATGTATACGCGCACATGCTCGACTTCGAGATGAGACAGGAATACTACAACACCACCCGCGGCCAGGTATCCTCTGTTAACAATGTCAGCAGGTTCACTGGGCGTGGTGCCGGCAACCCAGGACGGAACAACCGTGGGCGCGGCCATGGCGGAGGCAATCGTGGCAGACCAGGAGGGCGATCTGGTCGACCAGCCCTCAAGAACAATGGTGGCATCGAGCTGGCCTGCCAGATCTGTGGCAAGAGCAATCACAATGCCCTGCAGTGTTGGCATCGATTCGATCAAGCCTATCAGGCCGAGGACACCATCAAGCAGGCAGCGCTGGCAAGCCACGGCTACACCGTCGATCCGAACTGGTACGTCGATACCGGAGCGACAGATCACATAACTAATGATCTGGAGCGCCTCACCACCAAGGAACATTACAATGGAGGAGATCAAGTCCAGGTTCTAATGGAGCAGGTCTGTCAATTTCCTATGTTGGTCATTCTTCAATTGCTGGTTCTTTCAGACCTCTGCACCTAAATCACATTCTGTATGCGCCTAAAATAAACAAACACCTAATCTCTGTTAAGAAGTTAGCTACTGATAAGGATGCTTTTGTTGAGTTTCATCCCAATTCCTTCTTTGTTAAGGATCGAGCCACCAGGCGTCTTCTTCTCAAAGGCAGATGTGAGAATGGGCTCTACACCCTGCCAAATAAGAGCCAAGCACTTCTGACGACTAGAGTCTCCTCTGAGCAATGGCATCAAAGGCTTGGGCATCCATCATCTCCAGTCACTCTTAGAATCTTGCAGGACAATAACATAGCTATCAACACTGAGATTTCTCCTTCCTTGATTTGTAATGCATGTCAACTAGGGAAATCACATCAGTTACCGTTTAGCTCCTCTTCACATGTTTCCACTGCACCTCTTGAGCTTGTGCACACTGATGTATGGGGTCCTGCCATTCCTTCAGTAAACAATTCTAAATATTATATCTCCTTTGTTGATGACTTCAGCAGATATGTGTGGATCTATTTCCTGAAAAATAAATCTGATGTTGAACCCATTTTCCTTCAGTTCCAAAAACATGCTGAACAAATGCTGAATAAAAGGCTCAAGATGGTTCAGTCTGACTGGGGAGGCGAATACCAACGCCTACATCGCTATTTTCAGGCTTCTGGTATTGACCACCGTATCTCTTGCCCTCACACTCACCAGCAGAACGGTGTGGCTGAGAGAAAACACCGACACATTGTGGAAACAGGTCTTGCACTCCTTGCACAAGCGCATATGCCACTCCGTTTTTGGGATGAGGCATTCAACACTGCTAGCTACTTGATCAACAGAATGCCCAGTCGCACCATAGGTCATGACACACCTCTTTACAAGCTGTTTGGCACAAAACCTGACTACACAAGGCTTCGTGTCTTCGGGTGTGCCTGTTGGCCGAACTTAAGGCCATATAATGAGAAGAAACTCAGCTTTAGAACAAAGCGTTGTGTCTTCCTTGGTTACAGCCCTTCCCATAAAGGCTATAAGTGTTTTGACCGTACCTCAGGAAGGATCTATATATCTAGAGATGTAGTCTTTGACGAAACAGTTTTTCCCTTCGCTGAGGAACATCACAAGAAAACCCAAGATCCTAAAGATTCACACCATCCCACCATTCTGCCCATGCTGGTGAGAAACATCTACACTGAAGCCTCTCTCATCACCTCAACAGAAACATCAGCTCCTAATGTGCAGAATGAACCAGCATTGAACAATGCTATCATAGGTAATGAACAGCTTACTTCTAATGCTAACTCTGATTCCTCTGGTAGTAGCTTGACTCCTGCAGTGCATAATTCAGAGACGCCAGTTGCCTCCGGCTCAGGCAGTGAAGAAGAAGTTCTACAGCCTGTAGCACCTTCACCACCTCAAACAACTCCTCAACCAGCTGCGCTACATCCCATGAGAACCAGGCTTCGAGATAACATAGTGCAGCCGAAGGAGTTCAAAGATGGCACCATCAGGTACTCACAAAATGCTCGCAGCTTTGCCTGTTCAGAGTCTGACAAAAATCCGACAACAGCATCAGCATTGCTAGCACATTCGGCGTTTCAGTCTTCAGCAGTTTCAGAACCCAGCAATTTGCAAACCGCAATGTCTGATCCAAGGTGGAAGCGAGCCATGGATGAAGAATACTCTGCCCTTTTGAGGAATGATACGTGGGACCTAGTACCACCTAAGAAGGGGATCAACCTCATTGACAGTAGATGGGTTTACAAGGTAAAGAGGAAAGCTGATGGCTCGGTTGACAGGCTCAAGGCCAGACTTGTTGCAAAGGGTTATAAGCAAAGGTATGGTGTTGATTACCTTGACACATTTTGCCCAGTAGTTAAGCCTACCACTATCAGGGTTATTTTGTCACTTGCAATTTCTCAAGGATGGAGCCTGAGACAAATAGACATCCAGAATGCCTTTCTGCATGGGGTGCTTGAGGAGGAAGTATACATGAAGCAACCTCCAGGCTACAGTGATCAGACAAGGCCATCCAACTACATATGCAAGCTCAAGAAATCTCTCTACGGGTTGAAACAAGCCCCTAGGGCCTGGCACTCGCGACTGACAGGCAAGTTGCAGGAACTCGGGTTCAAGTCGTCAGTAGCAGATGCTTCACTCCTTGTGTGCAGACAAGCTGAAGCAACCATTTACATGTTGATCTATGTGGACGACATAATCATTGCCAGCTCATCTGATTCAGCTGCAGATAAGCTGATCAAAAGGCTGATGGTTGATTTTGCAGTAAAGGACCTAGGTCCTCTTGCCTACTTCCTGGGAATTGAGGTGAAGAAGGATCAAGAAGGTATTCTGCTATCACAGAGGAGATATGCACTTGATTTACTGAAGAAGGCCAAAATAGACAAATGTAAGCCAATATCGACCCCAATGACTGCTACTGACAAGCTGTTTAAAAATCAGGGAACTGTGCTGGGTGAAGAAGATCAGTTCAAGTACAGAAGTGTAGTAGGTGCCCTACAATATCTAACACTAACTCGGCCAGATCTCTCCTTTTCAGTAAACCGAGTATGTCAATTCATTCAGAGTCCCACAGATGCACATTGGATGGCAGTGAAGAGAATCCTCCGTTTTGTCAAAGGGACTGTAGACTATGGTGTAACAATCAGAAGATCAAGGTCAATCATGCTGTCAGGGTTCTCTGATGCAGACTGGGCGGGCTGCCTGGATGATCGGCGATCAACGAGCGGGTTTGTTGTGTTCTTGGGGAGCAATATGGTGTCATGGAGCTCACGGAAACAGGCAACCGTCTCAAGGTCCAGCACTGAAGCCGAATATAAGGCGATCGCGAATGTTACAGCCGAGCTGATTTGGATTCAAGCACTGCTGAAAGAACTTGGAGTGTTCATGCCTAAACCACCTCGGTTGTGGTGTGACAACCTTGGAGCTACCTATCTGACGACCAACCCAGTCTTCCATGCAAGAACGAAGCACATCGAAGTCGACTTCCATTTTGTTCGTGAACAGGTTGCTCGCAAGGCCATGGAAGTTCGTTTTATATCGTCTGAAGACCAGGTAGCTGACATGATGACCAAGCCGTTGTCAAGAGCGTCGTTTGTCAAGAACTGCAACAATCTCAACATAGGTACCCTCTGTTGTGATTGAGGGGGACTGTTAAGAAAGTAGTTGACTTGGCTAGATAGATTAGTTTAGCATGCACGAGTAGTGCGCCACGTCCTGTGTGACGTTGGCTTCATAGTCTGTTAAACATGCAGTGTATTTCGGATCATGTATCTACATTCAGTCTATAAACAGAACATGATCCCACGAGGATCTGCGCGTTGCATAAACTCTTTCAGTGATTACTTACCCTTTCGTTTGCTTCATGATTTGTGCAACTTGTATTGGAAGGACAAGCATTGAAGCACTACTCTACATATCATTCTACAATTCCGAGATAACTTTTTTACCTTCTTTCCTTTGCATACCCATGCCTATTTCTAAGGTCATACTACTAGATGAAGGAGGATATTATGGTCTTTTATACATATGCCTTAGTTGTTATACAAAATCCAATAATAACATCTATTTAGGAATGGAGGGAGTATTATGTATTTTTAAAAATTATTTAAAAAGAGAAAAGAACTGAGCCTGTGCAATGCAACCAAGCAAATTAGTGTCTTGTATGAATTTGTATAGAGTATGCCTTCTGATTTGGCACTAATTTTCATGTTGCAAAACCATTTGTCGATTCGGTGGTAAGAAATAAAGTTTTGATTTGGTCAGAGATAGGAGCATTTTGGTCCTTAAACTCGGGGCTTTGGCAATTTTAGTACCTAAACTATTCTGTTGGATCATTTTGGTCCATCAATTTCACCCCTAGTCGAAAAGAAGCCCTTAGTGTAGTTGACACAAATTCTCAGTAGATTTAACAAAACCCGATCGAAAGGGCTGAAGCCCAACTCCAAAAGTTAGGTTCTAAACTGTACCACAGTCCAAAGCTAGATGAGTAGTTTAATTATCTTGCACCTTTGGCTGTGTGCTTCATGTTAAGCAGAGGCCGGGAGTGATTTCAAGGAATTGTATTATCTCAATGTAATGCTCTTGAAATTAATAAAAACACTTCCATTTTCAAAAAAAAAATATCTTGCACCTTTCTTATATAAAGAATGGTTTTGTTTGAACTCCCATGGACAATGTGCCATACATTAGAAGATTCTCTAGTTAATTCTCCTGTATTATACATTGATTTGCACATATAAATTCTAACATTCATTTATGATTCAGGGCCTAGGCTATCAAAACCGAAGACTTGGAAATATGCCATTCGTAGAGGCTGCTGAGGTAGAAATAGCAGACTGAAGCCCTGAGCAAAGTTTTCACCAAGGTTTGTAATATCAACGAGTTTCTGAATCCTGTCATTTTGTAGATTGGTTTCAGATGATGCTCCTCGTGCTGATGACATGTGCCAATATTAGAAAAGGGAAAATTACATCTAATGCATCTAGAAAAGGGAAAATTACATCTACATCTAATGCATGGTAAGGAGTTAGGAGTAGAAAATAACCAAGATTTCGGCAATTCCTTTCAACTGAAATCTCGGAATTG
Source organism: Guadua angustifolia (assembly GCA_036346375.1). Classification (NCBI taxonomy): domain Eukaryota; kingdom Viridiplantae; phylum Streptophyta; class Magnoliopsida; order Poales; family Poaceae; genus Guadua; species Guadua angustifolia. The sequence goes on along the minus strand of CM070520.1, from coordinate 49,310,354 downwards.
CTGGTTAAAAAAAAATCAGATTTGAATTTTGCTTTTTTAATTTCGTTCGGATTTCATCCAAAATTTCCAAATCTCACCAAAATTTCGGATTTCGGTACCCTCCGAGATATAGTCCGAAAATGAAATTTGAAACCTTGCTTGCAAACCCAATACACATATTTCTGAATAATCAAGAACTGGGTGATCCATTATCATCCTTGCGCCTCTCAAAACTGAAGACTGTATAAACATGAAAATGCATAGTAAATTCTAAGAAGTTATATGTGATAGACTTTGCAATTTTGCATTGTAGCAACTTCCGTTACTACATGCAACTCGAGCTTATTTTAACAAAACTGGAAGCATCTGTTATTATTAACTAGAAGTTCGGGAATAATTTTGATATTTGATATGTAGCATTTTGACATTTGATATGTAGCCTTGCGGGTTCCTCCACTCGAAAGTAAATATAAGACTTTTTATGCATCAGCAATGTCACATTGGTTTCATTATTTATCAATCGAAGAGGAGGTGCCAACTACAAATCTCGAACCAATATATTTTAACATTTAAGTTTAATGTGAATTATGTTCAGACAATAGTGCAATAAGTCCCTTTTTTTCAACCTTCAATTGTTGCCTTAGTTCAAAAATCAACCTGCGTCTATGAAATCATTTGAAACACTACCCTAAGCTTTCAAAGCCGGCTTTCGTGACGCGCACACCTGATAAAGTTTAAAAAATTATATTGGAGCGCACATTTCACTTTAATGCTCTTTCTTACTCCCTCTTCTCCTGTTTTTCTTTTACTTTTTCTTTGTCTCTTTACTTTTTTTCTCACGTGGCTTATATTCTTTTTTTTCTCTTTATTTCTTTCTCACTCTTTTTCTTGTATATAACGCTTTGTAGAGATGTTTTTCCAATATAGGTAGCACGCAGGCTCTCTCCCCTACAGTTCTTCACCCCCCAAAAAAAATGTTCCTTCCTTCCATAGCTATTGCTCACTGTTTATGCTTGCTGTGTCAACACTCAACAGCAATTCCTTCCTTCCTTCCTTGGATGGGCAAAGAGCACGCATACCTTTCCAAAATTCATTCCTTCCTCTCAGGGCCGGCCTTGGGGGTGGGCCGGGTGGGCGGCCGCCCCGGGCCCCCAAAGTCAGAGGCCCCCCAGGTATGCAACTACTCCATAGGTTTTTGGCCCAGTCACGAGCAAATGTGTGCTGAGTTGATCTGATGAAAGTAATTGCTAAAAAGAAATTCTAGAAGCTGAGAGGGCTTTTGAAGTTAAATATTTTTTGGGTTTTGGTTGATATGGCGATCACTTCTTTGAAAACCAGATTTGAAGAACTCATGGTGTTTAAAGATATATTTGGATTTTTATTGAGCTCAAGCACCCTAAAGTCATTAAATGATAGTAAACTTGAAGAGTATTGCACTAAATTTGCAAACACTTTGCCAGATGGCGCATTGTCTGCTATGGAGATTCTCGAGCATGTCAGAGATGTGGATTGTTATCCTAATATCTCCATTGCTTATCGAATCTTATTTACTGTGCCTGTGATTGTTGTATCTGCTGAAAGAAACTTTTCAAAATTGAAATTGTTGAAGAACTATTTGAGATCAACAATGACTCAAGAAAGGTTAAATGATTTGGCGACTTTATGCATCGAGAAGAAGTTATTGGACGAGATTGATATCAATAGTATAATCGATAATTTTGTATCACAAAATGTTAGAAGAAATTTTTTAAGATGAAACCAAGTGTCAAGTAAGTGTTTATGATTACAATTTACATTTGTCATTTCATAAACTTTAAATTGTTCTATAGAAGTATTTTTTATGCATCAAATATTAATTTCTTCAATGATGTGTGCTTATAAGACTATATATATGAGGAGGTGAAAGGGGCCTCTATATAAGTTTTCGACCTGGGCCTCTAAAATGCCAGGACCGGTCCTGCTTCCTCTTGCAGTCTATCGCAGTGCAACGCCTACGCCTCTTCGAGTTCCGGCCGCCGCCCTCGGCTCCGCTGCGTCGTCTCTCGACCACCCCGCCCGTGCCGCCACCCGCAACGGACTGTGAGCAACAAGGCAAGAACACGCCGGTGTGTTTTCTAGGAATTTCATAAAAGTTTTGTTTGACCCCTGTTTTTTTGTTCCGCGCCGGTAACCAAAACTCTGTTTCAGACACACATTTGCGTTCTCGAGAGCTCTGAGTGCTGCAATGGCTGAGCTGATCATGGGGCCGCTTATCGGGCCGCTTGTCTCCATTGTGAAGGAGAAGGCGTCCAGCTACCTCCTGGAGCAGTACGAGGTGATGGAGGGCATGGAGGAGCAGCATAAGATCCTTATGCGCAAGCTGCCGACCATCCTGGACGTCATCACTGATGCCGAGGAGCAGGCGGCCACAGAGAAGGGGCCAGAGCCTGGCTTCAGGAGCTCAAGACGGTGGCATACGAGGCGAATGATGCCTTCGACGAGTTCAAGTACGAGGCGCTCCGCCGCAAAGCCAGGAAGGATGGACACTACGGCAAGCTCGGCGTCGTGGATACAGTAAAACTCTTTCCTTCTCACAACCGCCATGTGTTCCGTTACAGGATGGGCAACAAGCTTCGCAAGATTGTGCAGAGTATTGAGGTCCTTGTCACAGAGATGAATGCTTTTGGGTTCAGATACCACCCTCAACAACAGGTGTCCAAGAAATGGAGGCAGACGGATCAAAACATCGACGACCCTATGAACATCGCCAGCCGATCAAGAGTTGATGATAAGCAGAGGGTCATTGAAAAATTGATTGGTCAAGCTAGGAATGCAGATCTCAAGGTTGTTCCCATCGTCGGAATGGGGGGGCTGGGCAAGACTACCTTAGCGCAGCTTGTTTACAATGACCCTCAAGTTCAGAAGCATTTCCAGTTGCTGCTCTGGGTGTGTGTCTCTGACAACTTTGATGTGGATTCCCTGGCTAAAAGTATAGTTGAAGCAGCAGCTACGAAGAAGATGGATGATAGCAACTCACCACTGGATAGCCTTTAGAAGGAAGTGAACCAAACAGCTACCTACAAGAAGGATGATAGCAAATCACCACTGGATCGCCTTCAAAAGGTGTTGAGCAGACAGAGATACCTCCTTGTATTGGATGACGTCTGGAAAACTGGGATCACCTTCTCCGAAAATTGGGAGAAGCTGAAGGCCCGCCTTCAACATGGTGGCATTGGTAGTGCAGTGCTGACAACAACCCGTGATGAAGGAGTGGCTCAAGCAATGGGTACAGTTGAAGCCTACAACCTCACAGCTTTGGAGAAAAGCTTCATAGAGGAAATTATCAAGACAAGAGCATTTGGTGCTCGAAAGGAGGGAAAGCCTAAGCTACATGGGATGGTTGGTGAGATTGCGGATAGATGTAGGGGCTCTCCATTAGCCGCAACGGCACTGGGCTCGGTACTGCGTACCAAGACCAGCGTGGAAGAATGGAGGGCTGTGTCAAGAAAAAGCATCATCGCTGATGAGGAGACTGAAATTTTACCAATACTCAAGCTCAGCTACAATGACTTACCGGCATACATGAAGCAGTGCTTTGCGTTCTGTGCTGTGTTTCCCAAGGATTACGAGATTGATGTCGACAAGATGATCAAATTATGGATGGCAAATGGATATATCCCAGAGCAAAAAGAAGTTCATCCTGAAACCATTGGGCAACAGATATTCAACGAGCTGGCCTCAAGGTCATTCTTTCAGGATGTGAAGTATGTCCCAGATGACACATATGAAAAGTCTCATTTCCTAGGACGTAAAGGCATGACTTATTTGCCAGTACGTAAAAACATACATGGGTATTGTTCTAGAATGACATGTAAAATCCATGATCTCATGCATGATGTTGCACTGTCTGTTATGCAAAAGGAATGTGTCACTGTAACGGAGTTGTTTCCAAGTAATGCTCGCCATTTGTTTTTGACATGCGAAGATCAAGGAGCTCTTTTGAATGATTCTCTGAAGAAAACGTCTCCTGCTATCCAAACACTGCTATGTCATGGAGATGAACTCATAGTTGGTTCGTTGCATCATCCATCAAAATATAGCTCAGTGCGAGCACTACGGCTCTGTCAACTTGGGAGGACATTCCTACTGAAACCAAAGCACTTGCGTCACCTGAGGTATCTTGATCTCTCATATAGTGATATCCAAGCACTTCCTGAAGATATAAGCATTCTATACAACCTGCAAACCTTGAACCTTTCTGGCTGCTGGAATCTTCGTCAACTTCCAAGGCAAATGAAGTACATGAATGCCCTCCGTCACCTCTACACCGATGGATGCAGTAAGTTGAAGTGCATGCCGCCGGACCTCAGCCGACTCACTTCCCTTCAGACACTTACATATTTTGTAGTGGGTGCTGACTCGGATTGCAGTAATCTTGGAGAGCTGCAGCAGTTCAACCTGTGTGATCGGCTAGAGCTAAGGCAGCTAGAAAATGTGACAGGAGCAGATGCAAAAGCGGTGAACCTCGGAAATAAGGAGGAACTCAGAGAGCTGACTTTAACATGGTCAAGTCGTGAGGAGGAGCAACAGCATAATGATATGGTGTTGGAGCATCTAGAACCTCATGATGGGCTGCAGGCTCTAACGATAAGGGGCTACCAAGGCACCACTTTTCCGGAGTGGATGGATAAGTTGCTAAACGTGGTTGAGCTTCATTTGTCTTGGTGCAACAAGCTTGCGAAGCTTCCTCCACTCTGCCAGCTAAGAGAACTACGACTTCTTTCTCTGCGTGGATTGGCAAAATTGAAGTTCTTGTGCAGCGGTGATACATCCTTTACATTTCCAAAACTGAAGGAGCTTGAGCTAATAGTTCTGCTGGAATTCGTGAGATGGTTGGAAACAGATGGGCGGATAGGAGAACAGAAAATGTTTCCTCAACTTGAGAAGCTATCAATCAGGAACTGCAAAAATCTAATGGCATTACCGGAAGCACCACTGCTGCTTGGAGACCATACAAGTTCCAATTCGGCATTTCCAGAATTAAAGGAAATCTGTCTAGATGATTTAGATAGTTTAAAGAGCTGGGGGATGACGGAAGGAACGACGGATGGTAAACATTCCTCCTTCCCTAACCTTGAGATTGCTAGTATTAAAAAATGCCCTGAGCTAACAAGTTTTCCTCAAGCACCGAAGCTCAGTTCATTACGAATTAGTAGTGGCAACCAACAGATTTATCTATGGGTAGCTAGATATTTGACTTCATTGTCCAATTTGAAATTGGAATACGATGGCAAGGAGAAACAGAACCATAAATCTCCTCTGTCAATTATGACTTTTGATGGCTGCAACTTCTTCTTCCACTCAGGTTCGCTAGCGCTATGGAAATGTTTTGTACAGCTTCAAGATTTGAGCATTGATCACTGCGATGGGCTCGTCCACTTGCCAGGGAAAGAGTTCCAAAGCTTGGTATCCTTGAGGAATTTAAGTATTTATGAGTGCAACAAACTGATTGGGTACGGGCAACCTCCTGACCAATCAACATCAAAAAGGAGTCAACTCTTGCCATGTCTCGAGTCTCTAAGAATGTATATTACTGCTTGCCCTAAGCTGGAGTTGAAATTTCGGAATCCAGTTGCGAGTTTGGAGAGGACAGATCAGGTTGAACAGCAGGAAGAGTCAGCAGTAATTCAACCTGGCACTGACATCATGCACTCCACAGCTGTACAAAGGCTGTCGCCATTAGCCACGAAGCTTTTCCTTCCATGCCTGGAATTTCTATCATTACATAGGTGTGACAGCATTTCAGAGCTTCTTGATCTTCCCTCGACCCTCACGTACATCTTCATTTATAAGTGCCATAATATTGAGACCCTATCAGGCCAGCTGGATACCCTACAAAAACTAACAATTATTCACTGTAAGACGTTGAGATCACTGGAATCTTTCTCGGGGAGCTTCCATCATTGAAATCCCTGGAACTTTCCAATTGCGACTGCCTGGCAGCCATACCAAATGGGCCTGAATCATACACATCCCTACAATCCCTTACCATTAAGTTCTGTCCACATATAAAGTCGCTCCCTACATGTCTACAGCAACGACTCAATGACCTTGAGAAGAAAGATATAGACGCTCGTCTTGAAGGTACCTTCCAACAAACTTATGCATCCATTTGCTTTTGCTCCTTCGGTTCCTAAATATATATCATTTTGACTTTTAAATTTTTGTTTATAAATACATATCATTCTACAATTCCGAGATAACTTTTTTACCTTCTTTCCTTTGCATACCCATTCTTATTTCTAAGGTCATACTACTAGATGAAGGATATTATGGTCTTTTATACACATGCCTTAGTTGTCATACAAAATCCTATAATAACACTATTTAGGAATGGAGGGAGTATTATGTTTTTTTTTAAAAAAATATTTAAAAAGAGAAAGGAACTAAGCCAAGTGCAATACAACCAAGCAAACTAGTGTCCCGTATGAATTTGTCTGAAGTATGCCTTCTGATTTGGCACTAATTTTCTAGTTGCAAAACCATTCATCCATTCGGTGGTAAGAAATAAAGTTTTGAGAGGCGCTTCTATACTATTCTTTTTGAAAGCTGCACAAATATTAAAGCATGAATAAAGAGTAGATGGTGATTACTTACCTCTTCATTTGCTTCAAAATTTGTGCAACTTGTATTAGGAAGGAAAGTATAGAAACACTGCTTAGAGTGTTGATTTGGTCAGAGATAAGAGCATTTTGGTCCTTAAACTCAGGGCTTTGGCAATTATAGTACCTAAACTATTCTGCTGGATCATTTTGGTCCATCAATTTCACCCCTAGTCGATTTAACATAGTACGATCGAACGGGCTGAAGCCCAACTCCAAAAGTTAGGTTCCAAAATGTACCAGTCCAAAGCTAGATGAGTTGTTTAATTGTCTTGCACCTTTCTTACATAAAGAATGGTTTTCTTTGAACTTCCATGGACAATATGCCATACACTATAACATTGTCTAGTTAATTATCCTGTATTATACATTGATTTGTACATATAAATTCTAACATGCATTTATGATTCAGGGCCTAGGCTATCAAAACCGAAGACTTGGAAATATGCCATTAGTAGATGTTGCTGAGGTAGAAATAGCAGACTGAAGCCCTGAGTAAAGTTATCACCATGGTTTGTAATATCAACGAGTTTCTGAATCCTATCGATTGGTTTCAGATGATGCTCCTCGTGCTGACTACATGTGTCTTCCTTGTAGGATTATTGTTTCCAGAGTTGCAAATTGTGGATTGTTGTGACTTGGAGTAGAATGTACTACTTAACCTTCCTGAAGATAATGTCCACTACAACGTCATTTGATCGAATTTTTCGATTGCAAGAGCACTGAAAAGCCTCGAGTTGCAACGAAAACAAGTAGCTGATTCCTTTTCTTTTGAAGTATGTTGTATTTAAATTCGTTTGTGCACCTGTATAAGAGAAATGCCTAGCACTTTCTCGTGACACAACTGTCCACATGAGTGCACAGGATACTGCTTCTCATAGATCAACATTTGAACATTCTAAGCTCCATTACTATGAGCTTCAGAGTGACATTCAACGAAAACAAGTAGCTGATTCCTTTTCTTTTGAAGTATGTTGTATTTAAATTCGTTTGTGCACCTGTATAAGAGAAATGCCTAGCACTTTCTCGTGACACAACTGTCCACATGAGTGCACAGGATACTGCTTCTCATAGATCAACATTTGAACATTCTAAGCTCCATTACTATGAGCTTCAGAGTGACATTAATTCCTGCAAAAACGAATTGATAAATCAATCTGAGGATTCTAAGATACATTAAGATGGTACTCTCCAGTCCCTCGTCCGTATATTCTCCAGAGCTGGGCAGCTCGAAACTAGCGTTATCAAAGGCTAATTGGACCTTGAGGATCCGAGCATGGCACAACAGAGCTTGTCGGATCCATAAATCAATCTGAGGTTCATCGTCGTAGTCATCAAACCAATTGATATCAAAGTCACGCAAATCCAGTGACCGCCGAGGTCGCGGAGCAGCAGCAGATTGTTCACGGATCTGTTGAGATTCCCATAGTACAACAGAGGTTGAGCATCCTCCAACCATCTCCAGATGTGATGCACATAGTGCTGCAGCACGACACCTGCATGGCCATTCTTTTTTTTTTTTGAAAGAGCAGCACGAGAGATGCTGCTGGATCTATTAAGCAGGAGGAGAAATAACATATGGGCTGTTTTTTGTGGAAAAAAAACCCCGTCCGAGGAAAAACCTTACATTTAAACTCAACTCACACCACTATCCCGGAGATTAGAAACCACCCACTTGATCCGGAAAGCGATGGAAATAAAAACAACCCCAAAACGGAAAAAGACAGACCCGAAAAAATCATGAAAAGAAAACCAAGAAAAAACATCCGGCGATAGGTGGTCGCCGGAAACTAAACTGGTGAGTTTGTTGACCAAGCAAAACCATGATTGAGCACTTCGTCTTTTATGGATGTGGCCACCTGTTCCGCTGTTTTCGCCTTCCCTTGAAAAATTCGTTGGTTCCGTTCCAGCCAAAGGTTCCACCAGTAGTAAACTAGCAGGCCATCTAATTCCCGTCGATTGTGTCTGTCATATTGAGTTCGTAAGCACCTCCACCATTTGTATATTGAGCCATTCTGACTTAAATTTTGCCACCGTCCGATTCCCCAAGGATCGAATTCCCTGCACTTGTCTAGCTTAATGTACAGATCTTTACAAAGATGCTTTGTTGTTTCGGTTCTATATTGCAAAGGTCTGATCTTGCATTACATGGCCACCCTCTTTTGAGCATATTATCTCGCCGTTAGTATTTTGTTGTGCATCGGCGTCCATGCGAAGAAGCGGCATTTTGGTTCAGCTTTCGCTTCCAGATCGGACAGTGTTTATCTTGCCGTACATCGTGTCAAATTGTACTCAGTATGCACTCCTAGTCGAGTATTGGCCATCCAAGTCCATCGCCAAATTATCTGATCCTCCCTTTCCTCATCCCTGTTGATTTGGTGTATTGCTTCATGAAGAGCAACAAATTCGCATATTTCGACTTGTGAATTGACCGGTGTACAAAAACGGATCCAGTAGTTGTTCTTCAAGGCCTGGTGTACCGAGATGTTCTTTCTTCTTGCTACTTGAAACAGGTTCGGAGCCATGTTTTTTGGAGCTTGCCCTTGTACCCAACTTGATCTCCAGAAATCTGCAAGTTTACCGTTACCTACCGTGACAATTGTTGAAGCATTGAAGAGAGCTACATCTGTTTCGTCGCAAGGTAGATCCAATCCTGTCCACGCCCTTTCCTTGTTTTTCCATCTAAACCAGAGCCATCGGAGTCTTAAAGCTCTTGCAAAGCGCTCAAGGTCCTTGATCCCCAAATTTCACCTTTTGATTTTGGTAGGATGTCGTTGACCGCTTTACTGCACAATGTCCCCACTACAGTTTTCTGGCTCCTTCCCACTCCATAGAAAACTTCTTCTAAGTTTGTCAATGCGTCGAATCAGCCACTTTTGAGCCTGGAAGACCGTCAGATGGTATATAGGTTGTGCAGTAAGCACTGATTTAACCAGGGTCTCTCTCCCAGCTTTGGACAAAAATTTTCCTTTCCAACCCGCGAGCCTTTTGCCAATTTTATCGATCAACGGTTGTATCTCTATTCTTCTTAACTGCCTAGTATGTAGAGGAAGACCAAGGTATTTCCCTGGGAAGGAAGCTATCTTCCCCGGGAAGACATTTAGTAACTCTTGCATATGCTCATCTTGGCATCTGATCGGGTAGATTTCGGTCTTGGAGATGTTGATTTTCAGCCCCGAGCATCTACCGAACAAATCAAGAATTCGGCTAAGAGCTGTGAGTTCTGCCACCTCTGCCTTTAAAAATATCCCAGCATCGTCTGCATAAAGAGAGCACCGAAGTTTGGCTGCTGCCGGAAGCACCGGTTTCAAGATGCCTTGATTTTCTGCTAACTCAAGCAGCTTTTGTAGGGGATCAATCGCCAAGATGAAGAGCAGTGGGGATAGGGGATCTCCCCGACGCACTCCACGCGCATGCCTTATTGCCGGCGTTGGCTGGCCATTGATCAAAATCTTGGAAGACGAGGTCCTTAGAATTGCCGCAACCCATTCCCGCCATTTCTGTCCGAAGCCTAAGGCCTGAAGCACCTCCATAAGATAGGTCCAGTTTATCGACTCAAAGGCCTTTGAGATGTCCAATTTGATGAAAAGTGCCGATTTTTTTTCTCTCTGCGCACACTCAATTACCCTTTGAACATATAAGAAATTATCATGTATGCATCTCTTCTTGATGAATGCATTTTGCGCGATTGAGACCAATTCATCTAGTGTAGCCGCTAATCTGTTTGCAAGAATTTTGGTGATAACTTTCATGAAGCTGTTTATAAGACTAATTGGCCTGAAGCATTGTAGTGTGTCTGCATTGTCTATTTTCGGTAGGAGGATAATGTTTGCTTCATTAACTTTGTACAGCATTTGATGACGAAGGTCGAAGAACGCTCGTATTGCCACTAGGAGATCGTCTTTGATGATGTGTAGGCACGTTTTATAGAATATCCCAATATAGCCATCTGGACCGGGAGCTTTCTGATTCGGTAATTCCTATACTGTGTTAATCACTTCATTGTCCGTGATGTGGGCCTCTAGGTCATTGAGGTCCCTTGCAGCGTAGCCCAAGCAATCCCAACGCAGGGCTTTGTCCCGAACTTCATGGTCTCCTAATGATTTTTTGAAATACCGGTAAGCTTCTTTCAATTTGTCTTGCTGCGTGAACATCATTGTGTCTTCATTTTTAATGACCCGAATCGTGTTTCTTCGCTTCCTTGCACTTGCCATTAAATGGAAAAACCGTGTATTGGAGTCTCCCAATCGGATTTTTGTTAGTCTGGAGTGTTGCCTTGCCCTTGATTTCTGAACCGCAGCTAGTCCGAGCAATTTAGCTTTTAGAGCTTTTCTGAGCTCCAGCTCGTCCTGTGATAGCACTCTTCTTTCTTGCGCACTCTCTAGTATAGCGATTGTCACTTGTATCAGTGTTGTTTGTACAGCTAAATTTGCAAAGGTTTTCCTTCTCCAGACTTTTAGCGCCTTGGCAGTCCTATTCATTTTAATGTGGAATCTGAGAATAGCATCCGACGATGCATCGGGTCGTGTCCAGAATGTATTATCGCTCTTGAAACCCACCATCTTGATCCAGCAAGCTTTGAAACGAAAGCCTCTGAAATAGTCAAATGTGGAATTTGCTTGCATGAGGAGGGGGCAATGGTCGGATGTCATCGTTGGCATGGCGCAAAGGTCCGCATTTGGAAATGTCTCGTGCCATTCTGTTGTCGCTAAAAACGGTCAATTCTTGTCATAGTGGGGTGCTCCTGTTCATTTGTCCACGTGTAACGGCGACCCTGGAGGTCAATCTCTAGGAGTTGTAGTCTATCAATAGTTTGGTTGAATCTTTGAATCATTCCTCTGTTAACCGGCCCTCTGTTCTTGTCGGAAGCCTGCCTAATTAGATTAAAGTCTCCTATAAGCAGCCATCTGGGAAGCACTGTTCCCTGCAATGCTTCGAGATCCGAGAGGAAATTTCTTTTCTCCTCAATCGCTTGCGGCCCATAAACCCCAGTAATGTCCCATGTCGACGCGTCGTACCGAGAAGTTAACGTTGTTGTTATATTGTGTGGTGCGATTCTCGGGTTCAGAAGCTCGTAGTGGGCATCCATGGCCACCAGAAGGATTCCGCCTGCTGTCCCAATGGACGGGGACGAGACGGTTTGGGTTGCTAATCTCGCCCCCAGCGTTTCATTTAGCAAGCTTGTAGTCCAATTCTCTATTTTTGTTTCTTGAAGGCAGACTATTGTAGCCCCACTTGACAGGATAAATTGCTTGATGCTATTTCTCTTAGCGGGGTCATTTAGGCCTCTAACATTCCACGAAAGAATATTACAAGTTGCCGACATTATAGCTGTTTGTCTCTACTTTATGGGAAATACGACACCCAACAATGAACTTAAATAATCTGATGCATAGCCTGGTTAATACAACTTCGGCATTGAAGCCCAGTTCCGGTTTACAGGAGAAAATAAAATAGCGCCCCAGACTCCTGAAGACCGACCATACCACTCCCACCTGCGATACTGTGGCTAAGAGAGAATTGCCTGTGAAGAAATCCCCACCTGCAACCAACCAACCTCTAGATTGTTCACATGCTAACACCAGAGAACTGACCCTACACCACTCCATCTTCTCTGGTATTGGATACAATGGCCTGAAGGCCGACCTGACAACCATTAGCTGAGAAACATAGACTACAGTAACAATGCAGGAAAAATACTGTCCTCCTGCATCCTGCTTACGTAGAGACGATACACATTGTTCTGGTTCAGACATCCGCACACTCATTACAACTAGATAAAGACAACTCCACCACCGGAAGTTTAAACGAGCCTAGGCCCAGTCGTGTTCCCTTCCATCTTCTGATTGATCTGTATGCCTGCTGTTTTCTTGGCCTTGCGCTGGGACCTGTCTTGATTTCCTTTGTGCTTGATCATTTCTGGTTTACCAACTGGATGATTGCTTCAACCTTTTCTTTACTGAGAGGCCTTTCGAAGTGTTTGGCAAACTGCTCAAATAAATCATCATGTGAGAGAAGCGGTTGTGTTGGTGGTGGGGATAAGTCCCTTAGCTTTGTTGCTAGTAATTCTTGTGCTAATTGCATTGTTCCCCTGTTTGCCCCTAGTCTGCTTTTGCTTTTTGCCACTAATCTAGCACTCTTTCTTTGGTTGGAGTGATTTATGATTGAGGCCTTGTCTTCTGCATGTGTGGGGTCGACATCATTGAGACAGGGGAGATTTTGAATGATTGGCTTTTCCGTGTTTTGCGATACTGAATTAATGAATTCTTCTAGACCCGACTGATTGTTAACTATGATTTGTTCGTTAGGCCCTGTGTGTGTAGACAATTCTTCCTGTGCCTCTATGCGTTGGTTGAGCAACGGTTGAGGTGTTTGAGGCAACGATTGAGGTGATTGAGGCTCTTGTTGTCTCATCTCCTCGGGCTCACTATTTATCATTGATTGTGCACCGTGGTCATGATTTATAAGTTGTTGCAGGTTTTGGGTGTTGAATTCGGCACTCAAATCAATCGGAATGATGTGTTCGGTGTTTGTGGAGGTGTCAGCTTCCAGGCCCTGGTGGTTGGCTGTTATCTTTTGTAACGAAAGAACTAAGTCTTTGTGCTCAACATTTTCCTCTGTGACCTCTATAGCCCTTGTTACTTGTTTGGGTGGCAGCTGGTGAAGTATCTCTTGAGCAACTAAGTTTTGATCGGGTAGAGGTTGAAGTGTTTGGAGTTCTTTGTGTGTCGTCTCCCTGTCCTCCTTATTCTCTTCTACTTGTGCAGTGGGGGCATTAGGAATAGATTGTCGATTGCTTTGGGTATTGAACTCAGTGTTCATGTCAGCATGGGTGTTGAGTTCCAGGCTTGCCGGAGTGTAATCATGTGGCCCTAGATGATTGTCCACCGAAATTTGAATCCCCGGCCATATGGTCTTGTGAGCTACAGATTGTTCAGTGTTCATTAAGCCTTGTTTAGTTGGGAGGTGGAGAGGTACATTTTGGGTTATTGGCGACTCCTGAAGTACCCGTTGTCTGGGATCTTTGTTTGGTTCAACCTGGGTATCTCTGGGTTGGGTCATGTGTTCAGAGTTTGATCCACTGGATACATTACTTATCTCTACCTGTGATGCGCAGGTCTCTAGGGCTTGCTCTGGACTCCGGAATTCATAATGTGTGACAGGAGCTGTTATAACTCTATTGTGATCTAACCCCCTTATCTGTGTATAATGGTTCACCAACCAGGAGACAAACCTCGGAGGACCTACAGGATGAAGGAGTTAATACGCACAGGCAGACCTCAGCGGCGCAGGAAGAAAAGACAGATCAGAACAGCGCTCGGCCGAAACCGCGTGAAGGCATTGATGCCGACTGTTCGAGGAAGGTTTCAAAGACGGTGGTCGACGAGAAGATGTGCAGATCCAGAATACCAGCCAACGAGAAAGAGAAATGGCTTCAAGTTGAGGAACGCAGCGCTCGAGAGGACCTACTTCCTCACCGGGATTTCAGCAAGCAGCAAGAGAAAAGCCAACAGATCTTAAAGATCCTCCCTCTAATAAGGAAATCCCCGATGGAACCAGTCTCAGTCCACAAACTGCGAAGGCCTGCCCCAAATGAGGAAGCTGATGGATGGATCAGAGTCAAGCCTCAATACTGGTGGAGGAAGAACCAAGCGCATTCAACTCCACAAGGCATTCAGAAGCAACCGAGGCAGCAGCTCAGCGGTTCAGACTTCTTCAAGCACAAACTGCAAGGAAAGTGCTTTAATTGTTTTTCACCGGAGCATGTGGCTGGATGCTGTAGGAGTCCCGCAAGATGCTGGTATTGCTTCCGTTCTGGGCACAAAGCTATTGATTGCGCAAGTAGAAGACGCACCATCGAGGGCACATATAAGCTGAGACAGAGTTCTTCGACTCGTCCCCTCCAATCACTTGGGGCCAGTTCGCCCACCACAAAGAAACACCACAGTCAACTCAAATCCTACTGCCAAGCTGTTCGGGAGGGTGGAGAGATGGAAGCCAGATACCCTGGTGATCCGAGGGCAAGACCGGCGAGAGCCTTCTGCGCCATTTCGGCGACTGGTTCAATCAAGCGTCGTCGGGATGAGCTGATAGACCGAGCAGCGGTTTGCTGGTTCGAGGGAAATAGTCACGAGGTTGAGACGTTCATGGTCAGCGACATGCTTCGTGAACGTTTCAACCTCGGCCGAGACGACTTTCAACTCCTCAAACATTTTCCGGAACAGTTCTTGATGATCTTCTCAGAGTCCGCAGTGAGGAGAAGGGTGGTGAACACTGCTGCCATTCCCTACCGTGGGCATGAATTCAAGTTCGCGGCATGGTCTGAGCAGCGCTACGCGACAAACGTCAACTTCGAGTACCACGTCAAAGTCTGAGTGGAAGGAGTTCCGGTGCACTGTTGGAATGAAGAAGTGGCGGCGAGAGCTTTGGGCAAGAGCTGCGCGATCCACTACGTGCAAGAGAGTACCAGGCGCCGGGAACGCACAAGATCCTTTGACTTATGGGCTTGGTGCTCGGATCCTTCAAACATTCCAAAAGAAGTTACCTTGACTGTGATGGAGCCTGACAGGGAGCTCCCTCCCACCAACATACCTCTCCCTCAAGTGGTGCTTCAATACGACGAACCAACCGACCTGAAGAGAGGACAAGTATACAACCTTCGCAACCACCTGGAGGTCGTCGAGGACCTCTCCTTCCTCCGTGGTCGTGGAGGCCTGGGCGGCCTGCCAAACCGCAAGCATCGGCGGGAATTCGTCTGGGCCTATGGGGCCCCTGACGAGTTGGGAGAACGGCGAGAGCATGCTGTGCAGAGAAGAGGTAGAGAGGTCACCCACTATCGGCGCCATGACGACCACGACGACGAAAACGACTACAACGACCGTCGCCGTACCGTGAGAAGACACCGCAGCCTGTCAAGTTGGGCGCGCGACTCCAGATGCAGAGGAGGTACGGAGGACTGTCAAAGTTCTACTTGGCGTGGTCGGGTGGGAACGACATCAAGACGCTATAGACACTGCTCCCTACCCAGACAACAGAAGCTGTCCATCCACTTCAAGAATTGCAAGACAGACAACAACAACAACTCGGCTAAAAAGGCAAAGAAAGCAACACAAGAGAAGGCAGGGAGAAGAGTAACTTTTGCCGAGCCTCTGGTGGTCATCCAGAAGAACATCCAGAAGGACTCTGGAGGCGCGCAATATGGCTCGGAGGCTTCTATACAGCTGGGGACTGCATGGCCATTCTGAAGATCGGCTTGAACACTCCGTGGTAGCTCTCGTGCCAGCACCCTCGCCGATGTCGTTGATGTTGCACTCGTGCTGGCCGGGCAATCCTGACCAGTCAGTTGGTCGGTCGGTGCTTAGGGGCTGTTTATTGATAAACATCTGACCTTGTTTTCGAGAAACTGGATGCATTTATTATTAATAAGAAGTTCAACCAAACTTGTTGTTTGATAAGTAGACTTATGAGGGTAACATCACATCCCACCATTTCCGTCTACCTCACGCCTGAGTGTTTTATGATGATTTCCTCCATTTAGGGGAGACAAACAAAAGATTGCGTACACTTGATTGGGACTCACTGGGCATACGACCAACAGACCTAAGTCTCCTTGAGGAGCCTTTCCAGCTCGAAGAAATTAGGAACGTGGTGTTCTCTTTGCCACCAGATAAGGCGCCGGGCCCAGACAGTTTTATCGGCCTATTTTTTAGGATGTGCTGGCAGTTCATCCAGTCCGATCTCACGGCAGCAATACATCAGCTCTGTAACATCGATGGCCAAAAATTTCACTTCTCAACTCAGCAAACATATATAGTGCTTCTGCCAAAGAGGCAAGATGCAGCAGGCATAGCTGACTACAGGCCAATAAGCCTCATTCATAGTGTCAGCAAAATTTTCTCCAAGCTTCTAGCCAACAGATTAGCGCCCTTTCATAGAGACATCGTTTCTATTAGTCAGACAGCCATCGTAATAAAGAAGAGATCTACTCATGACAATTTCCTCTACATCCACAACCTAATATAACCAGGGAGCTTCATAGGAAGAGGAGCCCGACACTCTTCATTAAGCTCGACATTTCTAAGACCTTTGATTCGGTTAGTTGGGAGTATCTTCTAGAGATATTGGAAAAGATGGGGTTTGGACAGAGATAGAGAGAATGGGTTTCTGTGATCCTTGCTTCGTCATTCTCTAGGATTCTTTTCAATGGAATGCCAGGTTGGTCTCTACGACATAGAAGAGGCTCTCACCGATGCTATTCATCTTGGCCATTGACCCACTTCAGCGCCTCATCGCCAAAGCTATTCCTGTACTGCTGCGGTCAGCAAGGCTCCGCATCTCATTTTATGCCGATGATGCGACCAACTTCGCAAAACCAACCGCGTGGGAACTACAGGTCATCTAGGTCACGCTAGATATTTTTCGGGGGAGCCACAGGTTTACAAACATCCAAAAGAGTGAGATCAATCTGATCAGATGCGAAGGTTTGGACCTGTCATCTATTCTGCAGGGTTCCCAGCTCAAATGAAGGATTTCCCTTGTAGGTCTATGGGACTGCCACTACACCCGACCAGGATAAAGATGATTGATGTGCAGCCCATCATTGATAAAGCCCAATCTAGGTAAGTAGGTTGGACAGGGAAAATGCTTTCCATGGCTGCACGCCTCATTCTGGGAATTTTTTTATTTAATATTTATTTTAATTTTTTTTTCAAAATTAATCGGCGGGGCAAAAAAGTTTGAAAAGTAGGTGCCTGTCACCCTAGTACGGGGCGATCGCCTGCATCTTGGGAGACAGTGCCTCGCTTAACTTCATAATGGCGAAATTCCAAAATTTTAACGGCAGAGCAAAAAAAATTGAAAATAGACCTATCGCCCCAGTACGGGGCGACAGGTACTGTAGCAATGTTTACTGTACAAAATTTTTTTTTAACAATTTTGTTGTATTCAACTGGAAAAAGTTACCCGAAAAAAAAACTTCTTGTGATGTAATGAACTGGAAAAACTATATTATACTTTTTAAGTGATACGCATCCCACTTAGGGATTTTCGTAGCTTCGTGGGGCCCGCCGGATAGGGCCCAAAAAATACGAGAAAAATAACCTACGCAACGCGGGACACCACTTATGTACGGGTGAGATGGCCGGATGCTGCCCCGGCACGAAATTGCGAAAAATCGGAAATGGCACTCGCAGCCCGAAAGCCATGAAATCGTGGCCATAGGGTTTTCGTAGCCTCATGGCAGGCTGGACACGGCCCAAAAATATGAAAAAAATCAAGGCGACCTCATAGCATGAATGCTACCACTTCGTATGGGTGGTTGCGATTTTGGGTTTCGTGGGTCATCGAAAGTGCCTTTTCCGATTTTGCAATTCGCGTGGGCCAATGCCCGCCCAGCTCACCCAGACATAAGTGGTAGCCCACGCTGCATAGATCGCCTTGATTTTTTCGTCAGATTTTTGGGTCAGATCCGCCTGCCTCATGAGGCTACGAACCCCTAATGGCCACGATTTATGGTTTCGTGGCCACGAAAGTGCCTTTTCTCGATTTTCGCACTTCAGATGGGCAGATCCGCCATCACGCCCATACATAAGTGGTATCCCGCATTGCGTAGGTCGCCTATTTTTTTCTTGTATTTTTTGGGCCCTATCCGGCGGGCCCCACGAGGCTACGAAAATCCCTAAGTGGGATGCGTATCACTAACAAACTAAAATAATTTTTCCAGTTCATTACATTACAAGAAGTTTTTTTTTGGGTAATTTTTTCCGGTTGAATACAACAAAACTGTAAAAAAAAATGCTACAGTAAATAGTGCTACAATACATGTCGCCCCGTACTGGGGCGATAGGTCTATTTTCAATTTTTTTCTCTGCCGTTAAAAATTTGGAATTTCACCATCGCGAGTCATTAGGCAGGGCACCTGTCGCCTCAAGACGGGCGATCGCTTCTGCATCAGGCGACAGCGCTTACTTTTTAAATTTTTTGTCATACCGATTAGTTTTGCAAAAAAGATTGTAAAAACACATTAAATAAAAAAATTCCTCATTCTGGTAGATTCAGT
>CM070520.1:48534516-48691576 GCA_036346375.1 Guadua angustifolia | reverse complement strand
ACATGATCATAAACAACGTTGGTCAAGATATGATCATGGTCATAACATAATCCCAATTTTGAACATTAAACAATAATCTCTAATTAAAATTTCCCATTGGTTCCATTTTAATTAGAGATAATACTTAAAAAACATTACATGAAAAATTAATTGCAACATTAAATAATTAGTCTAAAAAGTTAATCATGAAACTAATCATAACATTAATGCCCGGAAATAGAATTAAACAAGACTTATTTCCGTAATTAAAAGAGACAGAATAAAATAAATTGAGATGTGCTAAATCACATAAATCCGGACTAAAATCCGAGCGGCGGCCCATCTGCGATCGGCCCATACGCCAAGCGACCTACCTACGCTGTCTCGGCCTTAGCCGACGCTAGCGACCCAAAACTTGCGGCCCACCAACGCCAAACCCACGCGAAGACGAAAACATTGCCTTCCGATCCAAATGGACGGCTGAGATCGATCCGGGATGGAACAAAACGACGCGGCCTAGAAACCCTAATGCATTTCCTCTTCCTCTCCCCGAAACTTTCGCTTCGGCAAATGGCGCATCGAAAGCAAAGTGAAGCGGCGACGGCGTCTTGGCGGCGCAACGCGATGGCAACTCGAGACGGAGGATGCCAAGAAAGCGGAATCGGAGCGCGCGGACACACGCGCGAGGGTCCAACCGAGGCACGCACATCGGAGAGGCAGCGCGCGGAGCGAGAAGGCGCTGGAATGTGCACGGCTCCGGCAAGGATGCGCCCAGACGCAGACGAGGAGCTGCAAACCGGCGCACAAACGCGACGAGCAACCGTGGGCGACGCGCAACAGATAAGAGATAAGCCCCGAAACCCCTTAAAATTTTAGGTTTTCATGATTGCTTTGGGGTTTTCGGGATATGAGGATTTTACGGTTCGGATTTGGGGGTTTTAGAACTAGGGTTCTTGATTCTTTTCCCTTCCTTCTCTATTCTTAGCCGAACTAACAAACACGAATCAAAAACTGAGCCAAAAGAAAACTAAGCAGGATCAAAATTTAGGCTAGGATGGCTCTGATACCAAATGTTAGGATTAAGTTAAACATGAACACGATGAGCTAGACTCTTAAGACTTAAATAAGCACATGAATCATTAGCTAGCCTAAAGAATGATCACTAAAATGTGTGGAAATAAATCGTTAGAAGAATCAACTGACCCGGTGAAGAAGCCATTAGTGTTAGCGTCGGTCGGTGAAGATGAACACCAGCGTAGTGAAGTCACGAAGATCAAGATCGTCTTGGCGATGGATCGGATCTTCGCTTGCCTAGGCACAACCTTTTGATCGGAACAAATTTCGGGAAGGCTAAACTCGTGAGATTTTTCTCTACACCAAAACGAGTGCCAGCGATTCCCTATTAATATTGCGCTAGCAAACGGGACCGAACCAAAAATTAATAAAGCGCTCCCGATCAATGCGCTAGTCATTAGTCCTGATTTTTCGAATCTTAATTATGGCCCTGATTTTCCGGATCTTTAGTAATAGCCGAAGATCACTACTAACAGCTCCTGGTGGCTGACAAGGCGCACAAGGGGGAGGTCGGGGCCGTGATGGTGATGGGCACCAAAAAAATCAAAGAAGCATCAGCAAGAGGCCGACGGCAAGGCCGAGCACCAGGCCCCCGGGCCGTCATCGAAGGCGGTGGCCGGGCAGCTGCCACGGATCTACACGTCCCTGTCGCGCAAGGAGGAGGAGGACTTCCTAGCCATGATGGGCACCAAGCTGCCCCAGCGCCCCAAGAAGAGGTCCAAGCAGGTTGACAAGGCAGTCAATGTATATACTACTAACCAACGCTGATTTATATTACTTTTGCCATGATAAAAGTATAAAACTGACATGATGTGTTTTTTTTAATATGCGTGTATGCAGTTTCAGTAATATATTTGGGGAGATTTAGCAGTCAATCACACCGACGCGCTACACAAGGCGTTCCTCTTCTTCAACGCCCAGAAATGTGAGTGCACACAACAAAGTCACAAACAATGAGCTCTTAGTTTAGATTGAATCTTTCATCTTCTTTATACTTCATTCGCATGAATGATGAGTTCTTAGTTTAGATTAAATCTTTTATCCTTGCTAAAGCGATGATCTTTGATCGAGTAACCGAAAAACTAAAATAACAGAACCAAATTTTTTCGATCAATTCGGTTTAGTTTTCGAATTTGAACCGAAAATATCAATAACCAGTATCTAAAAATCAAAATTTTTAAAACCGAATAGATCAACCTGATATGACAAAAAAAAAAAAAAACGAATGCTCACCCCGCTCGTGCTACAAGATGGATGTGTCAAATCATCATCAATCTGCACAGTAGCACCGCTGTAGACGGGGTGGACATTGACGACCCGGACTTCAACCTGGGCCTCAAATGCAACGCCCTCACTGTGTGCCACGTCACCAAGCGGTAAGTGGTACTAGTCTTTCCCAGCATTAAGCTGAATTTCTTTTCACTGTAGTAGCCCCTCGTCTATTTTCCTTGCAAAAGTAGCCCAAGTGCGTCAAAATTAACAAAATCAGCCCTCTATACGAGCACGAAAGATCTGACAGGTAGTACATATCACCTGCCACGGTAATGCATCGTGAATGCCAGTGGGTAATGCAACAACTGAGGCGAGTGTATAGAAGCTAGCGGGGTGACGTACACCGCGCTCGGGTAGCTGGGCAGCCTGTCACCTCACTTTTGGCGATGTGGTCAGGCGTGTTGGGGTGTGTAGAGCTCTGTCGGGGCACCTTTCGTGGTCTGCATGTCACATGCTGAAAATTTAACAAAGTAAAAAATCTAATTCAAAGATCTTAATTTTATTATTTTATTCTTTTTCTGGATTTCTCTGAAATTTTTCTTGGTTTTTCTTGATTATGCTTTAAAGAGAAATCCTTTTTAAATATCAATTGGGGCAATAGATAACGAGTAAGAAAAAAATCCTATGTTAATAAAATGTACAAAATCTGAGCATAATCTGAGGAGATATCTATAATCATGTTTATTAATTTAAAATGTCACATAACACTTAATGGTGAGTTGAAAGGCAATTAAATGAGATTTGACAGTGAACAACAAACAATGTCAGAATTAAATAAAAATAATAAAATTTTATTTCAAAATGTAAATTTTATATTATTTTCTGAATGGATATATCTATCAATATGAAAAATATACAAAATATATAAATTACTTTGATATATTTAAAATTTGAAAACCGAAAGATTGAAATCTGGAATTTACAATGTCGGAATTTTTATTAATTAAATAAGAAATATATGAAGTTAAAATTTTTACTGGAGATCATTACATCCATAATAAACATATAAAAAAAATTTTAAAAATTTTCGATTAGATAGCGTACTCCAGAAAAATTAAGAACAGAGAATAAAAAATGGAGCACAGTGCAATGTCAGATTTTTCAAAAATTCTGGGCGCCTCATCTCGGTCTGGAAATTTAACACTGAGATTAGCCTTGTCAGAAAGTTACTTATGAAAATTTTCAGAAAAATTTGACTTAGGATTGATAGCCAATTAATGCCATTAACCGGTTTAAGAATCTGCCAAGTGGGCCCGTTTTCCTGTTGGGTCCCGTTCGCTAGAAGGAGCAGGCCGGCCGCTGTCTACAGTCTGCTCGTGGGATCGAGACCATCGCAACCCCACCTGTCAGCCTCACCCTCAACTCTCTTCTTCCTCCTTGCGCCAGAGCTCCGGAGCAAAACCGCGCCGCTGTAGCCGTCGTCATCCACTGCCATTTTGCGACGCCCAAGGCTACACTAGTGCACTTCGCTTGCCACGCTTTGGCCTCACCTGTTAATCCTGCAGCTGGCCATTTCTTCCTCTGTGCAAGCCTCTGTGCGAGCCGCAGTTTCGCTGTGAGTTCACACCAGGTGTTCGGGTCATCTACACCGCATCATCACCTGTAAATACTGCTTCAGTGTCGCCTGAGTTGTGCGCTCTGCAACATCTCACTCCCTCATAGCCAAACACTCAAATTTTTCTTCTGATCTGCCCATCGCCGAAAAACCCTAAACTCGGAAGAACACCAAATTGGGACGGTCTGTTAATTCTTTTTTCCAATTCCTTGGAGCCGAGGCATCTACGACATTCACTGATCAAATGCCCTCACCTTGTTACAGGGATTGGCTTCTTGACACTCATTGCCGCAACTGTTTTTCTTCCCCATCCACGAAGCACGATGGTGAGCTAATCCGGTTAACCTCTGAAGCCAATACCAGTTAAAATGGGATTCCTAGAACTAGTAGATGCTGCCTATGGAACCGATTCCGTCCGGGCGACCTTCTGTCGCCTGAGCGGCTTTCTGCCATGGCCTCCGCCGCTTGGCCACAGTGGCGGGGCTTCTCTGGTAGTCGTCGGTGGAATGGGTGCGTCAATATCCCTTAAGCCATAGAGGCCATCCCCCATCGGCCAAGCGAGATTTCGGTCGGAACCTCACTGGCGACGAGCTCAAGCTTCGGCTCTATCTTTGGGTAGATGACATGCGGGCCCATATTGTCAGATGGCTTGAGCCATTCAAACCATTCAGGTCTTTTGACAAGGGGACCCACCGATCGAAAATACTGTCACACTAATTAAACCCAAGATTAGTAATAGAGTCTATGACATGTGGGGCCGGACCGAGTTAAAACAGGGAGTTAAAACTCTAATAACGAATGGAGTCGTTGACATGTGAGCCAGATCCGTTAGTGGGTGTAAAAATTGGAAAAATGAGGGGAATCCGAGAAAATCAGAAGGCATTTTCTTGAAGGAAAGGCGTATTTTGGAATTTCTCTTATTTTTCGTGACCACAAACATTCAAGTGTGAACAACTTTTGCATTTTTAATCCAAATGAGATGAAACAAATTTTTAGATTCATATAAAATCAATAGATTTCAGAATATGTAAAAACATTTTGAAAATGAGCTTTGTGTAAATTTGAAATTTGAATTTAAAGAGAATGGTAGAAATAATGCTCAATATAAAATTTCTACAAACATGCTTGGAATTAAATGGAACAAATTTCGATGGAATCCATATGCTATCAGAAACCTAAATATATAAAAATATTTAAATTTCAACTTGTTTTGAATCATTTTCCAATAAATATGTATTTCAATGTGCTAAGTATTATAAAATGCATATTCTTTGCAAATGGACTCTAAATTGAGTAGAATTTATTTCTTTATATTAGAATGTCAGTAGGCTAGCTGTATGCAGAAGTATATAAGAATTTGCTTTGGAAATGTTTTATAACTTGATCTTGTCTTAAGAAGTATAAAGCACATAGATGCATGTGTCCATAAAACTCACAATAAGTATATACATAAAATATGGCTGAGTAGAACTCATGACCAGATTGTTAAGTTAGATAACCATTGGAAGATCCTCATATATACAAGTTATCATGTATGGAGATTGTAAGCTATAACCATACCAAAGAATATTTGCATGCATATGTAAATGTGTGTGTGTGTGTATATGTATATATATATGGAAAAGGGAGATAATGAGAAAGCTTAAGCATGATTCATAACTCTTAAGGCTGTAAATGCTCAGAACATAGACATAACCCTAACATAATATGCTTTGCATCAGAATCCTATTATCAACACAACACTTTGTGTTAACGTGGCATTACCAATATTACCAATAATAATACGCCAAAATAAAGATTGCCTAAACACATGTACATAAGACATAATAACCACGTCTATCTCCAAAAGCAAGTTTTTATTTGGATTTCCTACTTGTATTCTATTGCCCTTACTTTGATTTATTATTTGTCGCATGATTTCTTCTATTGGACGGCGAGTAGATCCCAACATTTCTGATTTGGTTGACGACGAGCTCGCTAACGATTTTGACTACCTACCAGAAAACAAACAGAAAGGCAAGCATCTCCTTGAACATTTTGATCCAACTTTTTAAATTAAGTACCTTACATGGCTTTTGTCTAAACTATTATGCATACGAGTATTTGTCATAAAAAGCGCTATAGTTACACCTAACCATATGTGGAACTTCCTCGCTAAATATAGAATTGCGAACCTTGATAATCCTTAGCTTAAGGGTAGACAATATATAATGTCACATGGGTATACATTACTACTTAAACATGCTTAGTATACCACGCAATTACCTTTCATAACTTTAAAAGGGGTGTTTATGATAAAAATGTTGGAATGTGGTATTTTGGCTAAAAACCCAAAAAAATAAAACTATGGTTTCGACACGGGCATATATTGGCAATAGCCGGTTCTGCAAGGGATAGACTTGTAGGTAGTATAGGGGAGAGATTCATGCTTGAGTCACCTTAAGGACCAAACTAATGTGTTGCTTACAAGTCAAGAGTATCGATCGTGCAACCACAAGTGCTGATATGAGACAGCCTTAACTTATTAAATTGCTTAGAACTGGCTTTACACATTGGTAGGCTGGAGTAGTACAAGCATTCCGGTTAGGCTTGCTTGGAAGGGGCTTCCACACCGAGGTGTGGGTAAATGCATGTCGATACAACGGTGTGCACTTTGCTATGAGGAGAAACAGTGACGGATTGTTTATGCACAGATGATATCATGTTTTATATATGTTTTTGCCACCATAGCGAGGGTTTAACGTCACCGGGCTGGTGCAAAGTTAAGACTAGGCAAGGTAGCAGTTATGTTATGATCTCCTAGCTGACATACCTAAAGAAGTGTGTCAATTGGCCTAGTAAAAAGGGTAGATCATTTCTCGTGGGTAAAACTGTACACTTCTGCAGAGTGTAAATCTAATCGATTACCTGCGCCCGCGGATATGGACACTTGGTAATGTCATGACTTAGTTAGTGTTCTGGTATTTAAAAAAATGAATTTGTTTTGGAAGCAACGTTTGGGCAATGTACTTCATGTCGAGGGACGACTATGAAGTGGTTTAAAACAGTCAAGTAGACTGCGATGCAAAATTTATAAATCCTATCATACTTTATTAAGAACTGTGCTGCTTCATAAACTGGTGACATCCGGGGGCTAGGGTCGTTCTGGTCTCCCCGACCGGTGACATCCTTTAGTACGTGGTCATCCTAGACTTCAAGGCCACCAACAACATCGCCGAGTATGAGGGTTTACTGGCGGGGCTGCGCGCCACCTCTGCGTTAGGCGTCCGGCATTTCCAAGTCAAAGGCGACTCCCTGCTGGTCATCAATCAGGCATGAAAGGAATTTCAGTGCTCTGACCCCGCAATGGTAGCGTACTTGGTGGAGGTCAAGAAGATGGAATGCCGTTTCGAAGGGCTAGGGTATATCCATATCCCTCGACGCGACAACCACATGGCGTATGTGCTTTCGCAGCTAGCGTCGTCGAGAACCACTGTTTCGGTCGGGGTCTTTGAAGAAAGGCTTACGCGACCGTTCGTCGTAGCCCCCGTTCATGGTGGGGACGATGATGCGGTATCCTCGACCTCCGACTCAAGGAGGGAAGGTGGCGCTGTTTGTGCCCCTCGATTCGAGGAGGGGCGGCGGCGCCACCTCAAATTTCCGATTTAGGGAGGAAGGATAAATGACACCGCCAAGGCGGTGCGGTGGAAAAGCTGGCGGCGGAGTACCGAGGCGATCACCATGTGATTGCTACACTTGGCTGGGAAGGTCGGTGGATGGATCCGATCCTAGCTTTCCTACAAGACCAAGTGATCCCCGACGATGATGTGTCAGCCGAGAAAATTGCACGTAAGGCCAAGTGCTATACTCTGGTAGGTGGGGACCTATATTGCTAGAGTAGAAACGGAATTCTTCTAAAGTGCATTACTCGGGAAGAGGGGAGCAACCTGCTCTTTGATATCCATGGAGGCACATGCGGGAACCATATGTCCAGTCGGACACTGGTCGGTAAAGCGTTCCGTCAAGGATTCTATTGGTCTACTGCCCTCCAGGATGCTTGCGAGCTGGTGAGGAGATGTGAGGCGTGCCAGTTCCATGCCAAGCGGATCCACCGACCAGCCCAGGCACTACAAACTATCCCGCTCTCTTGTCCGTTCGCGGTCTGGGGGCTGGACATCCTGGTTCCATTCTCGCGGGCCACAGGGGGCTTCACCCATCTGTTCGTCGCCATCGACAAGTTCACCAAGTGGGTTGAAGCCGATGCAGTGCGTTCCATCACGGCCTCCGCTGCTGTCAGGTTCGTGCATGGGATCTTTACCCGCTTCAAAGTCGCCAACCGCATCATCACCGACAACGGCACCCAATTCACCAGCGCGACATTCCTGGAGTTTTGTGAAGAGATGGGCACCAAGGTATGTTTCGCCTCGGTGGCCCACCCGAGGAGCAATGGCCAGCGAGCGCATATAGCTATGGTGATGAGGGGCCTCAAGACTAGAGCGTTTGACCGGCTCCACAAGCGGGGAGCGCGGTGGACAAACGAACTTCCGGCGGTGCTGTGGTCGCTTTGAACCTGTAACAACCCAGAAATTCAAGAACAGTAAAATATAATATCTAAATTTGGATGTGAATGTTTTCAGCATTTTCATGATGTCTTTGATTTTATTTGGAGTTTCATGAATTCTTCTTGTGTTTTGAGTTGCAAGAAAAATCAAATAAAGAATGAGAAGAAGAAAAGGCTAAGAAGCAAAAAGAAAAAATTTGGAAAAATTTATTAGGAGAATATTGAACATGTAAATAAGCTATTTTAACTACCAAATGAAATTTTCACATAAGGAAATGAAAAAATATATATAGAACAACAATTTTTATTCCCAAATAATGCATTGTCGAAATTGTGTAAAATATTGGGATAGAAAGTGGAGTTGAGAAAATTTATATGAGAACCTAATTGCTATATATACACCTAGTAAAAATATAATAAATTAATAATATGGTTTGAGACTTATTAAAATTTGAAAACCAAAAACCTAGAAAAATGGAAATTTTAATGTTAGAATTTTAATTAAATAATGGGGAGAGTATTTGAGCTGAAAATTTTACATAAGTATATTTATCTCAAATATAATTTAAAAACAAAATTTCAAAAATAAAGTACTTCATTTGTTTTCAAATAAAAATCGAAGTCAGAGACTAGAAATTCAAACAGTCACTGTTGAAAGAATATTTATAAATTCTCAGTAACTTAGTTTAATCTAAAAATTTTACCAGGGGATAAATACAGTCTAGAGACTTCGGTCAAAAAGTTTCACAATTTTCTACATCTATTTGACATCCCATAAAATCAGAGAGAGAGAGAGGAAGTTATTCAACCGGAACCACCCTGTTGCTTTGACCAGTCGCTGCCATGTGGGCCAACTCATTCCTGTCCTATTCTGTTGGCGCAATGGTGAATTACTCCAGCCGCTGATAGTGGTCCTAGGCCCCAGCTGCCAGACTCCTCTCCCTCAACCTCCGTTCGGTCAACCGGTGAAAGGAGGAGAATTCTCCGGCCTTGAAGCGACCAACGCCGATTCAAATAACGGCTCACCGTTCAGTCATCTCACTACGTCATCTTCATCTCATCGCAGCACGGTCCATCCACGGGTCTCTCACACCATGCTTTTGCCATTAAACCTTCCCGCCAACTCTTCATCCTTCCGAGCCAAGTCAAGCGATCGTTGCCGCGCGTCCCAGCTCAACAGAGTGCTCGGCCGACTACAAAACCATCTCAGTGCTGCATTAGTACTCTTTCCCTTTCCCCTAGTCAGTTCCCCAGGCTGGCTCTTAGCTTCTTCCTTCTTCTCTGCCATGGGTCACTGAGAACCAGAGAAAAGGGGGAACCAGCATTTCCAGCTGAGCATTGGGTAAGCTATGGAATTGAATCCACCGCAAGTTTCACCGTGCATCCTAGAGTCCTAATCGAGCCTCAATTTGAACCTTTTCCTTGTAGTTCACCTAATTTCCGCCGGTCTTCTTCTCCGACTCCGGCGCACCGTGGACGAGCGTCTCCGCTTCTTCTCCGACGCCGTTCTCAGGTGAAATAGCATCCCCTTGCCCCACTGATGCTTGCCGAGTACTCACCCGAGCCAATGGATCATTGGCGTTGAGCCTTCGCCGGAGATCCGTGGTGGCCGCCGCATGCGCGCGTGGGTGAGTATGCTCCCGGCCACCCCCGCCGTGTGGGTACCACCAATGGAATCCCTGTGTCGCGCTGAAGCTGTAGACGCCACCCATTCCGCCGTTCCGGCAACGGTTCGCCGGCGGCAAGCTCGGAACCGAGCTCCCTTGTTTCAATCACTGACACGCGGGTCCCAACGGCAGTGTCTGAGCCAGAGCGAGCCTAAAGGGAAAGCGTTTTCTCCAAAGGGAAAACGTATTTTCCGTTTTTGGAAAATCTGATTTTTGAGGGATTTTTCATACCCGAGTAGATTTAAACTTGAATATCTTTTGAACCAATAGTCCAATTTGAATGAAATAAATTTCTAAATTCGTGTAAAATCCAGTAGATTCAGAATATGCAAAAATATTTTTAGAATAGTCACTGTGTGATTTTTAGTAAGTGAAATACATGGGAAAAGCTTTATACCTTAAGAAATTAATAATTTTAACTTTAGGTAAAATGAAGAAAAGTAAATTTTATGAAACCTTGATTCTGTGAATAGCTTAAAATGTAGAATAATGGTATTCAAACTGAGATATTCAATTAGTTTAATAAGCCTTTAAGGAACAATGTCACATGTATAGTTTAAAGTAAATGTACGCTTTAACAGAGTAGAAATATTGTATGGTCAAAAATAATAAATTGCAAAATTAGATAAGTCTGTGATGGCATTGAACTCAATTGAGTTTTTGGTTATTCATGCATATCCTTGCATGCATAATCACGCACACGCTATTATATATATATATATGAAGATTCATATATATATCCTAGCAATGAGAATTGTTGTCAATAACTAGAATCTTATTAAGATATTGCTTTGACTCTGAATCCAATCAAAAGGGGGTAAGAATCCGTTTAGACCTAAATTGATTAAATCATTATAATCTAACCTATTTTTGCATCTTGAATTCGAAATAAATAAATAAAAGAATTCATAATTTTAGCATCTTGAATTCGTACAATAAAGAAAATAAATTCATATAAGCAGCTCTGTTCTGTGTGTGGAGTTATATTCATTCTTGCTATCAATTTTCTTTTTGCCCTTTTTATTTGCTGATAATTATTTTCTGCCTTGTCTTGCGACGTGTAGACGTTGACGTACCGAACGAGGAGGGCGACCTTGCAGATGATCCAGAGTTTGAGCCTGATAGTGTAGAGCAAGGCAAGCAACCCCTTGATCATGTTGAGCCCAATAATTCACCTACGATATGTTATTTTTGCAACTGTATTATGCATGCGAGTAATTCTCCGTAAAAACAGCTATATTGGGTAGAACAAATAGTTATCCCTGTGTAATGTGGATTTCCTACGATCTGTATGACATGTGAACCTTGTAACAGTAAGTATGGTTTAGACATAACGTAATGTCACTGCGGATATAACCGTTAGATATCATATCTGCTTAGCCATGCTCAACGTTAAAATGGTTCAGTTTCAAATTTGTTTATTCAACCAACTGCCATTTGAAAAGGTTGCTGTTAGTTTACTAAAAATCCAAAATAAAACTATGATTTGGATGTGGGTAATTATTGGCATTAGCCGGAGGTGCAAAAAGGAACTGCACGTAGTTTAGGGTGGAGTGTCGCCCATGTCACATTAAGGACCGAGCAATGAGATACTATTGATCCAAGATTTTTGTGCAACCACAGGGGCTATTTATGGGGTAGCCTTAGCTTGTTAAGTTATTTGGACATGGCTTTGCTCTTTTGGGAAGGCGGGAGC
This sequence comes from Guadua angustifolia, assembly GCA_036346375.1. Taxonomy (NCBI): domain Eukaryota; kingdom Viridiplantae; phylum Streptophyta; class Magnoliopsida; order Poales; family Poaceae; genus Guadua; species Guadua angustifolia. The sequence continues at coordinate 48,679,793 of CM070520.1, read as the reverse complement.
TTGCACAGGTATTCCGGTCAGGTCTGCCTGATGGGGTCTGTACTTGCTAATGCAACGGTGTACGCCCTGCCGTATTCAGAAACATTGTGTTGGGTGTGTGAAAGTGGATCCACGGCTTGAGTGTGTGTTTCTGGTTCTACGACGGGGGTTAACATCCCAGGCTGGATTGAAGTCATGACTAAATAATGTAACGGCTATGTATGATCGCCTTGCCGGCACACCTAAGGAAGTGTGTCGTATGGCCTAGCAAAAAGGGTGGATCATTCCTTATGGGTAAAGTTGTACACCTCTGCAGAGTATAAATCTAATCGATTAGCTGCGTCCGCGGTAATGGGCACTTGGTGAAGTCATTCCAATGTTAGATTTTGGTATTTTTTTGAAAATTGGAGTTTCGGTTTGAAACGGATTTTGGCAACTCGTTTTATGTCCAAAGGAATCGACATATATGGCTGTTCAGTCGGGTAGACTAGTTATGCAATTGAATCTACTTTTCTGTAAATTACTTGTTCCCTAGCGATTTTATAATTGCGAATTGTAATCTAATATTAGTTTATGTTTTACTTCTTTGAGCAACTGCAAAATAACTAGAGCCTGTCATTGATTAAGCCTGCATGACTATTTATTTGCATTTGCTAACCACTACCAAGTCTTGCTGAGTACCAATGTACTCAATCTTGCTTTACACACTGTCTCAGATGATGAAGATTCAGTCTTGCCAGATGACGCGTTCTTTCAGTCAGGACGTGGGGATTTTGACGACGACTTCTTCTTCTAGGAGTTATCCCAGTCTGATGCCTGTGGGTTTTGGGGGCAATCCACCTGGGTTTTGGTTCTTTCCGCTGCTGTGTTGTTGCTACTCTATTATTATTTTTAGTGTTGTAAAATGCTCTGTATAATTAATCTTGTGCAGGTTATAAATATCCTGTTTGGTTGAGATATCATTGTTGTAAACATGTGTGTGCTAGCTACTGTTCCAAGGACTAGTACGGTATACACATGGAGGTTCCTGTTCATCAGAATGGGGTCTCACGGAACCACACCCAACCGGGCGATTGGAGAAACACTTTTGTTCCTGTTCTATGGGGCAGGAGCTGTCCTTCCGTCCGAGCTGTCATTAGGCTCCCCGCGCGTTTCGGCGTTCAGCGAGGAGGACCAGGAAGACCAGCGCCGAGAAGAAGCCAACCTTCTGGAGGAGGTGCGTGATCAGGCGGCTTTGCGTGCTGCTTGGTATCAGCAAAGCCTCAAGCGATACCACGCCACCCGGGTCCATAAGAGTAGGGGTGGGCATTTTTAAACCGAAACCGAATTACCGAACCGAACCGAATTAACCGATTATTTCGGTTTTCGGTTCGGTTTTTGTTTTGGTATAATTCGGTTTTCGGTGTTCGGTTCGGTTTTTCGCTTTCAAAAACCGAAATAACCGAATAGCCCATGTACAATACTATTTCTATAGTATTCTTTCTAAAACCACTAAACAATTCACATGTTATAATACATTTATGCATATGTTTAGTATATTAATATATTTTATTATGCTTATATTGTAATTACATATGAATATTATGTGGGTTTATCCATATTTTGTGTTGCAATATGAGAAGGACTAAATCTAATTTACCTAGTGTTATTTATATTTCGGTTAACCTAAAAACCGAAATAACCGAACCGAAATATTTCGGTTAATTCGGTTCGGTTTTTTATTTTTATCCGAGAAATTCGGTTCCTAGTTTTCAAAAACCGAATTATTTTAAAACCGAAAAAACCGAACCGATTAAACCGAAAAAACCGAATGTCCACCCCTACATAAGAAACCTTGGCGTTAGGCGATCTCGTCAGTCTTGGCGTTAGGCGATCTCGTCTTACACTGAAATTCAAAGTAGGTAGCGCAACAAGCTGTCTCCCCTGTGGGAGAGCCCCTTTAAGGTGGTCTCAGTCTCTCGGTCCGGGTCCGCCACCGCAGTGTTGAGGGCCGGATCCTCCACCTTCATCAGCTCGACCACGTACTCCAAGGCTTTGTACACGTGCGCTTGTGCCTAGGCCTCGTCGCCTTCAATTCCAGCCACAGTGGACATGGGGTCGAAGGAGGCGTCACGGCTGGCACAGCAGGCCAGCACGTACCCCGCAGTGGCGGCTGCGACCTCCCGCCCTTCTCGGGCGGAGCGGGCGGACAGGGCGGTAGGCAGGCCGGCGAGAGTCTCAGCAACCCGGGTGACGCAAAGGGCGTACTGCATCACCGAGGGCTCCAGTGGCTCGCCGAGCCTCACCCCTAGGGGCCGTAGGCTCCTGGCCATGCGATGGTAAGCAGGGCGAAGCATGACGGTGAGGTTGTGTAGTGTGCGGCGCAGTTCATCTTCTGTTTGCTTCCGCGCCGCTTCGACCTCTTGCGCCTGGGCGAGCAAGGCTACCCCACTCGCCTTCTCCCGTGCCAGCAGGGCCGGCCCCCTCTCCCTCTCCTATGCCAGCTCCTCGCGCAGCACCATCTGTTCGATCATCTGCGTCTCTTGCTAGGTGGCCACCGTGAGGAGGGCGCCCGAGGACACATGCACTCTGCCGAGCTCAACACGCGTAACCCCGGTGCTCACTGTTCTGCTGCCGCGCACAGCGCTACACCTCGCACTGTCCAGACCCAAACCGATCGAGCACACCAAGACAGCGTCGCCATGCTGGAGTTTCCCCACCGGTCTCCCTCACCGCCGCGCCCCCGCAGCATCAACGACGACAAGCCCTGCGTGAACCTCTGGTTTCGTTATTCTGTCCTATGCAATGTGCTAGGCATCTCTCGGGAGGATGATTATTTCTGGCTTGTGCTAGAGGACCTGCTTGTCATCTCCTGGCACTTGACGATGCTACAGCTTCACGCCCTGGAGTTCAACGACAGCTCTCTCAACGTGGCCTGGTGCCCTACATTTTACCTAGTTGAAGACTTTGTTACTCATTGAATACTTGTGTGCGGGGGTGGTTTCAGCAGCAGTACAGCTGCAGCATATCTCCACAGGGCTCCCCTCAACGGCGGTTCCTTGCTAGATCAAAGCTTCTAGAGCTCCTTCTTCTTGTTCATGCTTTTCTTAGGAGTTGCGCAAATATTAAAGTATGAATGAAAGATATATAGATGGTAATTATTTATTTCTTTACTTACTTCAAAATTTGTGCAACTTATTTTAGGAGATAAAACATTGAAGCATTGCTCTTAAAGCAACATTACAGAAACTTCCTGATCTGCTGAAAGCTTCACCCGCAATACGCTGCAATTCCCAGCTCCCTGGACGAACCACTTCTGTGATCGTCGTCTTTCTGCGAAACGACACAACTATCAAGCCACAACGAGCAGACACTGTAGATCACTGGCGTTGGGTCTTCAGGACGTTTCTGCTGGAAACAAGCCGCGTTCCTTGCCCACTAAATTATCCACACGACTGCAGCGTGTCCCATTAGCAACAACTGTTGATGCTTCTTAGGAAAACTGCCTAGCCACCGACCATAGTTACCCGATTTGTTGTAACCTCTACGAATTACGAACCGTATTTGTGACTCCGAACCGGTATAGAGTACAGAGTTCGTGTTCACAATAAAAATTAAAAGAAAAAAATGACGAACCGTGAATCCAAATAATACAACGTAACTCGGATAAACTGTGTTTCCGGTAACATGCTCCCACCATTTGTTCAACACTCTCTGGATGAGTATTGATATTCAGAGCACATATTGCCACCTGCCAAGCATATCTAGCAAGGGACAATGTAAGAATAAAAATGCATCCTGCAGGTCCTTTCCACCCTCTTTTCAGCACGTTATGCCTTGTCAACAAATTCTTCAGCGCCAAGTATACAGATCTGACACTGAAATCAACTTTTGCTTCTAGAGTTCACACTAAGGCCCTGTTTGGAAGCAATGTATTTTTACAGTTTCTAGATAATGCCATAGTTTCTAAGAATATCACAGTATTTTATACCATGAGGTGTTTGGTTACCATGCCAAAAACTCTGTATTAAAAACTATAGTTTGGTAGAAACTCTACTCCAACCTAAAGTTTTCTTGATTTTAGCTAACTTCTTGCCTATTTCCACTCAAATACCATGGTTTGTGATGTTGCATCCAAACAGTTGGTACTTCCAAGGAATACCATAGTTTTAAGGGGGTTTGCTAAAACCATAGTATTCATGATAAAACAATTGCAAATCATAGTATATCAAAATCATAGTTTTGAAAAATTATGCTTCTAATCAAGGCCTAACATGTCTGAAGTCTCTGAACTATTTATTCTCTTAGCTGCACCTCACTACACATTTGCTGTGTCTCCCCCCTCAGAACTTTTCTGAACCTTATACAACCAAAACCTTCCACAAACACTACTCACTTTTGGTATCAACGTTGCATGTGATGTGCTTCGAATAGTCATATGTAGCACCAGCTCCGACATGGATGAACTTCTACGGGAGCTTCTATGAAAACTGAAGAGATTCTGAAAATTCTAGCTTCATCAGATTCGTGAAACTGAAGCTGTAAATATATTAAAGGTGTTTAGATAGATCATCTTGTTTACATTTTAGACCAAAAATATAAATTTACTTTACTTTATTTTAGCCTACAAGTTTCAAATTTCAGGTGAAGCTGAAATTTGAACCTGAAATCTGAAACCCTACTAAACAGGCCCTAAGATATCAAGGCCATTGAGATTTTGCATCTAAACTCTAAATTTGACAAACGAGAATTGAGCTCGGTTGGTGCTCGTTGATATAGTCCATGTACTCCCACAAGTCCGGGGCCCATTTGAAATGTAGGATTTTTTCCCATGAATCCTACGGGAATTAAACATTTTATTGTGAAATTCTTATGTCCCAAACCGACCCTCAAATTCTATTTTTGCATTAAGCCCTACATCTTAATTTGGTTAACTGACCTTCGTGCATGTGATTTTTTTTTATAACCCCATCTAGGGGTGAAAGTGGACACGGGTGCCCACGAGGCCGCCTAAATCAGCCCACTAAAAAACGTTCCGTGGACACCCGCGTCGCAAATTAATCTTCGGCAGCTCGCGTCCGTGAAGCCCACCTAGCCCACCTCGTGTCCACTCTCGCCCGCATCCTACGGAGAAGACGCGAAGGGCTCCCTGGCTCCCTCTATGCTCTTGTCTCGCCGCCACCTCCCCCGATTCGCCGTCGCCTCCTCCGATTCGCCGTCGCCTCCGGCCTCCTTCCCTCACCCTCACTGGTACGGCTTTCCCCAATCCTCTTCCTGCTCCGATCTCCGCTTCCCCCCCTGAAAATCAACTCCTACTGTTTCTTTGAATCGCAAGAGGTGTTGCAGGGTCGTGTTTCTCTTGATCGGCTATTTCAGTTCAATTTGATCCGGGCTTTATTTGCTCCCCGTTACACGCTTGTGTCGCGATTGTGCAAATGCAGTAATACTGGGCTAGGATTTCTTCTCGACCAGTCGAGTTTCTTGCTACCTGTTCCGTTCTTGCCTATGTCGTGCGGATTTGTACTGCAGTAAGCGGATAATTATTATTACTAGTAAGTATGGGTAATGAAATTTCAGTTAAAAAATTACTTGGTTATGTTATTAAATGGTTCACCTGCTGGAAGTTAGTCGAGTGGAAGTGAGCTCTATCTAGTTTAACTCACATGGCCATGCTGTATGGACGAACCAGCAATGAAATTTCATTTTTCATATCATATGGCATAATTGCAAGTCCAAGTAGCGTCAGCAATGACAAGTCTTATGTTTTTCTAACACAAACATGGATATCTGAATGAGAATTCTATGTGTGCACTTTGCTGGTGGTGGAAGGCAAAACGATAGGCATGTTCACCAAGTGATTGTTTTATTCTGGAGTGAAATGCTCTAGATTTGAATGATGCATGGTGTATTATTTATCCATTTGTATTACGAATTGAGTGTGTGGGTAATTTGTGGTAATCATAAGGATTACCTTGACGCTTTGTTTTCTGAATGCGCTCCTGTTGGAGAAGTAGTTTGGGAGATAGGTGAACTCCAGTTCTTTTAATAATTATATATCTTATTAATAATTTCGAATAGGATGATTTGTTTCATGGCTCTAGTGCATATACACTGATACACATAACTTCATCAGGACCAACCACGGAGAATAACCAACCTTCAAGAAGTACTGTTGTTTATTTCAACATTTTGGATGTGAGAAAGAATGGTAGATGGGGATGGCAATGTTGCAACGGCCAATCAAATAGAGCCGCAGCAAGCAGGGATCTCCGTAGGTGGCGGGGAAGAGCAGCAATTGGCGGTTGGCGGCGATGAGCAACATCATCAGGGTAGTGGCGAGGTCCGTGATCGCGAGGAGCCATCGCTATCCAAGAAGTGTGTATCCTCCCCCTCCCTCTTGCAGTTCTTGATTCCCCATTTGTTAGTTTATTTTTCTGATTTGATGTTGTCGCGTGTTTACCGGATTTAGGTCCAGAAAAGAACAAAAGAGGAAGAAGACGCATAAGAGGAAGAAGCTGGAGGAGGATGGCCATGGTCCTAGGGAGGCAGGGAAGACAAAAAAGGTGAGACAAGAACACGGTTTTGGCCATAGCATGTCTGAATGGCTATCTTGCATGGTTTGCACTAGAAAACTAAAAATGTGTTGTCTTGTTGGGAGTTGGGACACGGCAATGCCATTAATTCACTTGTTTTCTTTGTTTCCTAGGGAGGACGTTCACCGTTAGCTATTCTATCAAGTCTAAGAATTCGGTCTCCAGTGGCGAATGTGGTGAGGTCACCAGGGGTAAACTTGTTGATATCAACACCTGGGACTTTGGCGAGAATGACGGCATCGAAACGAGGGATATCTCCATTAGAAGCTCTGCCTACCTCCTCTCAAACAAAACGAATGAGGTCTCCATCTCCAGCGACACCATGTTATACTGTACATTTTCCATCGCCGATGAGGTCTCCATCCTCTACGAGGACTTCCCATAGTGAGATTTTACTTACATGTTTTCTTCTTGATATAGAGTAAAGCATTGTCATTGTCTATAGCAAGTTGAAAATAGTGTTTTTAATGATTAGGCTCTAGACGTAAACCACGCAAGTTGAAATCCAATGTATGGAAGGAGGCCGAGCCAATATATCGTGATGGAAAACTTGCAGAAGGAAAGTGCATACATTGCCACCAAACCTTTCCAGCATCACGGGGATCAGGGACTAGCCAAATTGGAAGACACTTGAAGGTATGCGAAATGAGAACTAGAATGCATGATATGGTAGATAAAATGCATTCTTCAGCAACTTCATCTGAAGTAGTTGTCTTGAAAGATTGGAAATTTGATCCTGAGGTCTCACGTAGAGAACTTGTGCGAATGATCGTTCTCCATGAACTGCCCTTTTCCTTAGTGGAGTATGATGGCTTTAGATCTTTTGTGGCTAGCTTAAACCCAATATTCAAGATGGTTTCTAGAACAACAGTTCAAGCTGATTGCATTACATCTTATAAGGAGCATAGATCGCGTTTGCGAAATCTTTTCAAGGACTGTAATTCTAGAGTATCATTGACCGCTGACATGTGGACGTCAAACCAGAATCTAGGATACTTATGCATTACATGTCATTTCATCGACAATGAATGGAATGTCCAAAAGAGAATTATAAGATTTTGTCCTATGGAGACTCCACATGATGCTTTGAACATGTATAATGTAATATTGAAGAGCATCCAAGATTGGCACATTGAGGATAAAATCTTCAGTTTTACATTGGATAATGCATCAGTCAACACTGCAATGATCAACTTTCTGAAAGAAAATTTAGTAGAAAAGCGTCTTCTATATTGTCAAGGTAAATTGTTTCACATTCGGTGTGCTTCTCATGTCTTCAATATTATCGTCCAAGATGGATTAAAGGAAATAGGTACTACGATTGATAGCATTAGAAACAGTGTTAAGTATGTCAAGAGTTCGCAATCAAGAAGAGAGAAGTTTGAAGAAATCATTGCACAGGTGGGAGTATCTGAGAAGCACCCTTCACTTGATGTAGCCACTAGATGGAATTCAACTTTCCTTATGCTTAAGTCAGCGTTGCCTTTCAAAGCAGCATTTAATGCCCTAGCACAACAAGACTCAAATTACAAATATGCTCCCACGTCTTTAGAATGGAGATGGGCCGAAGATGTTGTTAATCTATTGAGGGTTTTCTACACTGCCACTAAAGTTGTTTCGGGTTCAAAATATCCAACATCTAACCATTACTTCCATGAGGTGTGGTTAGTTAAAAAATCCTTGGAAAATGGAATTAAAAGTAGAAACCCTACCATTGTGGCCATGGTAAAAGAAATGCAAGAGAAATTTGACAAGTATTGGAAAGAGTCATACTTGGCTAATTGCATACCTGTCATACTTGACCCGAGGTACAAGTATGACTATATTGAGTTTCGTTTGAAGATGGCATTTGGAAGTCATCTTTGAGAAACACCTTGATGAGGTTAATGAAGCTATGCGAATCCTTTTTGATGAATATGCTACTAAAGTGAGAGAAAGCAGTTGAGCATTTATCACAAGGAACAAATGGTGATGATGGCGTGGAGGCTGAAAATGACCCTCTTGCAGATTGGGATCAGCATTTAAGTGCCAAAAAGTTGAAGCAAGCAATGAGCTTGATAGATATTTAAAGGAAGAGTTATTCCTCGTGAGAGAATCTCTTGATATTTTGCAGTGGTGGGCGGTACAATCTCCCAAGTATCCCATCCTTTCTTGTATGGCACGTGATGTATTGGCTATCCCTGCTTCAACTGTTGCATCTGAGTCTGCGTTTAGCACTGGAGGAAGAGTTATTAGCGATTATAGGAGCAGGCTCTCCGGTGACACTGTGGAGGCCTTAATTTGTCTTCAAGATTGGCATAGAGCAACTAGTAAGCTCATTATTAATTATTTCTAACTTGTTAGTTTAGTCAATAATAATCGTATGTCGATTTCTGACTTTACAATGTTTCAGGCTCTTCTCACCAAAAGAACACACTAGCAGAGGATATAGATGATGATGATGATTGATGAGATGCATCGATGGTGTCCACAAATGACAAAACAATAAAGTTTTGGAAGGTATGCCTCAACAATCAACAATTATGGAGATTTCCTATGACCTTATATTACTAAACTGTTCTATGCTTTGTGGCTTGCAATTTCTTTAGAACCCATTATATTCAATGTGCGAAACTGAAAAAAAATCACCATCCATTGTTGACCACCCAAATGTTGTTGCTCTGAAGCATTGTTTCTTTTCTACAACTGAGAAGGATGAACTGTATCTAAACTTGGTTCTGGAGTATGTGCCTGAGACTGTTCATCGTGTTGTGAAGCATTACAACAAGAAGAACCAGCGTATGCTGCTTATATGTACCAGGTAATATCTTGTTATATGCCCTTTTCATATACTTATTGATCTTGATATTGTAATATACTTTGTCACTTGGTTAGTACTGTTCTGGCATGTTTTGTTTTGGAGGAAAGCAAAGATGCTTTCAAACAGCTTTGGCTAGATCTGAATTTTTGTTTTCTTTCTTACAAGATTGGTTTCCCGCACTAATTATTTTCACTATTTAGGTATGGCAATGTGAATTATGTAGATGAGAGGCATCGGCACAGATATGAAGTCTGTCTATTAATATTTGCCGGTTCATTCATCTAAATGCTAAGAAATCAGATGTCTATCGTATGCTCTCTTTATTATTTCTTACCTGCTCATTTTACCTACCATCTTCACAGGTGAATCCTGAGATGGTGTCAGAGTTTGAAAATGCTGGACTTCAATTTGTTGCCAAAGATGAGACTGGAAGGAGAATGGAGGTCTGACTTAGGCTGCCTGTATTTGGACACAGTGTTTGTGCTTATATGTTATCCTGGTGAAAGTGGTGTAGACCAGGTGTTGAAAGTGGTGTAGACCAGAAGCTGTTGATCTTGTGTCTAGCCTCCTTCAGTACTCACCCAATCTAAGATGCACTAATTTACTTTTAAATTAGTGGGTTTTGTGGGTTTATATGTTATAAGATTTAGTGGGTTTATATGTTATGTTCTAATTTACTTTTAAAAGAGAATTATAAGATTTAGTGGGTTTTGTGGACGCCGCATTGCCCGCATAAATTTTTCGCGGGCTACCGCAATATCCCACGTAAACATTTGCGGTCAATGTGGACAATGTGAATTCAACCCAAAATGTATCCCACTTGCATCCATAACCCCATCCCATCATTTTCCCCGTCTTTTCCCCTATTTTCTCATGCCAACTGCATCTACGTGACTAGGGCTTTGTACACGGGTTAATGCAGTTTAGGTGGGTCGGTGTGTCGCGAACAAATGAATTTTTTTATTTAATATTTATTTTAAAACATATTTTCAGAACTAGTCGTCCATGGAAAAATTTTCAAAACTACCGTCAAATCGCCCATGCGACGTCAGACGCTGCGAAGGCGGGTCCCACTAACGATCGGCTAACGCTTGGAAGTCGTTCGCGTCGCGTCGGCGATGGACACGCGTCGCCATCTGGGCGATCGTCGCCGAGGCGGGCGATCGCCATGGCGGCGCGATCGGGTCATTTAAAATACCCCATGAAAGCAACAGATTTAATTTTTTATTTAATATTTATTTTAAAACATATTTTCAAAACTAGTCGCCGCATAAAAATTTTGAAAAGTACCCTCCGTCGCCTCCGCCAGCGATCGCCCCCTGACGGGCGATCGTGGGCTGCCTAACGGCAAATCTCCGAACCTAACTAAGTAAAAAAATAAAAAATGTACATTCGCCTGGCAAGCAATCGATCTTGTAAATTTTTTTGAATTTTTGTTGTAAATTGTTTGTACAATAATTGTTATATTGAACCGGAAGAATTAGAAAAAACTTATTGTCATGTAATGAATCGGAAAAGGCACTTTCATGACCCACGAAACCACGTAAATCGTGGCCACTTAGGTGTTTTTAGCCTCATGACAAAGGCGGACACGGTCAAAAAAATATGAAAAAAATCAAGGGCGGCCTACGCAATGCGAGCTACGACTTTCGTACGGGCAAGATGGCCGGACGTTGCCCCGGCATTTTGTTGCGAAAATCGGAAAAGGCACTCGCGGTCACGAAACCACAGAAATGGTGGCCACTTAGGGGTTTTCGTAGCCCCGCGGGACAGGCCGGACACGGTCAAAAAAATATGGGAAAAATTAAGGGCGGCCTACGCAATGTGGGCTACCACTTACGTACGGGCGAGATGGCCGGACGTTGCCCCGGCATTTTGTTGCAAAAATCGGAAAAGGCACTCGCGGCCACAAAACCACGGAAATGGTGGCCACTTAGGGGTTTTCGTAGCCCAGGGACAGGCGGACATGGTCAAAAAATATGGGAAAAATCAAGGGGGCCTCGCAATCACGGGCTACCACTTACGTCTGGGCGAGATGGCCGGACGTTGCCCCGGCATTTTGTTGCGAAAATCGGAAAAGACACTCGCGGCCACGAAACCATGAAAACTTTTACGAGGTCAGAAAATTTTGAAACTTTTTATGGAGGTTCCTGATAAATCAGTGATATTACCATAAAAATTTCAAATGATTTTAATATATGAGGAATTTTTTAAAATTCAAACAATACATATATAAGGGCACATACACCGAAAGTTCAGATGATAAAATAAGCAATAGATTAGATTATATTATATTACATGGGCATTACAATAGTGACGAGGTTAATAAGGAAAGCACTGTTTGTCATGGTGGAACAAATGATCGTTCCGCCTATCTGGGTACAGCCAGAATGATGTAAGACATTTTCTGCATATTACCTGACCCGTTCTAATATTGCGACGTGTCATCGGACACCGCTCAATCCCTACTATGAAAGAACTCCATGGGGTTCCGCAGTTCTCCCAACTGTCGCCCATTGGGTGGCCTATGCCGTACGTCTCGGGTTTATAAGACTTAAATTTTGGTTGTTGTTTATGTGGATTTCTGCCCTCCCATATGGGCATGTCATCCCGATTCCCGGCGTCCCCTATGTTAATACCACCCGGGTTCCCGGATGGTCCGTGCAACGCGTCGAGGATTTGTAGCGTGGTGCGGACCTCGGCTGGCTGCTTCCCCTTGTCCCTTCTTCTTCGAGAGGAGGAACCCTCAGGCACCTCTGCTGTGTTGGCCGTTGGCGGAGACATGCGGAGACGCCTGCTCTTTTTCGGCTCGCACTCCACTATATGGTGCAGGAGGTGTGTGTTAGGCTTATGCTTGGACAACCGGAAGCGTGCCCTACAGTCCATGCAGTATGCCCGCTTTGGTGGTTGCATAACACCGTGAGCGTACTCGAAGTCCGCTTTTCTCAGCGGTAGTGGCACCACGGAGAGGGTTGCTCCCCGCTTATCCCATGCAGTTGCACGAGATGTGGGTGGTGCGTCTCCGGGTCCACCGGTTGAAATACCAAAGACGTTCATTCTCGGCCAAGGGCACCGGTAGAATCTCCGGTCCGCTAGATCACCGTGGCGGTATCAACCATCGCCTCGAGGCCATGTCACATAAACGTTGAGGCTTTCGGGTGGCCCCGAGGAGGTTCCTCCTTTGACTTGTTGATGTTTGCAAGTGTCCTTTTGAACTCCCAAAGCGATGAACTGGTTTAGAACTACTACTTTGTGAGTTCAACATGAGTATGTCGCATGAAACTCACCGATCGGTTGGCCCCTTAGCGCACCGCCCTAAGCTCTGTCGATCTAGAAAAGGACATATCTGGCGGCCTCTCCCACCGGGTGAAGTTCTCGGCGAAGCGGGGTAGTTGTCGTGGTAGTTATTGAGAAATTAAGTAGTCACGTCGTTCGACCCGTCGATCCATTGGAAGAAGCAACAAGGCCTCGTCTTTGAGAAAAGAAAGAACGATGCATGAGATGGTAGTTTTACCTCATTGTGTGGGCCTTGATGGGTTTACCTTATGCGTCGGCCCACAGCGATGAGTGGTAGCGGCGGCCGCTCCATGGGTAGATTGCGTCATCTTCGTCGGTAGGTTGCGATCGCATTTGGGTCGGGGCAACTCCGTGAGAATCTGAGGCGTCGCCATCTTGCATCCGGATATTCGTGGCGGGAGGACTTTTGCTTGCTGAAGAGGCGACGGTAGAACGACATTATTCTCTCTCCTTCCCTTCTCTCTTGTTCTTTCTTGTTCTCTCGCTGCTGGGTATGCGAGGCGTCTTGAGCGAAGATTATAAAGGGTAGATATCGCCTGGGTATGGGGCGATCGCCCCATTTCGGGGCGATATTTACCTTCGGGCAGTGTGCCTCCTGACATATCAGGGCTATCGCCCCATTTCGGGGCGAAATTTACCTTCGGGCAGTGTGCTCCCTGACATATCAGGGCTATCGCCCCATTTCAGGGCGAAATTTACCTTGGGGCAGTGTGCCTCCTGGCATATCAGGGCTATCGCCCCATTTCAGGGTGAAATTTACCTTCGGGCAGTGTGCCTCCTGACATATCAGGGCTATCGCCCCATTTCAGGGCGAAATTTACCTTCGGGCAGTGTGCCTCCTTACATTTTCACAGCAGGCTATTTTTTCATCGTTTATTAATAGCCAATTATATATTGTCGAGCTATGCGGACGTTGCTCCGGCACGAAGTTGCGAAAATCAGAAAAATAAGCTGAACGACATGGCTAAGAAAACATAACCTACGCAAATGCAAGCACTTAGTTCAGATAGTTAGACAACATGGTGCTGAAGATAAATAAATTACAAAAGTACAAGCTGCAAATAAGTCGATCCACGGCAACGCCTCTGATCTGCTTTCGGTGGGACGTGAGTGGCGGCGGCGACGGACGACCCTCTAGCCCGCCACTGCTCCTCGGGGTAGCGTAGTACATCGGCGGCTCGGGTGTCTGCTGGGGTGGTGGCCCGTGGTCCTCGGTGGACATGAAGCGGTCCACGTCGAAACACGCATTCTCGTCAATGTCGCCGCGTGCTCGAGTAGTCGATAGCACCGTCGCGGACTGCGCGTCACCCCACCACGACACCGCGCGGTTTGTCTGCGAGGCGAAGATCGCCCCGCGTCCCCACCGTGGCATCGCTAGCGTCGTGTGGGAGGACACGAGGGCACGTCTTGGGTGACGTCGGGCGGTGTGGGCCGACTTCATTTGGGCGAGGTGTGGGCACGCCTCCACTAGGCGGGGAGGTCTTGGTGGCGGGGCACCACGTCTCGGCCCCGGCGGTGGTAGGCCGCACATCCGCCCCATCGTGGCGCCACAAACTAATTGTTTCCGCTGCTGAAAGGGGTGAGCACGACGTCGCGTCGAGGCCCGCCAACACGGACTCGAACTCCCGTACATCGCCTACCAAGGCGTGCTGCAAGTAATGCCGGCTTGATTTGAGTTAATTTACATAAAAACATACGTGTAGGGTTTTGGGGGTGACCCTTACCGCAATGTTCTCCTCCGGGACATCTGTGAAGGTCGTCTCGACACCGATGGGAATGGGACATACTCTGGCTGGTGTGTACTCAGCCGTAAGCCGAGTCGTGGCGAACGATCCATGTAATCATCGTCACGCGCACGGTCGTGCGCGCGGGTCTCGTCCACCACATCTGGCCGCCTCGTCCCACTACATCATCCACGGTATCATCGCCCAAAGAGCGGGTGCCTAGTGGATGCCCCGACGGGTCATCACGCAAAGAAAACGACGCAATTTACATACAACATTCATTCATTTGGAATGGTAAGTATTATGCTCGGGACACTTACATGGCGCGGCACGTGAGACAATGTGAGTACTCGCAGGGGGAAGTGGAAGAGGCCGAATCGCCAAGACACCGGTCGGCGAAGTACTCCTCGGCGCACGCAGTCAAAGAGAGGACCTTCGGGTGAGCGAGCCGATGGTCACGCCCGACAAAGCTCGGACAGCCCGTGAGGTGCTCGGACACAGCGTCGCCTTGTTGTCGGTGTCCATCGCTGCGTCCTCGTCGTGCGGCACTGTCAAACTCTCGAGCGAACTCGAGTGCGACTTCTTGGTCTGCGGTGGGCGTATACCCGCTGCGAAACAAAAAGTAGTGTGTCTTATTAAAGTGTCCAAATTAGGGGTTAGATACAAGGGGCATACATCATTTGAACCCGAGAGGCCCATAGTGGGCGGTCGATCTGGGCTGGTGGTGTGTCGGTCGAGTGAGTACGGCGCTGGTCAACCAGCAGACCTCTGAAGGAGAAGTGCTCCGGGACCACAGTGCGGTAGTAGAACGCGGCCCGTCAGCGGCGCCTCTTTGCCTACCTTGAGAGCGGCCTCAGACAGACCCGATGCGTGCATCGCGAGCACAGCGAGCCCGACCACTTTGCACCATCGTGGCCTGGCAGCAAAGTTAGACATGTCTGTCGTAGAGATTTTAACGTAATGTGTTACGGTTCGCGGGGTGTCGGCGATAAACTGGCGAACTTCGATCGGTCTGCGGTCCACCGTGTCCCGTGCGAGGCGGGAACATGTACCAACCGAACAGGACTAGCGAGTGCGCCTCGGTGGCGTGCGAGTCCTCCTCGTCGGCCTCGGGTGGAGATGCTCGGCTGCGGCATTGATGCAGATTGTTAGCGACTCGGTCGCGTATCCGTTAAGTTGCAATGAGCGAGGTACTAACAAGTGAACTGGAGTAGCCACGCTACGGACTCGTGCTTCTCATCATCACGTGGAGCCACGTCACGGGCGGCCGCGGGTGTCGGTCCACATGGGCGAAGCGCGCCTCCAACTGCTCACGCCAATCGAGGGGGGCATCGTGCGGCACAACTGCAAGACCCGTGCAGGGGAGGCCGAGGAGGTACGACACGTCCTGCAGCGTGGGAGACATCTCTCCGCACGGCAGGTGGAACGTGTGTGTCTCCGGTCTCCACCGGTCCACGAGAGCGGTCAGCAGGGACCGGTCGTAGGAGAACCGTGTGACGTGCGAGCCCTCCACAGTCGTCTGCTCCACCATCCGGCAGAATGGAAGTAAGCCGGCAGCTCATAACCTGCACGTAGTGTGTAGCGTCATTAAAATTCCATAGCAGGTAAGTAAAAGAGTGCAAAAACTCGGTAGCTTACTGTGGAACCCAGCGCGGGTCGATCCGAAGAAACTCGTTAACACCCGAGACCGCGATGTCCCCACCCGACCCTCAGCTGCGGACAACCTAGACCGGTGGGTCAAGTCCACGTCTTGGTCTAGCGACTCGGGAGTAGCGTCGGCGACACACCCAACTCTCGCCATAAATGCTTTGTACTGCGTGGTTACAAAGCAAATTCATGGTTAGAAAGCAAATTCATGGTACACGTTGCAACTACAAAAATTAAATGAAAAGTAATGCAATGTTCCATATTCAAATATTACATTAACAGGGATAACAAATAAGCTGGTACATACAATCGAAAATACATTGGCGGGATAACAAATAAGCGGTACATAGAATCGAAAATACATTGATGGGGACAACAATTAAGCGGTACATAGAATCGAACATACATTGGCGGGATAACAAATAAGCTGGTACATAGAATCGAAAATACATTGGCGGGACAACAAATAAGCGGTACATAGAATTGCATTATGCACAATTACGACGCGCCTCGGACTTCGTCCATATCGTTCCTAATCGCCGTGTCCTTCGACCTTGACCTTACCTTCAACATTGGATGTCGGTACCCATCGATGCCACGGAGGGGGCTGCCGTGAACGATCCATCGACCGTGCCGTACACCTCGTTATGCCGCGTGTTGAGAACACTTTGCTTGTAGTAGTAGTGGGAGATGTCACGGACGACATGATCGGTGTGTCTACTTTCTTTGCGGCAATCACGTCGCGAGCACGGCAAGTGCAGCAGCGTGGCCTGGCGAGAACACTCGCGATCGGCAGCTCGGAGTATGCACGATGGGAAGTCCTCTCCGGTGGGCACCTCTTCGACCCGGTCACCGCGATGCACGTGGTACCTCCGTTCCACGCCACTCTCCGTGTCAGCGATGTGTCTGTGCCTTCCGTGTCTTGTTTGCCATGTGCGTAGAGACAACCGTCGAGTCACGACAGCGATTGTCCGACATACATGCAGCGAAGGCCTTGTGCCGTTCAACGAAATATCTTTGGGTGCCTAGTAACACACCCTCAACAATGCCCACCAGGGAGGCATCTCGCGCCTTTCATTACCCGGTTGTAAATCTCCGCCAGAGTTGGTTGTCATTATTCCATAGCGGAACCGCCCTCGTCATCTGAATGGACCATTTCTCCAGCGGCTCGTGTCGCATCTAGTCCGTGAAACTCTTTATGCTTGCCCGACCTCTCGCCGGATGTTTGGTCTTGTCGGTGGGGAGCGCACACAAAGCGTGGGGTCATCTCCTTGCTCGTGGTACACCATAGGGTTCCTTAGCGAACTAAGCGCCATCCCTTGGATTCGATGATTGCTTCTTGGTTAGTTCATCCAACGTCCTCCTGACTCGAAACTTCCTCCGCCGTTCTGTTTGCACAACCGCTTGAACATGTTCATAAGTTCCTTGTTCTGGCCAGCGGAAAAAATTGGCACCCATGTGCCTCATACCCACTCTTGAGTCTGCCACTTTCTTTGCTCCCACGGCGTCGGACCCTTGTTGCATATCCACGATCGCCCTCGGCAACCTGCATGTCGGTCATGGATGACACATACATCGAGGCGGTCTTACTGGCGCCATCTTGACTCTTTCAAGAAACTAGTACCAGCTCTTGGTGTTTTCCCCCTCCACGAAGGCCAATGCGGCCGGTAGAACACAGTTGTTGGCGTCCACCGCGATGCGGTTAGAATCGGCCCTTGTATTTCCTGTGAGGAATGTGCGTCCATGCAAATGGCCAGGCGGCAGTCTGCGAAAGGCATTAATGCATCGCCGAGGGCGAAGAAGGCCATTGCAAGACCCACTTACCCACACACGCACCATCCGCGGGAAACTCCGCAAGGTCGATTACCGTACTGGGATTCCTACTTGATATTGCCACGAGCAAGTGTGGAATATTCTCGTAGAAGCCTCGTGTGTCGAACCGTATTTGCAAAGTTGTTCTTTTTGCTCTCCAAGCCTTTCCATAGCTAATCTTGTCTTTGAAACCTCTCCTCCACGGCTCGATAATGGATCGAGGCTGCGGTGCGGATTGTCGGCGATCGACCATAAAACACATTTGCCACCCAAGTGGACGACAGTTGCGGTGTTCTGCTCCGCTTCCTCCAGTTAGCGATTATGCTCGTCACTATGGAACATTTCGATAGTCCCTCCACTTCCCCTTGTATGCATGCACCGCCATGAGCGAATCAACTTCGCACTTCACGTCGTAGTCTTTTTGGTGGACTTCACTACCTGAATTGGCGCCAAGAGACATTGACGATGCTTCACCGCATCCATCACGGCCTCCTTGTCTTTATATATGGCCCCTCTGCGACCTCGTTCTCATGATACTCCCATGCATCTCTGTTCCTTCATTCATTGTCGGTCTTGAAATTATAGTTAGTCCACGCCGGGACAGCACCTCGAGTATTGTCCTCCTCGTCCGGCGTTCGCCATCGAGACTTCCTCATCTGCACGGTCCTCCTCCTCCATCAACTGAACTATGTGCTCCACCTCCTCCCCTCGTCGGCCACCCCGCGCCTCCACGGTGGCTCCTCGCCCCCTCGATCCGTCGCCACCGCCAACCTCGCCACCACCTTCATCATCGCATTGTTGCATATCTGTCCTCTCCTCCGTAATATCTACCCGACATCACGCACCTCAGACATCGATGGAGGTACACAGTACCAATCTACCAAAGAACATGAGCAGCCAACCCGCTCTCTGGCGTACCCAACATAGCTCCTCCATGCCGAGGTCGCGTTAATAGGAATCACTCTCCATAAAAAAAGTCCTGCATACGACTTACTCTCGCTCTAACCCTTGATAGAACACTCTGGGCATCCAAACCGAACATCAAAATATCCACTCCATCAAACCCTGTATGTCCTATCTCTCGGCCTAGATATGCCTGTGTGATCTTTGAAAATACCGACAAATCGACTCCATTCGCCCTTGTGCTATCTCCCCATCTCCATAGAATATCTGAAAATACAATTTCTCCGACATATTGCCTACAACGTCGAGCAAGAAAAAATCATCATTTCTCCACCTAACAGCTATATAAATGTTACAATATATTGTCGTCAAATTTTACCCTCTTGATTTGTAACGACGCCTACCATGTTTTTAAATATACTAATTTTTAACGTAACACGGTCATTGACTATAAATAAGTAATTAGATTACCTATATTACATACCGCAAATACTAAATATTAAATCTCTAAAATATTAAATACATAAAGACTAAATATTAAATCTCTAAAATATTACATACATAAATACTAAATATTAAATCTCTAAAATATTAAATCTAGTAAATACTAAATATTAAATCTCTAAAATATTACATCATAAATACTAAATATTAAATCTCTAAACATTGCCTAATATTTGTACTATCAATCCTAACTACATTAAATTTCTAAATACTATATTAATTCTCAACATCTCAATCCTAATATTTCTAAATATTACATTAAATCTCTAAATACTACATTTCTACATTTCTAAATACTACATTTCTACATTTCAAAAATTACACAATACTAACATTTCAAAAAATATGAGTACAAAATATTCAAACTTACCTTCACAAAAATAGCGGATATTTTTTCCTCTTTTTCTTCCCTCCTTTTTTCCTCCCTCTTTTTCCTCTCTTCTCTCCTCTTTCTTTCTTCCTCTCCTCTTTCTTTCTTCTGCGACATTCGTAAACAAATGAATATTGTTGCTTTCATGGGGGTATTTTAAATGACCTGGTCGCGCCCTGCCCAGGCGATCGCCCCTGCCCCGGGCGACGACCGCCCAGACGGCGACGCGTCCCTCTCACAAATGACGAGCCGAGCGACCTTCGTTCGTTTAGTCGGCCGTTAGTGGGACCCGCCTTCGCCGTCTGAGGCGATCGCCTGGCGAGGCGACAAGCGGTAGTTTTGAAAATTTTTCCCGCGGACGACTAGTTCTGAAAATATGTTTTAAAATAAATATTAAATAAAAAAATTCACGAACAAATAACAACTCCATCCTCGTAGAAATGAGCTAACCCAATTGAACTACCGACCCAACCCAGTCCGCCTGCCTCTCCCTCTTGGGACCATTCCCAGCCCACTTCGCCTCTTCTCTCTCTTCCCTGGGCTTCTCATGCACCGGCCCACCCATCCAGCCCATCTTATCTGCGTCGTCCTCAACGGGAACACCGGCCCCGTTCGCCGCCCGCAATCTGGACGCTGCACAATCCCCGCCGTGCATCGGCTCACCGCCACCAAAAGGGAACGGCGGCGTCGACGCCATGGCCGTCGATTGCGGCGCCGCAGGCCCCCTCGATCCAGGTCCCTCCTCCCTCGCGCGCCATGCGATCCTGTACACCGTGACACCGTGCGATGCCATGCAAAAGCCGTGGCACAAGGGAAACCTCATTCCTCTTGGTTTACAGAGTGCAGTAAGCAGCATATTACACAATTCCTCTGGTCAGTTTAGAATCGAGTAGTAGTAGTAGTAGCTGGCATACATACAACCAATTTGCAACTATTCTAGAGCTCAGTGGACGTCAGGGTCAAAGGCCCCTAGACATCGCTCTAGTTTATGTCATCTTAGGGCAGTGCCAAATGCATATAGTTTCTATAACTTCCATGTCATCTAGACACTACATGTAGAAACTATGCTCCCAATGGATAGTTTCTTCAAAATAAACTCTCATCCAATCTCCTCTTTTCTCTTATTTTCTCACCCAATCCTTTTTTTCCCCTTTCTTGGTACTTGTGTAGAAATGGTTTCCTGCATGAGAAATGATTTCCTTCTCTTTCATCATTAACTCTACCTCCACATCA
Organism: Guadua angustifolia; assembly: GCA_036346375.1. Classification (NCBI taxonomy): domain Eukaryota; kingdom Viridiplantae; phylum Streptophyta; class Magnoliopsida; order Poales; family Poaceae; genus Guadua; species Guadua angustifolia. The sequence goes on along the minus strand of CM070520.1, from coordinate 48,658,952 downwards.
CCATTTTGCTTACATGGCAACCTAATTAATGCTATGGAAACTATCCTAGTCATCCCATTGGGATTGCCCTTATTGTTCTATCTTACTCGAGTTGGGCAATCTAGGGACAAATTTATGACCAGTCCGTACTCCGTGTGACATAATTTTGGCATTTTAATTTCAGCTGCATCGAACTCACCCATGTCTGAATGTGTTTCAGATCACAAGAATTCAAAAAGCCATGATCAGGAGGCCACAAAATCCGATACTTCTCTTTGTTTCCTACCTGAAACTACTAAGCTTAAACGCTCACATTTCCTTCCAGGTTGCAAATAAGCTTCAAGCTCGCACGTAACACCAAACAAATTTAAAACTGCGAAAACAAATTGCTATACATGAATTTTTTTTTAAAGAGCAGCAAGAGGGTTGCTGCAAATTTCATTAAGAAGGAAAAAGAGGGGTGGCCCCGTTTTTATGAGGAAATAACCGGTCCCGAAAAAACCTTACAACTCACATAGCTACACTCCTGAAAAACGCATACGACTTACACACCCTAAAACCACTCTCAAAAGTAACAAAACACTACTCATAACCAAACACCTTAAGCCGCTAATTAGGTATGCGTGCTTAGCCATGCAAATCCGCATCCTTGATTGATGTAGCAACCGCTTCGGTTGTTCTACTCTTCCTTTGGAATATGCGTTGATTTCGCTCAAGCCAAAGATTCCACCAGAAGTAAATTAGAAGACCATCCAAGTCTCGTCGTTTGTCCTTGTCATATTGGCTTCGTAACCTTCTCCACCACCTGTATATGGAGCCGCCATGACTTACATTCCTCCACCGATCTAATCTTCCCCATCGCAGTAGAAGCTCCCATACTTGCTTAGCGAAATAACAGTCTTTACAGAGGTGATTCGTTGTTTCCGGTGATGCATTGCAAAAGCTACAAACCGCACTGCATGGCCAACCCCTTTTGAGCATGTTATCAGCTGTTAGGATTTTGTTGTGAAGCAAAGTCCATGCAAAAAATCTACATTTAGGTTCAGCTTTAGCCTTCCATATTGGTGCGATCTTCATCTTACCATAAACCGTGTCAAATTGTACAAGGTAGGCACTCTTTGTTGAGTATTGCCCATTAGATGTCCAACGCCAGGTTATTTGATCATCTCTCTGCCCCTCTATGTTAACTGTTCTTATTGCTTCATGAAGAGCAACGAACTCCCTTACCTCCTTTTGAGAGTTAACCGGAGTACACAAGCGGATCCAGTAATTGTTTGCCAAGGCTTGTTGGATCGAGATGTTCTTTCTTCTAGCGAGTTGAAACAGGGTCGGAGCAATGTTTTTTGGGGCTTTTCCTTGTACCCAGCTTGATCTCCAAAAATCAACGAGCTTACCATTTCCTATCGTGACCACCGTTGAGGCGTTGAAGAGAGCTAAATCCGTTTCATCGCAGGGTAACTCCAGTCCCGTCCAAGCCCTTTCGTTGTTTTTCCATTTGAACCAAAGCCACCGAAGTCTCAGTGCGCGGGCAAACCGTTCCATATCCTTTATACCTAGTCCCCCTTTGGCTTTTGGCAGGCAGGTTACTGGCCATTTGATCAAGTAATGACCTCCACTACAGTTTTGCGGTTCTTTTCCGCTCCAAAGGAAACTCCGTCTAAGTTTATCAATGCATCGAATCAGCCATCTTTGCGCTGGAAAGACAGTCATATGATAAATTGGTTGTGATGTAAACACAGATTTTACTAAGGTTTCCTTGGCTCTAGAGAGGTTACCTTTCCATCCCTTCTTTGTTGCTCATCTTGTCAATAAGAGGTTGCATTTCAACCCGCCTGAGTTGCCTGATGTGTAAGGGGAGACCCAGGTATTTCCCTGGGAAGGTTGAGAGTTTCCCTGGGAAAATGTTCAATAGTTCGTGGATTAAGTCTTCTTGGCATCTGATCGGATATATTTCGGTTTTGGAGATGTTTATCTTCAGACCCGAGCATTTGCCAAAAATTTCCAGGATGCGGTTAAGGGCTATCAGTTCTTCTGCTTTTGCATTTAGAAATATTCCAGCATCGTCTGCATACAATGAGTAGTGAAGTCTTGCCGTGGGCGGGAGCACCGGTTTGAGAATACCCCTATTCGTTGCCAATTCCAGAAGGCTTTGTAGGGGGTCAATTGCCAGAATGAAAAGGAGGGGTGATAAAGGATCACCTTGTCGCACTCCACGCGCATGTCTTATCATCGCCGTTGGTTGCCCGTTAACTAGAATTCTCGAAGATGAAGTCCTGAGAATTGCAGCCACCCATTCTCGCCATTTCCACCCAAAGCCTAGGGCCTGAAGGACTTCAAGAAAATAACTCCAGTTCAGTGAATCGAAAGCTTTTGATATATCTAATTTGATGAAAAGAACCGGTCTGTTTTCTTTGTGCAGCTTTCGGATTACTCTTTGAACATATAAGAAGTTGTCGTGGATGCATCTCTTTTTTATGAAGGCGTTACGAGAGCGAGACCAATTCATCTAGCTTGGGTGCAAGCCTATTTGCCATAATTTTGGTGATAATCTTCATAAAGCTATTTATTAGGGTGATGGGCTGAAGCATTCCATTCTATCGGCATGTTGAGTTTTCGGAGTAGGACAATGTTGGCTTCGTTAAACTTGTGCAAATTTTCATGTCGCAGATTAAAGAAGTCTTTTATTGCTTCCACTAGATCGTCTTTGATGATGTTGAGGCAGGTTTTGTAAAATAGTCCAATGTACCCATCAGGTCCTGGAGCCTTCTGAGTAGGAAGCTCCTGTATGGTGTTAATAATTTCGGCCTCAGTTATCTGGGCCTCCAGCTCGCTGAGGTCTCTAGTATTATATCCCAAGGCCTCCCAACGAAGAGCTTTTTCCCTTCTACCGTGTTCTCCCAATCCCTTTGTGAAATACAGGTATGCTTCTTTTAATTTGTCCTGTTGGCTGATCATAACTCTGTCGTCTCTTTGTAGGACTCGAATGAGATTTCTACGTCTTCTTGAGCTGGCCATCAGGTGGAAGAAACGGGTATTGGAGTCCCCCATACGGATGTTAGTTAGTCTAGCGTGCTGTCTAGCTCTTGATTTCTGAATGGCAGCTAGACCAAGAAGTTTGGTTTTAAGGAGTTTTCGGAAATCAAGCTCATGTTGAGATAGTGGTCGTCTTTCTTGAGTGCTGTCAAGTACAGTTATGATGACTTGAATTAACGCTGTTTGCAGCGCTAAATTTGCGAAAGTTTGTCTCCTCCAAGCTTTTAGAGCCTGAGCAGTTCTGAGCATTTTGATATTCAACTTGAGCATAGCGTTGGACGTTTGGACCGGTTGTGTCCAGGATTGAGACACAGTCTCTTGGAACCCCTGCACAGCAAGCTTCGAAGCGAAAACCCTTAAAGTGTTGGAATGTAGCATTTCCTTGCATTAGGAGTGGACAATGATCGGACGTCATAGTCGCCGTTGCGCATCGATCAGCGTTTGGGAACAACATAATATGGTAAACTTGGTATACACAATTTTCATAGCTATACAGAATTTTCATGTTGATAATAAGGATACTGCTATGTGAACAAAACACATCCATGACCAAACTAGCAAGAAAACAACATAATATGGTAAACTTGGTCCAGCTAGACGAGCTAAGGCTCAGTTCGTTTAGGCTTGAGCTTAAGCTTATTTGGCTTCTACACCTCTATAAGCCACAAGCCAAAACAAATAGTATTTTTTCAGCCAGACGGAGAGAAGAAGCTTCTAGCCCAATTTGCACTAGCGAGAGAAGCAAGGAAAACGATGCTTCTCGGGGTGGTTGGAGCTTCTAAAAATCTCACTTTCCTGGTACTCTTACGACTTAACTATTATTTACGAAAAATTGCCATCCTCATTCAGCTCCAGCAGTTTCTTCCAGCTCCAGCAGCTTCTTCCAGCTCCAGCCAAATAAGCTCAAGCTCCAGCCTAAATAACTCATTACTGTCTAAGCTGTTCCACTGAGTCGAACCAAAATGAGGATCCAACAGATAAAAGGCAACATTCTTGTCGCTGCTGCAAACTTTACCTTCATTTCTTAACCATCAAGAAGTAGTAGATCAGCCAGGAAGCCCAAAATCTTCTCCTCGAAATCTGTACAAATACGAAAGGCATTGTAAGTTCCGAGGGGCGTCATTGTTGACAAGGAACTTGAAATTCAAGAATAGACTACTCAGTCCATCAGAATTTCACATGACTAATCCCAACATAATTTAACTATACCAAAGTTCGAACAAATGTTCTATTAACATGGGGAGTGAAAACTTCACTACTTACTAGGTTAGTTTTCTAGAAATATCATTTGACCATTTCCAATGCAAATATTCTTAGCGAGAACATCAGGCTAAACCGTCTCATTACGATATTCAGATGGACCTTTAATGTTGAATTCTAGCCGATAGTGCAGAGATGCTGGTTCCCCTGGTTGTCTGGGGAGACAATTATGCAGAGGAACTATGTTTTCTCACCAGAGCAGAGAATGAAGTTTTAAAGGTAATTAGCATGTAATTTATTGGAGGTTATTGTTCTATTATTCACATAGAAGCGAAAGAGTGATCAAGAGGAGCAAAAAAATTTTGATTGGAGATTTCAACATTAGATATTTTCATAAATGTGCAATAACATGAGGGGGTACATCTCCTAAGCTGATTATAAGGTCAGGTACCGAAATGTCAGAAGTGGAATGAAGAGGAAATATAATAACTGAATAAAGTGAATTTCAAGAAACCCTAGGTTTTGGGGGCAAAGTAACACAAAACCCTAGGTTTTACAATTTTGCGGTTAGAACCTTGTAGATGGAGAAATCACGTACCAAGAATTTGGGAATGCTAGCACAAAGTCAAAAGCAATTACTTCAATTAATAGAAGTTCCACATGAATTAATTTTATAGAAAACAGTCCGAATCCTTCAAAACTACTTCTGAAACGCTTCCAAGCGAGGCAAATTCTGTCTGTTTGTTTTTTCTCATTGAATTGCATATGTTGCCGGTAATCAAATTACGCAAACCAAAAGTTATGTAAGGCATGATGCTGTTGCATATTTAAACCACTTTCCAGAAAGCGACCCTTGGCTGGAAATAACACAAGAAAACACAACTGGAACGGTACACATTGTGCATGACCTTCAAACATGTGCGGTCGCACGTGCGTGTACACACAGGCACACAGCGCGGTTGTTTCAAACCCTCTGAAGTCGTCGTTTATGTTATTGCAATGACAAACAATTTATATCTACAAAAAAGACAGGCTGTATTGATAATTCATCTACACCTTTTGTATCCACTTTAGTCATAAATAGTTATTGTTTTGAATATAGATGCAGTTAAAATTTTGAAACTTTAACTGTCAATATCTTTTTAAATATTTAAATTGGATACATGAAAATCATATGTATAGATTTGTCCCGAAAAGTACTTTTACAATATTATAATATTATTAGGTTTTATTAATATATTACAATAGAAATTAGTGATTAATCTGTGTTTTGGCAATAACTATTTGTGACAGAAGGAATATGATTTTTACTCCGGTTGATCCATATTCCGTACACAGGAGTAGAGGACACGAGATGGGAAAAAGTTGAACCCATTTCCCGTAAAATGTGTCAAAAGTTAAGTGATGATAGGTTGGACGTGCTAATAAATGCAAACTGGTGTCGTTCATTTCATAAAAGGTTATTGACTTCTAATCAAAGTACACACCAAGACAGGTGAAAAGCAATCAAGAAATGCTTGTGCAACAAGGGCACTTCCACTGGCGGATCCAGAGGGTGGGATCAATTCCCAAAGCAGTAAGATCAATTCCCGTCATTACTGAGACTGTTATATTGCGAAGGTAATATCTTTAGATCCGTTGATCCGATCGGATTGATTCTTATTGTGTTAATTTAGAAATTGCATCTAGTTTCTACAGTTAAAATTTCACAACAATCCAACGGTAGGATCTTTGGAAATTATTATTTTGGTGAACGTGAGTCAATCTGTTTTTATTTGGTCTGGCGTTTGATTCAGTAAAATTGCGAAGAAAATAACTTTAGATCCGTAGATCCGATCGAACTGATTTTTGTTGTGTTAGCTTGAAAATTGAGTCTAGTTTCAGTAGTTAAAATTTTACATCGATCTAACGGTGAGATCATTAGAAATTACTGTTTTAGTGAACGTAGGTTAATCTGTTTTTGTCGAATCCGAATAAGTTAATTGGGGTGTTTCAAAAATAATCAAAAATTTGATTTTAGCTTCCGCGCAATCATTCACCCCCCTCTGATTGCTAGTTTAATATATATCGATCCTACATATTGTATTGCAGAATTGTTGAAACATGAAGAGGGATGGGTGATAGTCTTTTGGACGATTGTCTAGTCATATTCATTGAGCGAGATATTTTCTTTAAAGTGAATGAAGAAGATATAATAGACACTTTCATGGCTATTAGAAAGCGTAGACCCAACAAAAAGTAGTACTGTAATCTTCTTCAAATTATTGTAGTCGTGTAAGTTTCTTTAAGTCAAATTTCATATTTAGTTGTTGATTTCAAGATGTTCGTAAAACACCTTATTAATATATCATGATGCACTTTTGGTAAATTCTATACTTGTATTGTATATTGGCATGTTAGATTTATGGTATTTAAAAAATTTATGCCAAGTTGGACCACCCATACCTAAAATCCTGGATACGCCACTGGGCACTTCTAATAGTTTGATACCAAGGCTTGACCGCTTGATACTAGAGGAGACAGAGTGGTTATATGATATTTTAGAAACAACCATCCTGGTAACTTGTTGCTTTATGCTTGATACTAAAAGGCGCCACAATGATCATGCAATTGGCCCTTTCAATGCAAAAATACTATCAAGTCCTTCTATCGCACCATTTGTCAATTCATTTTTCTTGATTTCAATACTTGTATGAGTATCAAGCTTCATTCTCTCTTCCACCTTACAAAAAATCTGATGTGCCATAGTAGTAGTATCAAGCACAAGTGATTATCGAGGGCCAAGAATGCTGCCAAGATTGGCTTAGTTAGATAGAAAATGACATGATATACGATACCTTGCTTCAAAAAAAGACAAACAGAGAAGCACCTGATCTCCAAGATCTGTTAAAAGTAACCGAAGTGATTTGAAGTTCTGAATACAGTATCCAACATTGGGGCAAGAAAACCTTCAGCTTCCTTTGACTGCTTAGCTGCAACTCAGACTTGTTAGCTGAACTGTAACTGTAGAGTTGTCTGATCTGGCTAGTTGAAGTCACAATACACAGTATCCAAACATGGCCCAAACTGTACAAGTTTGGCCCAATAGACTCGAATTGAGAAGCCTAACCCAATCCTTGCTTGACTGGACAACTGTGCTACAGACATTCGAAGGAGGAGGACAAAATGCTGAAAGTACACAAGATCCTTGTATAATAAGATGCCAGCTAATCCACCTCGATTCTAAGAACACCTAAGGAAATATACAATCCACAAGCCACCATTTCGAAAACCAAGTAGGAAATCACAACGAGGAGCGGCCTAGCAGATCCAACCGAAGTATCAAATATGGGCGACAGATTCCTCAGGCAGGGTATGTTTCAAGAAAGGTGCTTCTAAGTAGGGATAAAAACGGATATCCGAATTTCTGAACAAATTCGATATTTTTAAATAGATATATAACGATTTTGGTTTTCATTTTTTAACACTTTAGCAAGCTCATTATAAAAAATAAGATTATAAAATTAGATTAAAAAAAATTACGCATTATTTGCTTCCCATAAATAAAAAAGGTGAAAAAAATATCCGAATCCGTATCCGATTGATATCCGAATTTTGTTTCTATCATTTAAATAAATATAAAATGAATTTGAGGTTCATTTGTTATGAATTTGAATAAGCTCAACACCACAAACAAGAATATGAATTCGGATAGAAAATTCTATATCCTATTTGTTTCCCATTGAAGAACAAAGACAAAAAAATTGATATCCGAATTACTATCCATTTTCATCCCTACTTCTAAGGAAGGTGCTTCTATGCATCATTATTTGAAAGTTACGTAAATATTAAAACATAGGTAAAGGATGGATGATAATTACTCACCTCTTTACTTGATTTAAGATTTATGCAACATGTATTAGAAGAATGAGACATAGAAACACTACTCATGTTCCAAAGTCATCGTACAAAATTACACATGAACCAAAAGTGCAACAGAAAACAGGACGGATAGTTAAACCATGTACTATTACAACTAGAGGTGAAAATGGACAGGATAGTTTTCGATTGATCTGGACAATTTTTGAATACAAATTCTATTAGCTCGGATATTTATCGGAAATTATCGAATCGAAAACAAATATAGATTCGTATCCGCATTCAAAAAAAATATGAAAATAAATATGACAAAGCCATTATCTATCCATATTTCAACCGTTTTAACCCCTAATTACAACCATGTAAATTACACTAACATTTTTTTAAAAAAAAATTACACTAACAATTCTAGTATCCATCCCAATGCATGAATCCGGCCCCGCATATGATCCCACTAAATTGGAGAGCAAACTCGTGGTCTCGAACTTAAGTCTTACAAATCTGAACATTTAAGAGATTGCATATAGCAGATCCAACTGTTGGTGTTATGCCCTTGAGGCAGTCATATGGATGATTGTAACATAACTATACTTATGAATAATAATATGATTATTGGTCCAATGAATGTATATCATTATATTGATCAGCAAGTATGTGACTTGCTTATGAAACTCTCTACTTATTGATATAATTTTGTAAGTATCTCTGATCGGGTATCATTGTATAGGACAACGATGAATAGATCAGCACATGTATTGATCGATGATTATGTTTCATAGATAATAGGATATGGAGATATCATCAATACATTCTGAACTCATGATGAAGAACATGGGTTAGATAGACCCATAATGGGACACTGCGAGAATGTTACATTCTTATGTGTCATCAGTGCATCTCATACATAGTGGATGTATGATCCTTAGACCTGAGATTGTCGCATTCCCTACATGTGTAATAGTTTACCTTGGGGCCACCAGACGCTATTTCCTAACCGGATAGTTATAAAGGTAGCTTTCATGTTTGCTATGAAACATGCAGAGGGAAGTGAGCAGTCAAGATGGAATTTGCCACTCCGGTGTAACGGAGATATATGTCTAGGCCATTCGTGTGATATAATTAAGGAAGTGCATGGCCATACCGTGATTGAGAAGTCAATCACAACTTATTAATATATCACGGATACGAGAGATGGATTGAACTATCAAAGGATGACATACTTCTCACCTTGAGTTCGATCTTCATATAGTTTGGCAAAGGGATTATTACATGAGTACTTTTGATCATATGCGTTTGGGAGTTGGCATGCTCTGCAAGGAACCGCTACCAGCTATTGGATTGGAAAAAGGGTTTTCCGAATCTATGTCCAAATGTACATGAACCTACAGGGTCACACACTTAACGGGCTGGGATGCATTAATTCGGATTGGATCCGTAATTAATGGACCTCGTGGGCTTAATGCGCTGATGGACCCTGGCTTAGGGTTTCGTCGTGTGGCTATATAAGGAGAGGGGAAGGGTGGGCGTGCATGTTGTTTTTCACGTCCAAAACCCTAGCCTCCACCTCTCATTGCCCCTGCTGAGCGACACGGTGCATGCACGCCGACGCACGGCGTTCCATCCTGGGACGTGTGGACTGCTGTGGTGACGCTGCTGCTACTGCGGCGTGGTGAGGATGAACCACAGCGAGGACAATCCGCGGCGAGGACGATCCGCATGAGGACGATCCACGGCGAGGACGATCCGCGTGAGGACGATCCACTACACCAACGCGCGAAGGATTCCGCAACTGTGCGTCTAGTGGTAATCCAATCTGTGATCCCTTTCTTGCGAGTAGCTTTTACGGTTATGCGGTAGAAATTTTAATTTGTGCTAGCGTAGCATACCGCGCGTTCTAACGATGGTATCGAGCCATCTCGTGTAGATTTGTGATCTGGATGTTACATATGCGATATGTAAGGATAGTAGATTAGATCTATTACATGTTCTGCCGGTTCATATGATGAATTGGTGAAGGCAGCAATCGATGAGATCGATCGGTTTAGGGTTTGAGGGAAGTGCAAGACCGATTCAATCTTGATTTGGGTGAGTCCATTCATGGTACGACGTTGCCCTTACCGGTCGGGTTACCGCCATCAGGGTTTACGAATTGCGACCATATGGGACCAAGCCAATCAGATTGAATTAGATTGGTTCAATTTGATTGATCCATGGAAATTTTGAGGACCGATTCAATCTTGATTTGGGTGAGTCCGTTCATGGTACGACGTTGCCCTTACCGGTCGGGTTACCGCCATCAGGGTTTACGCATCGCGACCATATGGGACCAAGCCAATCGATTGAATCGATTGGGTCAATTTGATTGATCCGTGGAAATTTTGAGGCGTTTTCTTTGACGAAGACATGCCTCTAAAAATTTCAAAGGCGCTGCCTCGATCCACCTCACGACCGCCACAGACCGCACAGAAGCGCCCCCTGGACCCTCTGGGCTTGGCGCTGCCTGGACCCTGCCAAGGGCGCCTTTGGAACCCCGACACCATAGAATCGCTTTGTTTAACTCTTTTTGCAGGATGTTATATGTGAAATAGTATGGCCTATGTGTATGTGATGCATGTAATGTTTACATGGCCTGCGTGTCGTGTCAAGCCATAAGGCTATTTCATTATCAAAGTTGTATAACGGCCTGCGTGTCGACTTGTGATGTTTGAAACCTTCATGTAAATTTCATTATCTAAGCTGTAAGGAGTTGCATCTACAATGATGAAGATGAAGGCAATCAAGCATGATGGCTAAGTGAACAATCAAGCAAGATGGCCATGTGAACCAACAAGCATGATGATGGAGATCCTAATGCTAAAGGCCATACTATTTCACAGCTTAATCTTGATTTTCTGTGGATATGTGTTTAATCCTTGCTATTTCCTTTATGCTCATTGCATGTGATGCCATGTTCATAATAGATATTGTTCATCCCTATAGTTAAATAAATTTTAAATCAAATATGTCCACCCTATTGTTGCACCTATCAAGAATTTAGATCATTATTGATATGACTGCCAAAGTAGTATATCAATGACTATCTTAATAGATGATAGGGACGTGTTGGACATGTCACGCATAATAATGGTAGATTTAATCAAGCTATCAAAACGGTTTTGGGCTTGAGGACATAAGTGGTTGAGTTTTGATTTCAAGAATGAAGGAACAAATACAAGACAATTAGTGTCTAGGAAAACACACATGAGGCTAGGTTTCTTAATTGGCACCAAATCGGAAGTGCTCCCTTCCTCATGTGAGCCCTAGGGCAAAGTTGACTGGCCATGAGTCGAGTTGATGGAGGCATTCATTACTTGTTTTCATGCTCAACCAACAAGAGTTACATAAGATGTAATTAGCAAAGATGTTGCTTACCTATGTCATTAAATCTCTAGCAATGATGCCAAAGCTCACTAGTGTTTGATGAATATGGATCTTGAATACTCACTATGTGTCCATAAAGGGGGCACATGATAGGAGTATCTTTTATTAAAATGTTTAATGAAAGTTTTACATAAACATAGTGCTTAGAAACTTTGCATGTTTTTGTTGTAGTTCAATGGCACCTGCTACTCCTTCTACTACACCTGGTTTTGCTTTGAGATCGGTTTTGGAAAAGGAAAAACTTAATGGAACAAATTTTGTGGATTGGTATCGCAACTCGTGAATTGTTCTCAACCATGAAAAGAAAGACTATGTTCTAGAGAATCCAATTCTCGATGAACCAAAGCAGAAAATGCTTCTCGCAATGATAAGGCCGAGTATGAAAAACATGTTAATGCCTCTCAGAGGTCACCGTCTCATGCTTGTCACCATGGACTCGAGCTTCAAAAGCAATATGAGGACCGGGATGCTTACAATATGATTGTGGGCTTAAAGGACATGTTTGGGAACCAAGCAAGAGCCGAGAGGTATGGTATCTCCAAGCTTTTGTTTGCTTGCAAAATCGGGTGAAGGAAGTTCGATCGATCCTCATGTAATCAAAATGATTGGTTACATTGGGAGATTGGAAAAGCTCGATTTTCCCTTAGCCTTGGTTTGGCTACGGATGTGATTCTCGGTTTACGCCTCGAGTTTTGAGCCGTTCATTATGAATTTTCATATGAATAGCATAGAGAAAAGCCTGACCGAACTACATGGGATGCTCAAGTCTGCTGAGGAAAGCATAAAGAAAAAACCTAATCATGTGATGATGGTTTAGAAAACCACTGCCTTCAAGAAGAAGGCTAAGGCTGGAAACAAAGGAAAGGGCAAGGGCAAGGTTGAGATCGCGAGTCTCAAATCTAAGCTTAAGAAGCTTAAGATTGGCCCTAAACACGATGCACAAGCTTCTATTGCAAGAAGTTAGGACATTGGAAACTAAACTGCATGAAGTACCGCGGATAAGAAGAATGGAAATGTGACTTCTACTTGTATTCATGTTGTAGAAATTAATCTGCTACTTCTAGTCTTGCCTCTTGGGTATATGATACTGATCGGTTGCTCACATTTGCAATTCGATGCAGGGTGATAAAGAGTAGAGACTTGGCAAAAGGAGAAGTGGATCTTCGCGGGGAATAAAGCAAGAGTTGCGTTGTTGCCATTGGCACCTACCCATTGCATTTGCCTACGGATTAATTTTAGAACTCAATAATTGTTATTTTGTTCCATCTTTGAGTAGAAACATTATTTCATCTTCTTGTTTGGAACATGAAGGTTATGATTTCAGAATAAAGAACTTTGTTTGTTTGATATTTTTGAATGATATGTATTATGGCCGATGCCCCATGGTAGATGGGTTGTACGTGCTTGAACTCGAAGAAAAACCTATCTACAACATTAATGTGAAAAGGCTTTGGTCCAATGATGTGAATCCTACCTTTTTATGGCATTGTCGCTTAGGCCACATAAATGAGAAGCGCATGAAGAAGCTCCATGATGATGGACTTCTAACCTCATTTGATTTTGAATCATTTGAAACATGTGAGTCTTGTTTACTTGGCAAGATGACAAAAACCCTTTCACGGTTTTTGGTAAAGGGCAAATGAGTTGTTGGCCCTAGTACATACGGATGTATGTGGACCAATGAGCTCTAGTGCGGAGGTGGGTTTCAAGATGCTTTGTAACTTTTACCGATGACTTTAGTAGATATGGATATATCTACTTAATGAGGCATAAATCTGAAACATTTGAAAAGTTCAAAGAGTTTCAGAACGAAGTACAAAATCAACTTGGCAAATCAATAAAACACTTACGATCAGATCGTGGTGGCGAATACTTGAGCCAAGAGTTTGGTGATCATCTAAAGCAATGTGGAATCGTTCCGCAACTTACTCCGCCAGGAACGCCTCAATGGAATGGCGTATCCGAACGACAGAACTAAACTTTGTTAGACATGGTTCGATCAATGATAAGCCAAACGGATCTGCCATTGTCCTTCTGGGGGTATGCTCTAGAAACAGCTGCGTTCACTTTAAACAGGGTTCCATCAAAAGCCGTTGAAAACTTCATATGAGATGTGGATCGGAAGCGTCCCTCATTGTCATTTCTCAAGATATGGGGTTGTGAGGCTTATGTAAAACGTTTTCAATCGATAAACTCGCACCTAAATCGAAAAATGCTTCTTTGTGGGTATCCTAAAGAAACAAAAGGATATTACTTTTACAAAAGGGATGAAAACAAAGTGTTTGTTGCTCAAAGCGGTGTCTTTCTAGAGAAGAGTTTCTTTCTAAAGGAGTTAGTGGGAGCAAGGTGCGACTTGAAGAAATTCGAGAACCATCGAAAATGTTTCAACTCCCATTGAACCTTCACTTGATGTACAAGATGTTGTACAACTTTGTGGAATGAGACACCACCCCACGTGGGTCTGGAAGGACGATCATGAACCCATGAGATATGGACATGACATATTATTATTAGATAATGATGAGCCTACGACTTATAAAGAAGCGATGATGGACCCAAACTCCGAAAAATGGCTTGGAGCCATGAGATCCGAAATTCAGTCTATGCATGACAATCAAGTTTGGAACTTGGTTGATCCTCCTCATGGTGTAAAAACCATTGAGTGCAAATGGATTTTCAAGAAGAAAATAGACATGGATGGAAATGTTCAAATATATAAGGCACGGTTGGTGGCAAAGGGTTTCAAACAAGTTCAAGGAGTTGACTATGATGAAACTTTCTCACCGGTAGCCATGCTTAAGTCTGTCCGGATTATTTTAGATATTGCTGCATATTTCGATTATGAAATATGGCAGATGGACGTCAAAACAGCTTTCCTTAATGGGAATCTACCTGAGGATGTATACATGATACAACCTGAAGGTTTTGTTGATCCTAAATATGCTAATAAGGTATGCAAGCTTCAAAGATCCATTTATGGGTTGAAGCAAGCATCTCCGAGTTGGAACATTCGTTTTGATGAAGTAGTCAAAGGATTTGACTTCATAAAAAATGAAGAGGAGCCTTGTGTTTACAAAAAGGCTAGTGGGAGCGCACTTGTATTTCTGATCTTATATGCGGATGACATATTATTGATCAGGAATAATATTCCTATGCTTGAAGACGTTAAGATTTCGTTGAAAAAGAGTTTCTCAATGAAGGACTTGGGAGAAGCATGTTATATCTTGGGCATAAAGATCTACAGGGATAGATCAAAAAGGTTGATTGGATTAAGCCAGGAAACGTACATTCACAAGGTATTGAAGAGGTTCAATATGCATGAATCCAAAAGAGGATTCATGCCAATGTCACATGGTATAAGTCTAAGCAAGAATCAATGTCCTTCGACAAGCGATGAGCGAGACAGATGAGCAGATACCATATGCTTCGGCTATTGGGTCTATTATGTATGCCATGATCTCAGACGCACCTGATGTCTCATATGCTCTAAGTGTCACAAGTAGATACCAAGCGGATCCGGTGATGGTCATTGGACGTACCGTGAAAAACATCTGAAGTACTTGAGAAGAACTAAGGATATGTTCCTAGTTTTTGGAGGTGAGGAAGAACGGTTGTAAAGGGTTACACCGCCGCAAGCTTCCAAACCGACAAAGATGATTTTCGATTGCAATCCGGGTTCGTATTTACACTAAATGGAGGAGCCGTAAGTCGGAAGAGTTCCAAACAAAACACGGTGGCCGACTCTACAATGTATAGCAGTACATTGCGCTTCAGAGGCATAAAGGAAGCTGTTTGGATAAAGAAGTTCATCTCAGAGCTTGGTGTGGTCGCTAGTGCCTCTAATCCAATGGACCTCTATTGTGATAATAGTGGTGCCATTGCACAAGCGAAAGAGCCTCGATCACATCAGAAGTCCAAACACATACTCCGACGCTTTCACCTTATTCGCGAGATTGTGAATAGAGGTGACGTGAAGATATGCAAAGTACATACGGAAGCTAATGTGGCTGATCCGTTGACAAAGCCTCTTCCACAGCCTAAGCATGAGGCGCACACAAGGTCTATTGGTATTAGATGCTTAATTGACTGACTCAAGTGCAAGTGGGAGATTGTTGGTGTTATGCCCTTGAGGCGATCATATGGATGATTGTAACATGACTATGCTTATGAATAATAATATGATTATTGGTCCAATGAATGTATATCATTATATTGATCGACAAGTATGTGACTTGCTTATGAAACTCTCTACTTATTGATATAATTACGTAAGTATCTCGATCGGGTATCATCGTATAGGACAACGATGAATAGATCAAGACATGTATTGATCGATGATTATGTTTCATAGATCATAGGATATGGAGATATCATCAATACATTGTGAACTCATGATGAAGAACACGGGTTAGATAGACCCGCAATGGGACACTGCGAGAATGTTACATTCTTATGTGTCATCAGTGCATCTCATACATAGTGGATGTATGATCCTTAGACCTGAGATTGTCGCATTCCCTACATGTGTAATAGTTTACCTTGGGGCCACCAAACGCTATTTCCTAACCGGATAGTTATAAGGGTAGCTTTCATGTTTGCTATGAAACATGCAAAGGGAAGTGAGCAGTCAAGATGGAATTTGCCACTCCGGTGTAATGGAGATATATGTCTAGGCCACTCGTGTGATATAATTAAGGAAGTGCATGGCCATGCCGTGATTGAGAAGTCAATCACAACTTATTAATATATCACGAATACGAGAGATGGATTGAACTATCAAAGGATGACATACTTCTCGCCTTGAGTTCGATCTTCATATAGTTTGGCAAAGGGATTATTACATGAGTACTTTTGATCATATGCGTTTGGGAGTTGGCATGCTCTGCAAGGAACCGCTACCAACTATTGGATTGGAAAAAGGGTTTTCCGAATCTATGTCCAAATGTACATGAACCTACAGGGTCACACACTTAACGGGCTAGGATGCATTAATTTGGATTGGATCCGTAATTAATGGACCTCGTGGGTTTAATGCGCTGATGGGCCCTGGCTTAGGGTTTCGTCGCGTGGGTATATAAGGAGAGGGGAAGGGTGGGCGTGCATGTTGTTGTTCACTTCCAGAACCCTAGCCTCCACCTCTCATTGCCCCTGCTGAGCGACATGGTGCTTGCACGCCGACGCACGGCATTCCATCCTGGGACGTGTGGACTGCTGTGGTGACGCTGCTGCTACTGCGGCGTGGCGAGGATGAACCACAGCGAGGACGATCCGCGTGAGGATGATCCACGGCGAGGACGATCCGCGTGAGGACGATCCACTACACCAACGCGCGAAGGATTCCGCAACTGCGCGTCTAGTGGTAATCCAATCTGTGATCCCTTTCTTGCGAGTAGCTTTTCTGGTTATGCGGTAGAAATTTTAATTTGTGCTAGCGTAGCATACCGCGTTCCCCAACACCAACACCAGCATAAATCATCATTTGTCTCGAAACTGTAGCCTACGTAAACATAAAAAGGTGCAGTGAATTCCTAGGAGACTCCATCAAGAGAAGTTTTAGATTCCATTGTAAGAACATGACAACAAAGCACAACAAGGGCATGTATAATAAGGCCACGTCAGTTGGCTCTTAGTCTGTACATACTAGTTTTGGTCTATATAAAAGAATGAGAAAAAATAAGACAGAAGAGAGCTGTCTCTTATTTAGTAGCTAACTTTGCATAGAAGCATAGATAGATTATTTATGTACAAGAGAGAAAAGATAGTTATTGCATAATATCTAGAGACAACCTTTAGAGATAGTTATTGTATAAACTAGATTTTAGCTTACTATTAACCCATAGTGGGCTTTGCTATTATACTTGCCCTAGGTAGGGATGGTAATCAGATCCGCGGGTTTTGCACCCAATCGGGTCAGGTTCGGGTTCTAATTTTCACCAGTGGGCTCTTTGGGTCGAGTACCCAAAATGGGTTCTGGTCAGGTTCGGATTCTAATTTTCACCCACGGGTACCCATCGGGTATCCGAAATACCGCACATACCCATCAGATACCCGTCGAGTTCTGGGTACCCGCCGGGTTTGAGGTCGGGTTCTAGGTACCCGCTGGGTTTGGCTCGGGTTTCTTGTCAGGTCGAGTTTTGCAAAACCCACACCCGACCCAACCTATTGTGAAAGGACAGGGGATGTTGCCTAGAGGGGGGGGTGAATAGGCGATTATAAAATTAAACCTTAATTAGCAGCGAAAAAGAATCGGACTATCCGACTTTGAATATCGGACTATCCGATATTATCGGACTATCCGATATGCACAATCGGATTATCCGATAAGAGCGAGAGCAATCAGGTTTATCACAAGTTAGAGCTAGGCTAGGGTAAGCAACAAATGAGTAGAAGGCTAGCTACAACAATTACTTCAAGGCAAATTTAATCAAAGCAACAAGAAAAGACCAAACCAAAGATTTGATGCACGATTGGTTTTTCCCGAAGTTCGGATCTTTGAGGGGATCCTACGTCTCCGTTGAGGCGGCTCGGTCACACATGAGTCGGGGTCTCTTTCAACCCTCTTACTCCCGGTGTTGCACAAATGCACTCGCCGGTTTTAACTCCTTTGACGCTTGAGCCGGGGTCTCTTTCAACCCTCTTCCTCCCGGTGTTGCACAAATGCACTCGCCGGACTTCACTTCTTTGATTCTTTCCCTTTCGAAGGCGGAACCGGCCTTCACAAACTTCCCACGGCCAACCACACAAAGCTTCAGTGGCTCGTAGGCGACCTCCTAGCCGTCTAGGAGTCCTCAACCTCCAAGAGTAACAAATGTTCACGAAGAACAAACTTGGAGATGAAGTCAAGTGCTCAAACAACACAAATCTCACTCAACCTAGCACCTCACTCCTCAAACTCTTCCCAACCCTTCTCACAAAGGGGATCACTTAGATCTAAGGGTAGAGGGGTGTTTAGGGGGCTCAAGAACAAGAGGAGAACCCCTCAAAGCTGTAGGATAACGGCCTTGCTTCAGCTCCTTCGAAATGGAGAGGAGAGGGCTTTAAATAGAGGCTCCAAAAAACTAGCCGTTATGCCCTGGTCAGGCACATATCGGACTATCTGATATTGAACATCGGACTATCTGATGTGTGTAAAACTCCAGATTGACTCCACCCGAAATTCAAATTCTTTTGAATAAAAAGCACAGATCGGACTTTCCGATATGGAACATCGGACTGTCCGATGTGTGTAAATCTCCAGATTTCCAAGAAAACATCGGACTGTCCGATATCACACATCGGACTATCCGATATTTTCAGAGAGTTCCCATTTTCAAAGATGTTTCAAAAATTTTCTAAGTCCTCATCGGACTATCCGATGTTGAACATCGGACTATCCGATGTGCACTGAGCAGCTCGACCAAAACGAGCATAACTTTTGACTCCGGACTCCGATTTCAGTGATTTTGGACTCTATTGAAAGCTAAGAACAAGGGCTACACAACTAAAAATGTCTCACTACCCAAATCTTAAAGGATAAATACAGATTTCACCAAGAATCCAAAGGAGACCTACATCTTTCACTTTCCGGCACCACCAACACCACTCTCTCTCTAAATTTCACAAGGATGGATCACTTGAGCACTTGACACATCTAAAAGTCATTCGACATCACATCCCTCTTAATAGTACGGCAATCCTTAGACTCAAATTCAAATGAGAAATCTAAGTCTCACATTCAATCCGCATGACGTCTTCTCCGTGGATGTAATGTGCATGATGTCTTTTACCAAATGATTGATGACATCTTCGCCTTGTTCAACTTGACTCGATTCACCTCATGAGACTCTCGTCCTATCGACCTTGACTTGATCATCCTCTCTGACGATCTCCACGCCAAGTCGATCTTGACTTAGTCCTCAACTCTTGGTGACACCGTCGTCTTGTTGACCTCGGCTTAACGATCATCCTCCAAGATATCTTGGTCATCATACACACACGGGACCTAATTTTTTCCAAACCACTCATGAAAGACATTAGTCCCAAAAACTCAGTAGATATAAATGAGTTGATATTTGAGCATTTGATTACCACAAGTGTTTCATATAAAGAAGCACAATATAGCTGGAAACACTTGACATAAGAAATGTTTTCTACTAAGTGCATCATGATGAATATGTAATTGATCTATATGCACTAGAGAGATGATTGCAATATTATTAATCAATTAAATCATGACAAGGATCACAGTCTTCACTTAAATGGAGCACATGATAGAATATACACGAATTGTACATGTGCAAATAATATTTGGAATAAGAGTAAATATGTGATCCAACTCTAGATTAAACTTCACTAGGAGAGGTGCATAAGATACACAACTAAGACATGCATGCACCAAATCAATCTATAGCAATGTGAAGTTTAACTCTAGTTAATACATGCATACTAAAAGCAAAGCATATAATGAACTCAAATGAATATATATGCACAAATAAATATGACTTGAACCAATGTGCATATATATAATCAACATGTTACTTGGAGTTCACTATGCATTTGCACAAGAGGAATGCAATAACAAATATAGAAGGGATACCGAGATTGCATACCTTATCTTTGCTTACCTATCCCACTTGATTTTCCTCTAAATAGATGAGACTAATACTCAATCTTGACAATAAACATGTTAGTCTCATAGCAATATAATCATATTAGAGGTTTGTCATTTGTTAAACAATAAGTTAAGCATTTACACAATTATATAGATTGTCACTATATGCGTTTGTCATTAATCACCAAAATAACATAAGTGCCTAGATGCACTTTCACCTATTGCCATCCCTAGAACTGCAGTATTGCACAAACCCGTCGGGTACCCTCCGGATTTTGGGTACTCGCCGGGTTCGGGTTCTGGTATAGTTTTTTACCCAATAGGGTATTCGGGTTCGGATCGAGTTTTTCATTTCGGGTTTTTTGTCGGGTCAGGTTTTGTGAAACCCACACCCGACCCGACCTGTTGCTATCCCTAGCCCTAAGCTTATAAGAGAAAGTACAACAAGCCCACTACTAACTCTATCACTCATTTATATTATCTAAAATAAACAATAAAGTCAGCTTGTACAATAGCTATCTCTAAAATTTGTCTCTTGATACTATACAGTAACTATCTCTTATACATAACTATTCTATCTTATTTCCCATGCGACGCTGGCTACTAAATAAGAGATGGTTCTCTTCTCTCTCCCCTTTTCTCACTCTTTTTCATAGGATAAAATTGACGTATACATACTAAAAATAAGCAGATGTGGTCTTATTATACATACCCTAGAGACCACGCATTGGACCAACATCCAATTTGATGTAATTGTGGTGGAGCTGTATTGCTTCGATTTTAAAGAATCAGCTGATGTCCTGTTATTATAAAGTTGACTTGTACTGGTTCAACTATTTATTCCATATCTACATAAATAGTCTTCTCTCAGTGATAATCCCCATTTCCCTTCTTGCTACAAACCATAGTTACTGAATTCACTATAAACTCTTATGAATCGCGAACGAGATTCATCAAATCCAAATCGATTTAGAGTACAGGATTCTTGTTTATAGTAAAAATTGGAAGAAAATGTGACAAACCGCAAACTTGAATCCTATGAGGTTTTGGCTAGGAAGGTTCTATGTACATACAGTACTAGTCCCATGATTAATGGCTAGTTCGCACATTCACAATAATGTTGATAACACATCCATACACAATATGCTACGTATGATAGCGGAAACTGTTCATACATTAAAATCTTACAAACCAACGTAACATGCAGCAGAAACATATAATCTTGTAGTATGCCTAAGCATAAAATTCCATAGGCAACTAACAAGGGTAGACCCTAGAAAAACTTGTCAAAATTTCCCCGTAACCTGCGTCGTAGAATTTTTTGTCAGGGTTTTCTGATTCTTCACCTAATAAATATCAACAACAACAAGTTTGAGTATATTTCATACTCAGTAAGATTTGTAGTGTATCATAAATATATAATAAATGCAAGCTGTCGGCGTATTCCACCTGACAGGCCCAAGTCTACAGACCGGGTTTGGTTCGGTAGGGGGTGTCTTTGGTAGTTGGCAAACCCTAGCAGAGGGAAACCCCAGTACCTCTCACACTAACGAATTCTAGTGTCTATGAATTTGATGAACACACCGATTTTTACCCAGGTTCGGGCCCCCTTGAGGAAGGGTAACAGCCTTACGTCCTGCTTGATCTTGGATTGTGTATCGTGAACTTGGTTACAAAGCTTGCAAATGACCCACTCTTCTGTTGGACTCTTTTTTCTCTCCCTTTCTGTTTTCCGACCCCCCCTCTCATATGCTCTAGAGTGCCCTTATATACATGGGCTTACATGTGTCGACAGAGGAGGGTCGTCATCATGCTTATCTTACACGATTTATTACGCTCTATGCGCTGTCCTGCTCCTTCAAATTTCTAATCAATGCCAACAAGATGCCTTCGCCGTTCTCCCGGACGGACCTCCGGCGATAGGTAGGTGTGAGGCGCCGAGGAACGGGCTTGTAGCAGAATTCCTTGAATCGACGTTCGCACAACAGACCGCCTCGACACTGCGGACGACGAAAGGAGACTTCGAGGCGGCCATCAGTATCCCACCTTTTTGCATGGCAGAGACAAGCAAGGCGTGCTCACCCACTTGCCCGCCAGCCACCACGCAGCCGTGCCGGGCAGGCAGGCGTGGCCGCCCACCGCCGCCTGCGGCGCCACATGGACCGACACCGCGGGCGGGCGCAGCCGCCCACCGCCGCCAAAGCCGCCACGCGGGTTGGGCGCCAAGCGTAGTGGCGTGTTTCCCTGCCACCCGCCGCCAGCGCCACGGACCGACACCCGGTAAGGGCGTGCTCGCCCACCGCCCGCCAGCCACCACGTGGGTTGGGTGCCGGGCGGCAGCGGCATGGCCGCCACCGCCGCCCACGCGCCACATGGACCGTCACCCGGTGGGCAGGCGTGCTCGCCCACCGCCGCCAGTTACCACGGCTGGGCGCCGGGCGAAAGGTGGCGTGGCGCCACTGCCGCCTTCGCCCACATGGACCGACACCTAGTGGGCGGGCGTGTTTCGCCCCACCGCCGCCAGTCGCCACGTGGCCGGGCGCCGGCGAAAGGTGGCGGTCGCCGCCACCGCTTCATCCGCGCACGTGGATCGACGCCAGCAGACGGGTAAACACCCACCCGCTTGCTAGATCGCCACGAAGGCCACTCATGCTTTGTTAGCGGCGAAGAGGGTACCTGGCGTAGTACGCCGACAAGAGTTCCGCCCACCCAAGAACGCACATCGAGCCTCTCGAGATCTTACATTAAATGTCGGTGCATTCTAGGATGGGGCCATCACTCATCAGGATGCGACCGCCTTGATTCCTTCCCGCATCCGCTGATTTTTCTTGGGACCCGAAACGGCGCACGACTTTGTCTTTTCGTGAACCGTCGGTGCGAGTGGGGGGTACATATAGGTTCATCCGCACCAGGCAGTTCACGCTTTTAGCACTCTTTGCAAACTTCATCTTCTTGCTTTAAGTTTTCCTTGCCTTTCATCACTTTCGCTTTCATGGCTCCTCCCGCTTCGCCTTCCATTCCTCGCTTCCATCGTGGACTTCTACATAGTGGGAGGTTTCTACACCGCAGTCGAGGGCACCTCTTTACTGGTCGACCCCACGCCATAGTGCCTCTCCGACGAGATCATCATCTTGGCGTATAATGGCGGGCCCGGTGCCGCTTTTTCTGATTTTTTTTCATCGTCTCCACTTCTACGAGATCCACCATCTCCATTTCACCCCCAACTCCATTCTGTTCCTCTCCATCTTCGCCAAGACACTCGTAGAGATGTTCATAGGGTGATGCCGAATCTCCACTTTTTTCGCCATTTCTTCCTCTCTCGCGCTCCTCCGACGATGAACCTGGGGAGCTGCCATTTCCGCTTTCGATGGGATGGCTGCCCGCTACATCTCCTTCCAAATGAGGTCAACCGAAGGCTCGGCAAGAATAATGGTCAGACGTCAACGACGATACGGAGTCGATGCTCTAGGGTGCCCATCGAGCCGCCGCAACCATCGAAAATCGAACTCGCCTGTCGAAGAGCAAAGCAGAGCTTTCGCAATGGCGTTCGCGATCAACAACCTTGTGGGACACCGGTTTAACTGGGCGCCGTTGTTAGGGTTTTGTATCCCAAGACTAAGCCCTCGTCAGCCAGATTCACCCAAAGATGGCAATACATGTGCGACGCATTTACGATATCACCCGACCTTTCCTACCGTAAGTCTTCACTTTTCTTTGGCTTTTTTCGATTCATGCCTCTTTTGTGTTGCTCCTACCAACCGATGCCTTTTTTAACTTTGGCCAGCGCTGGAAACTTGGACGGGCCACTTATCAACAGTGGCTCTCGGGCTCATGCCGCTCGGTCCCAAACCGGTTTGACTTCCTTCATCGGCACGCCACTCACCGACTTGGAGACTCATGAGCTACCGAGATCACAGTTGTCGCCACCCATGGACTCCATCGGCCTTGCCGTGGTGCCGTCGCGTGCCCCTCTGACGATCAGGGATGCACCTCCTCCCATTGATCGGGCCGCGGGCAAGCGGCCACTTATCCCGGACACCTCAGTGGATGCAAAGAAGGCCCGCCACGCGGACCAGACTCCCGCCGCCACCACCAAGGGTGGCGGTAGACATGGGCGGCCGTGACCACCGCCTAATTGCGGCACCAACAAGCATCGGTGCCGCCACCGCGGCGCCACATTACCATCTTTGGCGCCACGCGATTATCGCTTCAAAGACCGCCATATGCGCTTCGCATTTGCCACGGCTTCATCGTCTTCCTCCGACTTTTTATGGCGCCGCTCAACCTTCACACGCCATCGCCGCCACGGGACCCATGCCGCCACTCGACAAGGCGGGCTTGAGGTCCCAAGTCCTTCGGCTTGAGGGTGACGCCCAAGGCGACCCCTTAAGATGCCTCAGGGGAGCAGACGCCACCTACGCCCACTAAGGCGGCGGAGACTTCGCCAGCCCCGGCCGCCATCAACGCGAGGGCCGAGGCAGCGTTCTCGACACTAGTGCACCCCGCCAACTCGCCCGCATCGTACACTCCTGTCGTGCGCCCGCCGAGCTCTTCATCGAGCTCGATGGTTTGCACACTCACTTGGCGCGACTTCCGCCATGGCACGGGCATGGAGTCCGGATGGCGAGACAATTGACGGGGGCCATCGACGAGCTGGCACGGGAGCGGGAGAGGGCGGACATGATGGTGGTGCAAGAAAGGGCCACCGCGACGCCTCGCCGCCATCTGCAGAATTCAAGGAGAGGCCGAGGCGCGCAGAGGACCTCGAGTATGAGGTGACCGCCTCAGCGCAATCTCGCCACCATGCTTAAGGAGTTTTCCAGATCAAAGATGCCTCGAACACTTGGGCGTGGCCGAGACGCCCTCATGACACCGCCTGCAGACGCCTGCACGCGACCAACCAGCCGCGGAGGCGCCCGGACTACCCACCGCCCTGGCCGCACGCTCCGCCAGGGAGGGGCAAGAGGTTGCGGTGATGACCGCAACCTACGTGCTGGCATGCTGGGCCAGTCGCGACGCCTCCCTGGACCCGATGGCGTCAATGGAGACCAGCATCGAGGAGACCTTTGCTCAAAGTGAGCATCGGCGTCAGGCGCAAGGCATTGAGCGAAAGAGCATTTGCAAGTGCAAGGCCGGTCATGGATGTCTCCACCCCGGTGGTGGAGGAAGAAGACGCCGGCGACATCGACGTGGGTGATGAGTGAAGGGCTGGGCCGCCACCTCACTTCTTTTGTTGATCAATCTCCTCTATCTGTATAAACACTTTAACAAACTTTAGCTGTAATGGATGTTTTCTGGTTTTACCTTCATGCTTGCTTGCTGTGCTTATTTGATATTGCATGCTGGAATTGCTAGGCGACCAACTTGAAACTCAGTTGAGACGTCAGTTAGGCTTTTAAGTCCAGGCAACATCCCGGAATTCCCATAGAGGTTGCATGCAACTAACCACAAATGTAAGCACAATGCGCGCAAGTTATATAGAACTTAGGCAAAGACGGCTTTGAGGTATAATAGTCTGTGTTTAAGCCACGTAGCGATTTTGCTGGCCAAGATTTTATGCAGGGTTGTCATTGGCCTAAACCCTTTCGGAACTTAAATCCTTGTGATCTCTTAGAATCGTACCCCAGTATGGCGCGGAAGATGATAAGTTCCCAGGAGTGGTCTTGGGCGGCGCCAATCTGGTGACAAACCTGGGCCGTGCTTCGAGAGCCAACCCGAGGTGTCTGAGAGCGTGTTTGAGCACCGTGCCAAACCTACACTCTTGTCACTTAGTCTTACTAGACGCTCACACTGGAGACTTTCCCTTTATCACCAAGGAGCCGTCGGGTTTTTGACGTCCGTGATAACCATGCATAATTTAATCAATTTTAGCATACACATAAGCAAACGATTGGGAGTGTTACTTGAAACACTTATCTGGCTTATGCATTAGCAGGTGCTCAACCTAAATAGTTGGGCGACTGTCTTGAAACATCGGGTGGCTTGCCTCCAGCTGGCGATCACTCGAGTTCGGGCGATCAGCTCCCAGCCTGTGGCGATCACCGAGCTTCAGCGACCAGCCCCCAAGCGCCGGGCAACCAGCCGGAGCCTTCATGCATTATTAGATTTTTCTTTTCGAATCGAGCCAAAGTTTTAAAGTTTGACCCGTGCACATATGCAGCTATTGCAAAGGCGGATGAATACCATGCGGGGCGCATAAAATATAGACCCTGGCAACATAAGTTTGCGCATGGGACAATATTGGTTCACTCGTTTTGGCTTCCATGTCCTCGCCGTTTTTTCGAAACACGGCCCATGGCAATGTGCTTGTAATGCAAAGAAACTCCTAGGAAGGATAATAGGCTGCGGGCTATGCGGTGACGACCAGTGGTGCTTCGAGAGCTAACCCGAGGCGCATGAACCACATTTGAGCACCGTACAAATCCGCTTCACTCGTTGCTCCGCCCTACTTACGCACACATACCGGGGCATAATCATGGACCGACAAGGGATTGCCAAAACCTAGGGACCAATAACATCCATGCAAAGAAATCGCTCAGAGGACACAAAAAGAGGAGTAGTAACAGGATAGAAAATCTTCAAGATAATAACATTATCAACAACCAGTGGTCGATGATCACCGGGGGCAGTCCATCCTGTGGTGATCAAAGCGAATCACCGGGTACTTCATAGATTTTCATGGATAGAACTTTCAGAATAACTCCACATTATAGAATTCGCCAATTCCTCGCCATCCTCGATGGCATAACCGGACCGCCCAGGTCGAGATCTCGAGACCACCTTGAAGGGCCCTCCCACCGAGGAGACAAATTTTATGCAACCCTAAGATGCATCTCAATCTGCGCAGAAGACCAGGTCGCCATGCGCCACCGCTTCGTCGAGACTGGTGGCATGGTATCGCCGAGGTTTCTTTGGTATCGCGGCGGCACGGCGGGCGGCCCGATCACGAACTTCTTCCAAGAGGTTGACCTCTTCTGCCGGATATCTTCACAGCCTTCTTCGCTGAAAACCGAGACGCGGCGGAGAGCCGAACGACAGCTCAGAGGGGAGAACGTACCTGCTTCCATACACCAGAAGAAGGGCGCTCGCCAAGAGTCTGACCGGTGTGGTACTGGCTACCACAAAGATGTACCGAAGCTCTTCGTCCAGCGCACTTCGCTTCGCTAGGAGTCGATCAAACGCCCTTGTCTTGAGGCCCTTCAACACCAATGTATTGGCACGCCACTTGACCATTGCTCTTGGGGTGGGCGACCAAAAGCAAAAGCATACTTTGGTGCCCATCTCATCGCAGAACTCGTAAATGCCGTGACCGGTGAACTAAGTTCCATTGTCGGTGATAATGCGGTTAAGCGACTCCAAAGCGGTGAATATCCCATGCATAAATTTGATGCAATAACGGAAGCGTAATGGCATCGCATTACTTCACTTCACCCACTTAGTGAATTTATCGATGGCGGCATTTAAGAGGTGGGTGAAGCCCCCAGTGGACCGAGAACGACCAGGATATTCAAATTTCTGCATCATGAACGCCAAGAGAGCGGGATGGTTTGCGAGCTTGGGCTTGGTCGGTGGACTTGCTCGGCGAAGAACCGACAAGCTTTGCATGTCCTCACAAGCTCATAAGCATCACCGAGGGCAAGAGGCCAATAGAATCCTTGGCGGAACGCTTTGCCTACCAAATTGATGGCTTGGACATATGGCTCCAAGACACGCCTCTATGGATATCGGAGAGCGTATGCCCTCTTCCCGAGTGATGCACTTCAAGAGAATCCCATTTTTGCTCCGGCAGATAGGTCTCCACCACCGTGAGTATAGCACTTGGCCCACGTGCTATCTTCTCACCGAGGCATCATCGCCGGGACCACTTGGTCCCACAGAAGGCTAGGATCGGATCCATCCACCGACCTTCCCGGCCAAGCGTGGCGAGCACTCGTGTTCGCCGCACTTCATTGGGCCAAGTATCGGATTTCCTGGACGGTGAGCACCGCCGCCTTCCTTCTCGACTTGGAGGTCGAGGCGTATGCGTGCCTTCCCTCCCGAATCGGAGGTCGCGGCAGCAGACCGCCTCCCCACTTGAGTTGGAGGTCGGCACGCCATACCGCCGCCCCCACTCCGAATCGGGCTGCGATAATGACACCATCTTTCCCACCTGGATCGTGGGCTGCGATGGACATACCGTCGTCCCCGCCTGAATCGGGGGTTGCGACAGCGACACTATCTTTCCCACCGGATCGTGAGTCTTGCGATGGGCGGTCGCAATAGTCTTTCTTCAAGACTCGATCGAATGTAAGCCCTTGAGGATGCAAGCTGCGAGAGCCCATCCGCAAGGTGATTATCACGCCGGGGGATATGAATATATCCCAATCCTTCAAAACGTCGCTCCATTTTCCTGACCTCCGCCAAGTATGCCGCCATGGTGGGGTCAGGGCATTGAAATTCCTTCCTCACTTGATTGATGACCAGCAGGGAGTCGCCCTTGACTTGGAGACGCCGGATGCCTAGTGCCGAAGCAATGCGCAACCCTTCCAACAGGCCTTCATATTCGGCAATATTGTTAGTGGCTTTGAAATCGAGAGCAACAACATACTGAAGAATGTCACCAGTCGGGGAGACTAGGACAACACCAGCCCCTGCGCCCTCCAATCTGAATGAGCCATCGAAGAACAAGGTCCAGGGAGGTGACGCGGGGGTTTCTTCCGCTTCAGGAGTGGCGGAGTCCACTCGGCGACGAATTCCGCCAACTTTTGACTTTTGATGGCAGTGCGGGGGACAAACTTAAGGTTGAACTCTCCCAGTTCCACTGACCATTTGGCTATGCGACCTTCTGCTTCACGCCAGGCAGATTTTCGCAGGGTAGGCCGTGACCACAAGAATTTCGCTCTCGAAAATAATGCCGCAGCTTCCTAGATGCTACCAGGACCGCGTACAACATTTTCTGTGCTTGTGGGTATCGGGTTTCGGCTTCATGCAATACCTTGCTGACATAATAGACCTGCTTCGGACACCTTCCCTTTCGCCATATACACCAATACCACTTGAGAGTAGCAATGATATACAAAAGCAACGTTCACCTTGAGCAGGGAAACCAAAGATCGGAGGAGAGGTGAGGTACCACTTCAAGTCTTCAAAGGCCTTCGGGCTTCATCACCCACTCAAAATGATTGGTTTTCTTCAACAGCTTAAACAGAGGTAAGCTTCTTTCCCCCAATCGGGCAATAAACCGTCCTAGGGAGGCTAGACGGCCGACCAGGCATTGGACCTGCTTGAGCCACGCCGGAGGCTTCATATGCTCAATTGCTACTATTTTGTCTGGATTGGCTTCAATACCTCGGTTGGACACCAGGAACCCCAATAGTTTACCGGAGGGAACGCCAAACACGCACATTTCAGTGATTCAACTTCGTGCAATTCTTCCGAGATTGGCGAAGGTTTCTCCGTGTCTTAAATCAACTCTTCCTTTTTAACCTTCACGCACCAGATCATCAACATACACTTCAAGGTTACGCCCTATCTGTGGATTTAAAAGTAATGTGCATGGCACGCTGGTAAGTAGAACCAAAGATTCTTTAAACCAAAGGCCCTTCTAACATAACAATAAACACCCATAGGGGTTACAAAAGCGCTTTTCTCTTCTCCACCGCCATGCTAACTGATGGTACCCAGTAGCACGATCCGTAAAGCATAGCAACTCACAACTCGCCAGAGTCCACAATGAGGTCGACTCACAAAGAAGGGATAAGGATCCTTCAGGCCCTTGTTGAGGTCGATGAAGTTTCACACACATTCGCCACCTCCCGTTGGATTTTTGACGAGCACAGATTGGCAAGCCACTCAGATGAGTGACTTTCTTGATGATCCCTACGCTCAATAGTTTCTCCACCTCCTACCGAATGGCATCTTGCCGCTCCGGAGCTTGCCGTCGGATCTTCCAGTCGAACCCAAGCGCTTTTCTGAGTGTAGCCAATCGGTGCTCAATCACCTCCCTAGGGACCCCAGTCATGTCGGACGGTTGCCAAGCAAACACGCCACGCTTAGACCAGAGGGAAGGTGACGAGCTGCCTTCCTATTTGGTGCCGAGGTTGGCGCCAATGTTGACGGTTTTACGGGTTCACCTCACTCAAGGCGATTCACCTTAACCTCACCGGCAGAGCCAGGCGAGGCGCGGGTCCGGGCTTGAGGGGCTCCCGAGAAGGCGGCATCAGCATGCCCAGACAGGTACCAATCATATCAAGCGCGAACTTGTGGCAGCGCAAGGCTTCAGACTGGTCCACCCGGATGGTTATGGGGCCGACAGGCCTTGGCATCTGGCCCACGGGAATTGCACTAACCCCCGGGGCTATTCCAAGAAAGGCAACGCGGATTCAGATCTCGCCGCAGATCTCGAGAGCGAATGCCGTAGAGGACAGAGGCCGAGAGAACTCCCTCCGCCCACTAGCACACACGACCCAAACGGACATTCCTGACCGTGGGCGACACCACAACGGAGATGCCCCAGTCGGTGGCGCCATCGAAGGTGGTCGGCCCGACCAAGATGATCGCCTCCTCCGACCATTTCAAAGATCCGACGCGACCTCAACTCGATCCTGGTGGCGATACTTCTCTTCAACCGCTTGCAAGCGGTATTCGAGTGAAGAGCGACGAACCACCATAGATATACGCCAGGTATGATCCGCCGCCAAAAGCTAGCGGGCGAGGTCTTCGCCACGCATCATCATCACGAGGGTGGCGCCATCGCCGCGAGGGCGACGCCTTGATCCGCCGCTTCCACTATTCACCCATGACCGCAATTGTCCAGCCATGAGTGTCGGCCGATGAATTGGGCACCAGGTCTTCTTTCCTTCCGCTGCGGCGGTCGTTTACGATCGCGGCGGTCATCACGGCCACGACGATCATCTCGCCGTCGCGGTGATTGCCGCTACCGATCACGACGATCGTGCCGGTGACCGAAGTCATCAGCGGTCGCGCCGGCGCCAAGACCCACTGGTCTTCTCCGCTTCGCCTTCGCGCCTTCTTGCTTGGCGGGCCGAACCTTCGAGGTCCCGGCTTCATCTTTACTCGCCCACCACGGGACCAGACTGCCCTCGCCTCGCAAATTTCACGCACATTTATGCGCGAGGGAAAATAGCTCGACATTTATAGTGCGTGGCCATCTTCTCATCTTGCGGCGCGACGCTTCTTCGAAGGCGATGACGCACCGATTGTTCCGAGATATGGGGGATCGTGGTTGCGGCAATGGCGTAACTCGCTTGATAAAATCACGCAACGACTTCTTTTGTCGCTCCAGCATGCAGATCATCCTCCACACCCGGCCGCGCCAAGGAGCCCCGAAGTTAGCGACGAAGAGGCCGACAATTCCTCCCACGAGTGCACCGACCCGCGGAGGTTCAATAGCCAGAACGGGCAGAGCCCGCCAAGGCCGCTGGGAAATAATTGGCCATGACTTTTTCCAGATCCACCGCCGCTTGCAGACCACCGCTTGTATAAATTTGCAAGAACTCCTCCAGATTGTAGTGCCGTCAGAATTTATGGATGCGCAATGAACCTTTCAGCCACTCCACACGGCGAATCACCGGGAGAACGCTGGCATCCAACGCCATAAATGGAGCCTTGCCGCCCACCGGAGCTCGGCCCGAGAGCGAGGATGGGACTCTCTCACGAATCGGAGGAATAGCCTCCTCCTAGACCGTGAGGTGAGAGCCACGAGGGGACTCTCATCTTCGAAGTTACCCACTTGCCGCCGCCTCCTCGAAGGGCGACGTGGCACACGGCCGCCAAGATCGCTGCCACCGACGGTGTCGCAAGATGACTCCTTAGGTCCTCACGGTTCCTTTGAACCGGACCGAGCGTCAGACGCTCTTCTCGCCCTGCCCTGCCCGCCTGCTGCAGGGCGCTTGCCGCCAGGGCGGCTAGAGCCCTGTGAGCCCTCACCAGCACTGGTGGCGGAGTACCACCGCAGACGGACGGCCGGGGCCCTACCCGAAGCTGGGCCGCACCCACAAGGCTGGCAAGATCCCGCAGCCACGGAGTGGCCGGGGAGTCTCCTGCAAGTTCCACCGGGGGGTGGTCCAGGAGGAGACGAGTTGCATGTAGATTCTGAGTCGGAGTGGCTGCTTCCATGGCCAGCTGGCGTCGCACCGGATGCCCCGTCGCCGCCATGAGAGCATCGCCGGCGCCCCGCGGGGGTGAAGTGAGACGATCTTGCGATCGACGAGATTGCCAGGACACACCCTGAGCATGGCCCGACTCTTCCTTCCTCGATGCTGCTAACCCGCCATCTCCAGTGCACGGACTCGAAAGAAGGCACCAAAACTCACGGAGAGATGATCGAAAATCAACTACCGCCCCTACTGGCGCGCTCGCCGGGCGATTCCACCGACAGCCCAAGTCTACAGACCGGGTTTGGATCGGTAGGGGGGTGTCTTTGGTAGTTGGCAAACCCTAGCAGAGGGAAACCCCAGTACCTCTCACACTAACGAATTCTAGTGTCTATGAATTTGATGAACACACCGATTTTTACCCAGGTTCGGGCCCCCTTGAGGAAGGGTAATAGCCTTACGTCCTGCCTGATCTTGGATTGTGTATCGTGAACTTGGTTACAGAGCTTGCAGATGACCCGCTCTTCTGTTGGACTATTTTTTCTCTCCCTTTCTGTTTTCCGACCCCCCCTCTCATATGCTCTAGAGTGCCCTTATATACATGGGCTTACACGGGTCAGATAGAGGAGGGGTCGTCATCATGCTTATCTTACACGCATTTATTACGCCTCTATGCGCTGTCCCGTTCCTTTAGCCCTAATCAATGCCGCCAAGATGCCTTCGCCTGCTTCTCCGGGGCGGTCCTCTCGCAATGTAGGTGTGAGGCGTCAGAGGAACAGGTTTGTAGCAGAATTCCTTGGAATCGATGTGCCTGGCACAGCAGACCTGCCTCTGACACGGTACGACGAGAAAGGAGACTTCGAGGCGAAGCCATCGTATCCCACCTTTTTGCATGGCGGCGAGACAAGCAAGGCGTGCTCACCTACCGCTCGCCAAAGCCGCCACATGGCCGGGCGCCGGGCGAAGCAGGCGTGGCCGCCCACCCGCCGCTCGGCCACGTGAACCGACACACGGCAAGGTGGCGTGCTCGCCACCGCCTCGCCAAAGCCGCCACGCAGTTGGCGCCAAGCGAGCAGGCGTGGTCGCCCACTGCTCCGCTGCGCCACGTGGACTGACGCCCAGCAGACGGGGTGTAAACACCCACCCGCTTGCTAGACTACCACGTAGGCCACGCATGCTTTTGTGCTGTGAAGAGGGTACCCTGGCGTAAAGTACGCCGACACAAGCTATGTCAAAAGAAAGGCTTCTATGGTTATTTTGCATAAAGCTAAGTTGAATTGTAAATACTAAATAGTAGACTATAAGCGGAATTTTGTGAAAGCAATTTGACTGATAAGTAAATAGCAAGTATAAATATCATAAATTGTAATAATTCACAGTCCTCCATGAATGTGAGAAGCAAAACTTTCCCTTGCCAACTTATGGCTTATAATCTGAAATAATCTTCCCATCATTATTCCCAAATCAACCCATTTTATGACAATATCAAAACTTCTAACTATTGTTGGCGCACCAAGTCTCCCATCATGGCAGGCATGGCTTTTCGAAATGCATGAACACATTTGTTGGATCACAATTTTGCAAAACACATTTACAAATTCTAATCACATGCTCTAAGATCAAATGCATGAACACTAATATTTTATAAAACACATTTGCAAATATAAATCTTGCAAACAAGAGTAATCAAGATCATATCTTTGAGCCATATGATGATCAACATATGATCAAACTAAATTGCAAAATACATTTGCAAGTTCTAGTTACATGCTCAAAAAAATTGCATAGATATCAACTTGTTTGCAAAATACATTTGCAAAACAACATCAAACATGAGCTTCTCCTATTTGCAAATCAAAACTCCATGCAAAGAACACATCAATAAAATTACAAGCATATGCTACAACTATTTGTAAAACACATTTGCAAATATTTGCTCTATGCAAAAATCAAATCAAAAGAGTGTGAGTTAGAGCAAGCAAGATTGAGCTATCAACACATGATGAGATTCAAGCTATAAGACTTGACCCCTCTTAATAGTACGGTAACCTATACTAGCAATCCGGTCTCCCATTCAAACACGAGACCGGTAAAAGACTAGGAACACATCTTTAACCCTAGCTAGTTATACCTTTGCCTTTAGTAACCACTTGGAGCTTTCATGATGACCGATCATCTTCTCATCACGTTGGGATCTTCATCATATACATCAACACATGATGAACTCCTCATGTCTTAGCTTCGAGATCCTCTCTTGACGCTCATCAACACATGATGACGTACTTGTCCCGTTTATCCATCTCAACCTTGGACTTAACCTATATCAAACTCATTGAAAGTGTTAGTCCAAAACACATAATTGTCTCAATCATCAATACACTCTATTAACACATAATGGATGGTTCCATGTTCATTTGATATTTTCCTTTGATAATTGATCACAACGCAAAGACAATTGATTGAAAGATTAATTGTTTCTTGAGTATACTAATGCAACTAATGCTTCATATACTTAAGAACTTTCAATTACCTTAAGATCAACAAAGTGAACCATCAACACATAATTGGTTCTTTGTTGATTGAATAGCAACCAAACATTTAAATTATTATGAGTATATATTAACTACACAAGTTTCATATATTCAATTCGCTGAAATCTAAAATAATGATCCAATTTATATAGAGTGGTGGATGTGATCAATACTCTTAAGACCATTAACTATAGAATAAACTTCATTAAATGTATGCATACAAATAATTGAACTTAAATCAATATGCACATGTTCAATTTTTTATTGTTTTGGAGTTTATCCTATATTACCATGAGTATACTACAACTACACAAGTTAAATATACTCAAGGGATTGTTTCAAAATAATGATCCTTGATATAGAAAACTATTGAAACATCAAGGTAAAATATTAACTCCCTCTAATTGTGTGGATTCATATATATATGGAATTCAAACATTAATGCACATCTTGAGGTCTAAATAATGGAGGAGTTCATCATTTAACTTGAATCCAAAATATGCATTAAGATATCATAAAATGAATACGGGTGCATACCTTGGGTTTTTTTATTTATCAATAAGATGAGACTAATCAATGATATACTTAATAAAAGAGTTAGCCTCATATTCAATATAATCATGAATATTATATCCAAGGGATGTAACAAGATATGTGTCGGTGTTTCGTATAACCGGCAAGTAAATTTGTAGGGTATCAGGGATCGCGCGCCCCCTCTCCTCGAATGGTTAAGCCAAGGAGGCCTCAGATGAACACTAAATCAAGCTGGGGAGTCTCGGATTTATACTAGTTCGGGCCGAATGTCCCTACTTCCAGTTTGCGGCGGAGGATCTTGTTGATCGGGGGATGGCGGATTACATGCGAGGGCTAAGGACAGTGCCTCGGCTGCTTGTGTGGGCGAGCTCGAGCTTGACCGACCGGCCTGCCTGGGAGAGCGATCCAGGCGCTAGGTAGACGGGGAGAGTTTTTGGTTAATGAGGAAGAGAACAAGACCGAGAGGCCCCCCCTCCCCTGAAGATCCCGCCTCTCCTTATATAAGCGAAGAGAGCAGGTTACATGAGGTTTGGGAGAGAGGAACGACCAGGACATGCTATCCTTGGCGGTCGGTTTCATGGTCTTCGAGTTGATGTGTCCTCGCAGATGCCATGATTTGGTTAGCGTGTTCCGCCACCTATACCCTGTCGATAGGGTTAGCTAGCGGCGCTTCATTGGGAAGGCGTGCTTTTGTCCCCTATACGCTTGTCGGCGTAGGGGTTATGGGCGGCGCCTCCGACGTTGCTTTTGGAAGGAACACCTATCCTGCTCGAGTCGCCTTGTTCAAACGAGGGTTGTCCAACTTCGAGGCCGATCGGGCGATGTGGTCGGCGGATGAGGCGGACTTTACCAGTGGTCCCGACTACCGGCCGGAGGATCCCCACCCTCGCCCTGCGGTGGCGGAGCCCCGACCAGGCCCTACTGGGGCCGAGAGGGTCCGACCTGGCCGGATCGGCGCTTCCTCGCAGACATGACATAGTGAAAGATCTCTCATATCCCGATCAATACCATGTCAGAAAGTACCTCCGTATCTCAGATTCGCCAAGAAGCCTCGGCCGACCGGAACGCTGGGCGTTCCGACGACCTTCGATTTCTGCGACATACCTCCTTCGCGGTCGCAGCGATGCCTCGGCTTCCCATACCTTCCTTAACTTGGGTCTGCTCGGCTTCCGTGCGCCGAATATTTATAAGGCGATGTGGAGGCTGGGGTCGGAGTAGTCTCACCGAGGTCTTGGATTTCCCGGACGCTTGGTTGCAATGGCTTCCTCTTGCCGCCTCCTCCCAACGTGACGTCTGCCGGTGGTGTTTAGTTTCGGGGACGAGGCGTCGCTGGTGCCTTCGGACGAGGAGGCCTTCCTTGCGGAGCTCTGGGAGGACTTCGACCTTGCTATGGCGGAACGGGCGAGGCTCGACGCCATCGATCGTGACGCCACCGCTACTGTCGACACGCTGATCGGCGCCGTCCCAAGGCTCGCCAAGGCGAGGGATGCCCTTATCCGGGCGGTCCGGCGCGTGCTCGGCGCCTAGCTTTTCTTGTTTTGTTGCTTGTTTCTGCCTTCCTCCAATTTCTGGGAGACAATCATTGGTTTGGTGCTGCCCCATGCCCTGTTTGAATGTAGTCGTTTTTGCTTGCTTGGGGCTTCCATTCTTGCGATCCTTGCGACGTTTCTGACCACGCCGCAGCGTAGTGGGTTTCATTATCCAACGCGGGATCCACCCAGTTGGGTCGATCCATTTCGGCCCGCGGCGACGAGCGCACCGGCGGGTGTAGCCTCGAGCCTCCGAGCGATCAAGAACCGGTCGGGTTATCCGGCCGACGAGTCCGACCGACTTGAGGATCCGACCGACGCCGAGCCGGCCAGATAGATGCCCGTCGCTTTGCGAGGATTCCGCTTTTAAACGCCGGTTTTTCGTCCACAAATTAACGCGACCGTGATCGCATGGAGGGCCGGATGCTCGCGAGAGGTTCCGGCCTCCGAGTGCTTTTTAACGTCAGAGGTTAGACGCGCCGTGATCGGCGTGGAGGTCCGGATGCCTTCACGAGAGGTTCCGGTTCCGAGTGCTTTTTAACGTCAGAAGCTAGACGCGCCGCGATCGGCAGGGAGGTCCGGATGCCTTCGCGAGAGGTTCCGCTTCCGAGTGCTTTTTAACATCTTAGCTAGACGCTGCCGTGGTCGGCGAGGAGGTCCGGATGCCTTCGCGAGAGGTTCCAGCTTCCCGAGTGCTTTTTAACGTCTTAGCTAGACGCGGCCGTGATCGGCAGGGAGGTCCGGATGCCTTCGCGAGAGGTTCCGCTCAGAGTGCTTTTTAACGTCAGAAGCTAGACGTGGCCGTGGTCGGCGGGAGGTCCGGATGCCTCGCGAGAGGTTCCGGTTCCCGAGTGCTTTTTTAACGTCATAGCTAGACGCGGCTGTGGTCGACGGGGAGGTCCGGATGCCTTCGCGAGAGGTTCCGATTCCCGAGTGCTTTTTTAACGTCGTAGCTAGACGCGGCCGTGATCGGCGGGGAGGTCCGGATGCCTTTGCGAGAGGTTTTGGTTCCCGAGTGCTTTTTTAACGTCGTAGCTAGACGCGGCCGTGGTCGGCGGGGAGGTCCGGATGCCTTCGCGAGAGGTTCCAGTTCCCAAGTGCTTCTTTAACGTCGTAGCTAGACGCGGCCATGGTCGGCGGGGAGGTCCGGATGCCTTCGTGAGAGGTTCCGCCCCGAAAGTGCTTTTTAACGCTAGAAGCTAGACGCTGTTAGTGCTATTTTTACGCCGTAGCTGGGCGTGTTAGTGACATTTTTACGCCGTAGCTGGGCGTGTTAGTGCCATTTTTACGCCATAGCTGGGCGTGGGGCATCCGTCTCGAGTCCTCGTCGATCCCACGTATACGCCCCATTCGCAAGTGTGGGACCTGGAGGGGGTGAGCAGACGCGTGTTTGCCTACGTCGGCCGAACACCGTGCTCGTGGAGCTGCAAACGGGTTATCCGAGTGGGCCCTAGAGGTCGGGCGACCTCCGAGCGGACGATCCCTACGTCGGGTGTCCGACCCGCTGGGGGCGACCCATGAGAAACTTTTCTTTACTCAATCCCATTCCGGATCCCGAGCTGTTCGTAACTCGGGGCGCAGCTGGCTGCTGCCCTTTCGGGGGGCTCCGTGGGAGAGTTTGAAGTATGGTCTCGGACGCGAGCTAAGGCGATTGGGTCGTCCGCCAACCCAACTAGAGACCCACCGAGGGTTCGCCTTAAGCTTGCCCCTTGCTCGTTTGCCTGCCGGGGTCGGCGGGGGATCCGTCTGGTGGATCCTGCCCTTGGGACCCGTGGCCAGGTCTTATTTGCCAGGCATTCAAGCCTTCTCGCCACCTCGAGGCTGCAAGGGCCTGGTGGGCTTTTCCTCCTGCCCTGGGTTGGTTTGAGCCGACCCGAAGGCGGAGATCAAGGGGTCGCGGGGCGTTTCGCCCGGAGCGATACCCCGACATCCTTGCAAGCATTTAATGTGCGTGCGGGAATTTAAATGCGAAACAAAATGATCAGGGGGTGGTACGTCTTACCGGTAGCTTGTCATGGCGTTTGCGATGGGACACACGATGCTTGGATCAACAAGTGATTGGTTGATGTGTGTCCGGCTTGCATGCGCCTTAATAGGTGCCTGCAGATTTTGAGGTACTGGGGGCCAGATCGTTCTTCCATCCTTCAACATCGCTGCTCCCTTGCGATTTCCACTCCTGCAAAATGTCATGGACTGGGTCGAAAGGGTTACCATCATGGGGGAACCAAATGGCTATTCGTATCACTATGCTGGTCCGATCTCCATCCCCCATGCTTTCCAGGGACGACGAGCAACTGACGGCCGTGGCCTAGGAAACCACGGGGGTCATATAAGCGCGGGTCGTCATGTTAATGTTTTTAGGAAAGCTCGGATAATGAGGAGTTCGTTTGCACTTGCCGCGGGGCCGGAATATTCCCGACCGGCCATAGATCATACCGCACGGTGTTCCTTCTTCGCGACAAGCATTTCGCATAACCGAGGCCGGGCGAGGTCAGAGCGCTGGTCGGAGGGACTACCGTTGAGGAGGATCTAATGGCAGACCGGATTGCCTGACCCGCGCGAGTGTAAGATCTTTAGGTGTAAGCTGCTCAACCATACTTACGCGGGAGAAGAGTGTTTCTGACCGACTAGAGGTCGCTCTGCATGGGTATTTCCTTCTCCCCCAGAGCACTACTTCGTGACCATAGCCGCTGGGGCGTAGGCCGTAGTGCTCGGGTCGGAGGGAATTACCACTAGGGAGGACCATATAGCCGACCCGGTCACCCGACCCGTGAAAGTGTGTGAGCTTGCAGCCCCCGAGCGATATGTGGGGACCGAGCTCGTAATTACTACATATTGCTTAAACTCGGAAGACAATTGCGGAAGGAGTTTTTAAGGAAAAGACTGTCTTATCTTCTTATCCCGCATGTTGAAGACGTTGTGATGGTTCTGGCTCGTCTTTTTCTGGCGCGGTTCGTCCAGTGGTCGAAGTCGAAAGGTCGTGCTGTAATGCTCCACAGGGGAGATGGAGAGAGCGCGTCGCACCGCTCAAGGCGCGGAGTTAATGCGCGCACTGTGGCCACTTCGTCTCGCTTTTGAAAGGACTGCACGGAGTATCTGGGGGCCGTCATTCCTTTCCTTCATTTTCGCTTCTTCACCCCTTCTTGCCCCTCTGTCCCAGCACAAGAGAGAAAGGGTAGCAGAATCTCGAACGGCAGATGGCCAACGGCGGCGGTGACCGGACGGCTGAACGGAGGTAACAAGGGCCTACGGCCCTCGACGCTAAGAGAACGCGCTCGACGTGGGTCCTCCGTACCGCGACGGGATAGGGTCACGCCGCTTGCTGCCCCTCCGCGATAGGATTCTCCGCGGTATGTATTGGCTGCCGCCCCGGACAGCCAATTCCGCTTTCACTAACGCCGCCGTTTCCATTTTCACTCCCAGCGCCTCCGGCCTATGTCTGGGTCGGCCGTCTGCGGTCGTCGCGCCGGGGGAAACGGACGCAGGTGTCACGGCTTTCGATGTCCCTCCGGTCGCTCCGGGTCACGGGACCATACCCCGACGGGATATGCCCACGGGCTCACCCAAGCGGCCGACACCCTCGCCGAACTGCCCCGAGCCTTGCGCGAGCGCTCTGTCCGGCGAGGGTGGGGGTCGCCGTCGACGCCGCGAGCACGCGGTCAAGCGTTACGCCACCGCGACGCTACCTTCGACCCGATGACGGCCGTCGCTGGGATCGAGGGAGACGCGAGCCCTATTTGAGCCAGGGTGCGAGCGGCAGCAGAGAAGATCGCGGTGCAAGGGGACGTCGTCATGGGCAGTGACGGCTCGGACGGTGATGATGCCTCCGGCTAAGGAACCTCCTGGTGCCTTCGCTTTCTTTTGTTTTTGTGTGGCGCGATGCTTTTTGGACATCTTCCTTAATGTCTTGCCTCTTTGCTTCATAAGCGACACCCGCTGAATCGCCTTATCCTTCAGGAGCCGCAGGGGCGGCCGGAGCGTAGATCCCAGCGCTACAGTGTCACCATCTGGTTCTTCAGGTCGAATGGTGGCGAGATAAGGAACCCTCATAGCGGCGAAGGGTCCTCTCCACGGGGATCCTTGGAGTGGCGTAGCGGCTGTGGGCACCCCTTTGGGTGGTGAAGTCGAGGAAGGTGGAACGAGCTCTGTTCCTGACGCGAACACGTCGTCGAGCTCGCGCCATTGTTGGTGAAGAAGACCATCGAGGAGGGAAATGGGAATCTGGAGATCACGGAGATGACGCGCAAATCCCCTACCTGGCGCGCCAACTGTCGGTGTTTCGTATAACCGGCAAGTAAATTTGTAGGGTATCAGGGATCGCGCGCCCCCTCTCCTCGAATGGTTAGGCCAAGGAGGCCTCAGATGAACACTAAATCAAGCTGGGGAGTCTCGGATTTATACTGGTTCGGGCCGAATGTCCCTACTTCCAGTTTGCGGCGGAGGATCTCGTTGATCGGGGGATGGCGGATTACATGCGAGGGCTAAGGATAGGCCCTCAGTGCTCGTTTGTGTGGGCGAGCTCAGGAGCTTTGACTGACAGCCCGGGTCGGGAGAGCGAGCCAGGCGCTAGGTAGACGGGGAGAGTTTTTGGTTCATGAGGAAGAGAACAAGACCGAGAGGCCCCCCCCTCCCCTGAAGATCCCGCCTCTCCTTATATAAGCGAAGAGAGCAGGTTACATGAGGTTTGGGAGAGAGGAACGACCAGGACACGCTATCCTTGGCGGTCGGTTTCATGGTCTTCGGAGTTGACAGGTCCCTGCGTATGCCATGACGGGTTAGCAGGTTCCGCCAGCTATACCCTGTCGATAGGGTTAGCTAGCGGCACTTCATTGGGAAGGCGCGCTTCTGTCCCCTATACGCTTGTCAGAAGTAGGGGTTGCGTGGGCGGCGTCTCCGACGTTGCTTTTGGAAGGAACACCTATCCTTGCTCGAGTCGTCTTGTTCAAACGAGGGTTGTCCAACTTCGAGGCCGATCGGCGATGTGGTCGGCGGATGAGGCGGACTTTACTGTGGTCCCGACCGCCGGCCGGAGGATCCCCACCTCGATCCCATGGTCAGGGAGAGCCCTGACCGGCATTCGCATTGGGGCCGAGAGGGGTCCACCTGGTCGGATCGGCCAGGCTCCCTTGCATCGCATGACATGTGAAAGATCTCTCATATCCCGATCAATACCATGATGTGAAGTACCTCTGGTATCAGTATTCGTCAATACGATAATATGAACTCCAATGCATACTTTTGATATTTTCATCTTTTTCATCCAAAAGAGACTAAACAAAAAGTATACTCAATAAAAGAGTTAGTCTTATATTCAATATGATTATCAAAAGAGTTAACCTCAATATTAG
The DNA here is from genome assembly GCA_036346375.1 of Guadua angustifolia. NCBI lineage: Eukaryota > Viridiplantae > Streptophyta > Magnoliopsida > Poales > Poaceae > Guadua > Guadua angustifolia. The sequence continues at coordinate 48,616,835 of CM070520.1, read as the reverse complement.
ATTTGTCATTAACACTAAAATGAAATTAATGGAGCTTAAACTTTCAGCTAGCCACTCCATTTGACATATTCTCGCACATTACATAAGAATTGCTTAAAAGTCTTATAGAGTACAATTTTTGTACTCATCGTTACTTGTTGAGCAATATCAGAAGAGACGCCTCTAGAAGTATATGACTCCCGCAACATTGACATATTAGGATTATGACTGTACTCAAGTTTTTCTTATGGGTTTCGATTGTCGGTTTGTAAGTTAATTTCTAGATTGGCGGCCTACATTACTCTTTAAATTTAGCCAATAGGCCATATTTTACTCTATCTAACCTTTATATCGCTCTTGTAAGCAAGTGATATACAATATTTATCTACAACTAAATTTCTAGATAGTTGTGGGAAACCTGTGACCTTACCAAATTTCAGGTCATCACAACGAGAGCGAGGCACCTGAGCCTAAGCGGGTGGAGCGGCTATGGTGGGCTGATGGGATGTGCTGGTGGTGGGGGGAAGCCAAGATGGAGGGTGGCATCACCTGTGTGAGGTGGCACGGCCTAGCGGAGGGTAGCCAGGAGCCGAGGGCCCTAGGCGGAGTGTGGCATCAGCACGTCACCGACAAGATGAGGCTCGATAAGGGCTGAGGTAGATTATGGGCCGAAGGGGAGGAGGGAGCTGTTGGGCAATGTGATAGTGAAGGATCGAGATAGCGAGAACAACCGGAGTCAACAATCCAAACACCTCCCTTCCCCATCCGGCAAACCTGATCAAGTCAAAAAAGAGAGAGGGGACTCAATACTAGAATAAAGTGAAGACTTGAGAACCCAATACTGAATCACACAACGCCTCAAAGTATCAGCTACAGAAGAAGAAGACTGGACTTTAGTGTTTCTTTGACGCTCGACTCTCACAAGATCAGAAGAAGCAACTCTAGTAGAAGATCTAGGAACTGTCACTGGTTTGGCCCACCATGGTGCAAAGGCCGGACCATCCCAACGAGGCTGTCTAAATCTCCTACCTGAAAATACTTCACGACGCTGATATCTATCTCGATGGGAAAAATGAGGAATATCAAGAGTACGGTGGAAAGACTGACCACGAGCAACTCCAGGACTAAAACTCAATTGAACAACATGAAAACCGAGTCCTGGATACTGTCCAAAAATAGACGACTCTCTAACCAGTCTAGAAGCAGTGTGTGCCTTAGGTTATTCCTCAGCAACTAAGCAACAATGTGTATAATAGTGAGTACAAAGTACTCAGCAAGTCGTATGGAACAGTGATGCAATTATAATTGTGCAAAGCTTAAACAAGAGTGGCCATATGGTTCTTTTGCAGAAATCAAGTATTAATAGTATATATAGTAAATAGATTGTAAAGCATATTTGAACATATATATTAAGTAGAATAAACAATTGCAATGAAACAACCACAAGTGAACTAACCGTTCACTTCCCAACCATTCTGCTAACCAACATTTTATTACAGTTATGTCCAACTAATAATGACCCAATCCTACTTCATCAATGGATGCATGGTATACGAATAACCAAGGTGGCGTAATGACAAGTAGCATGCATGTTGATATTAAACAAAAAACTTTTGCATGCAAAGGTTCATCATGATCAAGAATATGACTTGCCTTGTTTGTACAAAGTTACTACTGGGTTGTGGTCTCCGAATCCTTCACCTGATCCCCGGGGATCAACTGCTATGGAAAAAGGAAACAAGAAATATAAATAAACACCAAAATGAGGCTCAAACGAAAGAATAATAGTCCTGGAACAGGCTCGATTCAAAAAAAATGAAAAAAGAATGGAGTCAGTTGAAGCTAGGATGGAGGAGAATAGGCTTTCGAAAGTTTGAATTGGAGAGCAAATCGGGAAAATACATAACAGAGGAGGGAGGGCATGAGCGGCTAATAGGTTGGGCCTACAGATTTTTCTGGATTTCTGAAATAAAAGAAAATCAGGAAAAATACAAAAGTGGCTGACAGGTTGGGCCATGGTCCATGACCATGTCCACAGCTTGGCTCGTTCTATGGTGGACTCGTTGCATGCAAGCTGTGTGGATGATTTTTTTTTCGATTATGGAATACAAAATTCCGGCTTCATCCCACCATTAGGGAATCAGACCACACTTATTACAGATTGATAATCAAAACACCGTTTCTCCAAGCGAACCAAATCAAGCAGGATAATAACCAATCCTAAACACAAAAGGCCAGCCAAACGAAGTAAATAACTCGAATGCCACCGTCTCCAACCTACGACACACATCTAATAGGCTTGCTTTGATGGCTTCACACCGCTGCAATTTGGCCCAAGTTCGAAGCCAATGAGTCCCTCTGAATAAGACCTGCAAGAAAGATTTCGGTATACGCTTATCAAAAACAGCATCATTTCTAGTTAGCCATAAGGCCCAGCAAATACCGGCTACCCCTGTAAGTAATACAGAACATTGGGCCGACCCACCCTGCTTCACCCACCCATTAAATAAATGATAAATAGATACAGGGGAAGGAATACCCAAAGTTATGTATACAACTCGCCAAAGGAATTTAGCATGACAACAATCAATAAAAAGATGGTGTATATTTTCAATAGAACTACAGAAACAACACCATTTATCCCCTCGCCAATTGCGCTTCAGCAAATTATCTTTAGTCAATAACACCCCCTTCTTAATGTACCACATAAAAATTTTGATTTTCAAAGGTAACCTCGTATGCCAAATCTCCTGAGATACTTTAATACCATTATTAACCATGTATCTGTACATAGATTTAACGGAGAAGACCCCATTAGTGTGGAGATGCCACTTGAAACGATCAACTCCCCCTATTAAACTGACATTCATCAAACGTGCTACTAAAATCCCCCAGTCTCTGAGTGTAGTTCCCCGTAAAGATCTCCTAAAAGATACATTCAGCGGAGAAGGTCCAAAAACCTGAGCCACCGTAGCATGTTTCTTGCGGACAATATTAAATAAGGAAGGAAACTGAACTTTCAAGGGAGAATTTCCCAGCCAAGTATCCTCCCAAAACCTAACCTGGGTTCCATCTTGTACAATATAAGAACCTAAGTTGAGGAAATGAGGTTTAACCCACATAAGACTACTCCAAAAATGGGAGTCACCGGTTTCTTCTCAACTCGCTTAGAGTTTTGCCTTTTAAATATTTGTTTCTCAAAGAAATCGCCACATCCCTTGCTCATTACACAACTTGAACAACCACTTGCTCAATAGGCTTCTATTTTGGAGATCTAGATTAAGGATCCCAACTCCGCCTTGATCTTTAGGTTGACAAAGAAGATCCCAACGAGCAAGCCGATATTTCTTCCTATGATGGTCATTTTGCCAAAAGAATCGAGACCTATAATACTCTAATTTCTTCAGAACTCCCCTAGGAATCTGAAAAAAGAACATCATAAACATAGGCAAACTAGACAACACAGAATTAATCAAGACTAGCCTCCCACCAACCGATAATAACTTTCCTTTCCATCCACTTAATCTTTTCTCAAACCTATCCTCAATCATCCGCCAATCTGAATTTCTCAGCTTCCTATAATGCATCGGAATCCCCAAGTATCTAAACGGAAACATACCTAACTTACATCCAAACAGCTCGGAATATGTTACCTCATGATCTCTTGCATTACCAAAGCAAAAAATCTCACTTTTGTGAAAGTTTATTTTGAGACCTGAAAGTTGTTCGAAAGCACAAAGTAACAATTTCATATTCTTCGCTTCTTCAAAATCATGGTCCATGAATATTATCAGATCATCAAGATATTGAAGGATAGATAGTCCCTCATCTACGAGATGAGGAATCACACCCTTAATTTGACCATCTGCTTTCGCTCTAGCCAAGATGATAGCCAACATATCCGCAACTATATTAAAAAGTATTGGGGACATTGGATCACCCTGACGGAGCCCTTTCCTCGTCTGAAAAAAGGATCCCATTTGAGCATTGACCTGAATTGCAACATTCCCCCCTTGGACAAACGAATTAACCCAATTACACCACAGGGGAGAAAAACCTTTCATACGCAATGTCTGCTGTAGGAAATCCCAACGGACTTTATCATAAGCCTTCTCAAAATCAATCTTGAAGATCACGCCATTCCTCTTTCTCTTATGCAATTCGTGTAAAGTCTCATGAAGTATTACTGCGCCCTCCATAATGTTTCGACCAGGTAGAAACGCCGTTTGGGATGGCCTAATGATTTTTTGAACCACATGGGAAATCCTATTAGTAGCCACTTTTGTAAAATTTTAAAGTCGACATTCAACAAACAAATAGGCTCAGATTGTTGAATTGCTTCGATCATTAGATTTTGGCAATAAAATGATGTTCCCAAAATTTAGCCTAGAGAGATTTAGGAGGCCATGATGAAATTCCTCGAAAAGGGCCATCAAATCCGTCCCCACCAGGGGCTTTGTTATTTCCATCTCGAAAATAGCCCTCTTAACCTCTTCTTCACAAAACTTGAAGTTAAGAGTTCATTTTCCAACACGAGACCGAGGAATATCATCAATTCTTGTTTCATCTAGCGTTAACTGAACAGGATCAGGAGGTCCAAACAAATTTTTATAATATTTAGTGATATACTTTTTTAACTCAGCATCACCTACTATTAATCCCTCCTCCTGTTCCAGTTGAAAAATTCGAGCCTTACGATGCTTACCGTTAGCCACCATGTGAAAATACTTAGTATTAGCATCACCTTCTAGCAAATTCTTGACTTTTGCTCGCTGATACCACTTGATTTCTTCCTCCCGTAACAACTGAGCTAGTCTCTCATGTAAAGAGTGTTTTAAATTCAGTTCTTCCGAAGAAAGAATCATGAGCTCAGCTTTTCTATCCAAAACATCGAGCTTATTAAGCAGCAACTTTTTTTCCTTCCGATATATACCACTCTCACTTCTAGCCCAACCCCTCAAATACTGCCTTAGGCGTCGAATCGTGGATGATATGCAGGATTCACATGTCATTGGTTCGGCTTTTAGATCCAGGGTACTTTTGGGGTTGCCACCGGGCCCTGCGGCAACTGCATATACTGACTGAGTGGTAAGGTGACGCACACGTGAGCGACCACATCAGCGTGACGACGATCGGTCTAATTCACGTGGAGCACCTATTAGGCTATTTGGTACAGCTCCAGCTCCATCAGATCCGTGAATTTGGTGAAGCTGGGTATTCTTAGCTCCACTAGATTCATGAAGCTGAAGCTAGAGCTGTGAGTATATTAAAGGCCTGTTTGGCAGGGATTCAGTTTCACCAGATTCATGAATCTGATGAAATTGAAAATTTTAGCTTCACCAGATTCGTGAAGCTGAAGCTATTAGTACATTAAGAGTGTTTAGATGGATTATACATTTTAGACTAAAAATATAAACTTAATTCACTTTATTTTAGCCTACAAATTTCAGATTTTAGGTGAAGCTGAAATCTGGAGCTCTACCAAACAGGCCCTAAGAGTGTTTAGGTGTATCATTTTATTTACATTTTAGATTAAAAATATAAACTTAATTCACTTTATTTTAGTTTACAAGTTTTAGAGCTGAGATGAAACTGAGATCTAGAGCTTACCAAACAAGACCTTAATTGCGAGAACTGCCGAGTGCAACTTAGATGGGGTCCCTCGAGGTTTCGAATTGGCCTTATTTGATGTATATGCATCCTTTTGTTTTATTTGTACAGATGAGCAAGGTTGCTGCTTCTAAGTTTATAGTGAGGAAAGAAAAAGAGATTTGGTGCACAGGTAACGAGGCTCGCAGGAGGCAGTTTTTAGCTGATCAAACGGAGTAGCATAATTACCAGATAAACATTACTATTCTCTGCCTTGCTGGGAGACTGACCTCCGTCGGCTCAAAATTTGACGTCTTGCAATTACAAATTGCAGAAGCTAGTCGGTGAAATTTTTTGCTGTCGTAACTTTTAAATTTTTAAAAAATTTGCCTTAGTCGATTTTTTTTAAAAAATAGGCCTCCAGGTCCGTAAAAATCACATATGGAGGCACAGTTCACGGTATGTAACGGACTGGGGGCGCTGCAATGCCCCTAGTGCGACACATGGCATTGTGAGAACAAAAAAAGAAAATAGCATGCAGCGGACTGGAAGTGCTGCATGCTAAAATAAATTTTGATTTTTTTTACTGTGCAGAGGTTAGTTATGGAAAAAATATATTTTAATTTTATTAAGTTTTATAAATGCATTATAATAGAAAAAAATTTGACTATCAGATGGCTGGTGAGTGGAGGTGCTGAATACCGATCGGAATGCAGATAACCTCACATTTCGAATATCAGGCTTGAAAATCAAACCGAGATAAGAGTTCAGGTGTAAATTGCAGTATTCATTTTGTTAATTACTCCCTCTGGTCAGATTTACTTCTCGTTCAGGATATCAACGCGGTCTCACAGGCAGAATTATTTTTTAAAATAACATTTGAAAATAAAAAAATTATAAAAATAATATGCCAAAATTAAAAATTACAAAATAGCTCCCTGTCGCCATTTGAAATGACGACAGAGGTCTATCGCTATTCCAAATAGCAACAGAGGCCTATCGCCAAACCTCTCTTCCTTTCTCCTACGCTTACTCCACTACTACAGAACCAGCAACCACAAACGGCTCGTAACCCCCTTTAGAAGCGGTTTTATAACCGCTTCTAAGCAACCGCGTGTGATACTCGTCGGGTATCACAAGCGGTTACTCGAACCGCTTGTGCTGTGGCTCCAGAAGCGGTTGGGAAGGTGTCCAGGAAGGCCAGTGGAGCCACCACGTGGGGGACTCCACAAGCGGTTCGTGTTACAAACCGCTTGTGGAGAAGGATGTCCAGAAGCGGTTAGTGTTACGAACCGCTAGGAGGCAAGACTCTCGAAGCGGTTGAGTCAAGAATCGCCAGTGGATTGAATTTTCGATTATATGTATTATAGAATATGTTCTTACGGTGTTTTTGTATATCGTTTTTGACCATAAAATTAAATATGAGTGGAGGAGTTTTTGCGCAATTAAATATATATTACATATGCATACTCATACACATGTTCACAAGCTAGCTCACTACACAAAATAACGAATTTAATAGTGTAAAAAAATGGACAAGTACATGCACGCAACCGATGTTTACAAGTTCGAATGATTAAAAAAATTATTATCTAACTCATTTCTTGCATGCGTCACTCTTTTTGTCCTTGGTCGACGTGGATGTCGTCATCAGTTCATCGGTGTTCAACGCAGGAAACCCTACGTGGAACTCGCCATTTGGAGATACAACCTCGTCGACAAGGAAGCCGATGAGTTGTTCTTGAAGTGCGCGACTCGGTGAGGCGAGCACGTTAACGTGCTCATCGATGTTGAAACACAATTAATTAAGCGAGAAGTATATAAATATCCGATCGCATGCAATTAATTAAAATGTAAGTTGTAGCTAACAAATAATTAACATGCATATACGAACCTCGGCATAATGTTCCAGCTCATCGCCATGGATAAAACTTTGAATATAGTGGAACACGAGTAGCCACATAAGTTGTTTCCACCATCCGGCGCTTAACCTTCACGGGAGAAATTTGAATATCGATGAAGAACCGATGTATGCGCATGTATATTAATAATAGTTTTTGTAGTACGAACCTGAGTGCTTACTATGACTTCGAATTCTTTCTTGAAATCTCCTTTTTGCTTCCTCTTGAACTTTGCAAATGCCCTGTTAAGGACGTCAATGAACCATTGGTATTTTTGGACTGGATTCCTCCTTGAGTCATGAACTATAATCCTGCTGTTGTCAAGCTCGATGACTAGAAGGATCCAATGAAACCTATTCGTATATTGTAACATATGCGTAAGTAGGTAGTCGTACTATCAATGGCTTAAGAAATACAAGAACAGGAGGTTTGTGAGAACACGCACTTGAAGTTGAAGGCGTATATGTACGGTTTGTAGTCTTGTTGCAACATTGCATGCAAAAGGTATGCCTCAACTTGTGTTTTTGCTTCTCAGATGACCGGACTTTCTCATTGACAACCTCCGGGTCGATGAAGCCAATGTTCTGTTTGCCCGCTTTTTACATCGTTGTATCTCCATTCTACATAAGAAGGATAACTAAGTTAATTAGATTTTCAATTTTATGGTGCGAGAGGAAGCAAATGGTAAACTTAGTAGATCAACACTTACAGACACCAGCAGGACATGAAAGACACGTTGACCTCGTCTCCTTGGTACACATGGTACAAGTCATCGAATTCCAGCCATAGTCCTTCGTTGTTCCCGCGGAAGAAATGCTCATTTTGAAAACGGAGGAGGAACATTAGCTCTCCTTTAGATGCCCTTTCCATGTACCATTCATGCATTTGACGCATCTTGGTTGGGAGATCTTTTATATCACTTGGATCAATTAGCGGTTTGCCCAACTCATACTTCCATCTGGTTGGTGCCACTGGAAGATCCTGGTCTATTGATTGAGTCCCGCTCCTTCAGAATGCCATTTTCTCAACTCCTCAAAGACTCTGCCGATCTTCCGCTATCTTCTTCTTTCCACGACAGAGCCCGTGTATTTTGCATCGTAGCCTTTCTTATTGTCCTTTGTAGTCGCCATCACAGGTGGCGCGCTGCCCGCATGACCGAAAGTGCTTCACTGTTTTGTTATCTATTTTAAGCTTGGCTCGCTTTTTGGCGAAGTCGCCGCCACATCCGTCTTTACGGATGCAGCTAGCTCCTCCGCAGTCAGATCATATGGCCTCTTTGGCGGTTGCTTTGACATTTTCTGGCTACCGGATGCCGACTTCGTGGGAGGAGGTGCTAGTGCGGGATCCCTCCTTCTGACATCGAGCTTCTTCCTCGGGGGAGATGCTGGAGGCGTGGTGACTGGAGATGTTGGGTACTTACTTTCAAAGCGGTGGCGGTGGCGGCGAGTCGGGCTTCTTTGTGGAGCGGAGGTGGAGGAGGCGGGCTCGACCACGGGAAGCATTGCAAAGCGACGCCGAGGAGTCGTGGGTTGTCGATGTGGAGGAGGCGTGCTTGCTCCTGCAGCTGGCTCAAACTGAGGTGCCTCTCTTGTTGGAGATATAACCTCCACACCATCCGGAAATACGATGTACTTTTTGCGCCATAGGATGAATGTGCCATGGAGGGCCTGTCCAAGGTTGGTCACCTCGTCGCCCCCAGGAATATCGAGAATGAGATCTTCGAAGCCCCCCACCACCTCTTCCACCGTGACCTTCGAGTATCCGGCGGTATCCGTTGCGGTGTAATGTCCGCCCGCCTCCACCGGATAAGCCATGCCATAAGCCACCTTGAAGGAGAGGTTACGATATCAATGTGTAGCTCGACCGGGCGCGAACCTTGATGCTGTCCACGGGATGACGGGCTCAAGGGTCGCTCACATAGGCCACGGCGGACGCAAGAATCGCTTTTGCGCGGTCGGACTTATCACGGATTCTGGCGCTGCCTGAACATTGGCCGAACGTAGTGCTCCCTCAAGCTGGCTGATTGCTTCGCACACTTTTTGCGTGACCAAGACATCGATGGAAGCCCTCGTAGCTCTAAGCTCTTCCTCCAATCGACCCACTCTGCCCTGATCTCTCCTCTTGCTTCTGGCCCGGCTCCTGTAAGTGCTTGAGTCTTTGGCAAAGCCGTGCCTCCATGGCACCTTCCCGAATCCTCGTGTCCGTCCCGGGTGCTCAGGGTTTTGAAGGGCATATGTTAGCTCGTCATTCTCCCTGTCCGTCCGCAAGGATCCTGACCGAGTCTGCTCGATGGCTTCTACAATCCTTCCACCAACTTCTTGGACTGCCGGTGCCATCACCAAGCTACCGTCATCAGCAAGTTTGCCCCCGTGACCCAAGAACCAATTGCAGCAGCGGGCTCCCAATTCTCGGGCCAGTATAACATCCTGCTGCCGAAGTTCCTCTTCTCGCTTGTCCCATTTCTTTGCAGCTTTGATGTAACCACCGGTCCCGAGATGGTGGTGGTATTTCTTCTTCTGTGCATTCACCTTGTTTTTCTCTCTCGCGGCCGTCCTGCATCTGACAGCTTTGTACTCTCGAAAGCATTCCAATGATCGGCCACTTAGGAAATTGATTGAAGTCCGGCCTTTCTCCTTTGTCGATGTACTTGCGGGTGAGGGACGACTTCCTTCGCTGAAAGGAAGTTGCCATCTTCTTCAAAGCCCATCCCTTGGCCTTCGTTTCGTACCTTTCGAAAAGTGAAATTTTCCTTCATATCCTTCCGGCAGTTCCTTGGTAGCTGCAGGACTTCGCCCATTTCGGATGTTGATTGGGACGTGATCCTCACGTGGTAGCCGCAAGCATTGTTGAAAGGGCCAATTGTCGATTCCGGCTAGCAGACTCCGTCGTCGCCGACTCTGGTTATCACGTACTTTGTCGAAGGCTTCTTGTTAGGTCCTCGGCTCATTCGGATTGGGTGACCGATGAGGTACCGGCCGAGACACAAACACATATAATATGAATGATTTTAGAATAATTAACATGTTTACGGTGATTTTATAATGGGTAAGAGTATACCTCGGCACCGTGTTAATGGACTCATCGGCAGCGTTGGCAGCACCACCCGTGTTAACGGCCTCATCGGCAGCGTTGGCAGCACCATCCATGTTAATGGCCTCATTGGCTAAGATGCTACCCACAAGAATGGTCTCGAGCAATGATTTTCCGCCTCATCGTAGCCGGTCACCACGCCTTGGCGCCGCCATCTAGAGTAGAGCGTAGTTTAAGATAGTTGAGAACATTTCGAGTTTGAAAGCATAGTTTAAGAGTGACTCTAGTGGAATCATTCAATTTCTTCTATAGTTCTCAGGGACATGGGATGTGGGGGAGCGCGGGGACTGGCCAAAAACAACTCTTGCACGTATGTACAGCACACCTGCTGTAATTACGTGACTAACCAGCCTCCATGTGCATGTTCTCTAGCCTGAACGTTCCGCATGACATCCTTGACCACCAAGACCTCGATTCCTCCCTGAATCTAGTCTCGAACCTCAGTTCCTCCATGAACCTAGTTCCAGTCCCGTCATCGACCACGTTCGCCCTCGAGCAACACCTGCACATGAATAAACACAGAAACCGTGCACGAGTACAAGTCCACGACTTGACTCAAGGTCAATCCATGCAACCACTCACACGAGTGCATTGCATCAAGCAGTATTCATCATGCTATCACCAGCATAATAATTATCTCAACATGGCACATGCATAAGCACCACACATGCCATAACCAAAAACACTTTGCAATGCCAATTTCTTTCCTAAACCAATTTTTCATCACATGATTTCACACCTGGCACTGACATCATGCACTCCACAGCTGTACAAAGGCTGTCGCCATCAACCACGGAGCTTTTCCTTCCATGCTGCTGAGGTAGAAATAGAAGACTGAAGCCCTGAGTGAAGTTATCACCAAGGTTTGTAATATCAACGAGTTTCTGAATCCTGTCGATTGGTTTCAGATGATGCTCCTCGTGCTGATTACATGTGCCTTCCTTGTAGGATTATTTTTTCTAGAGTTGCAAATTGTGGATTGTTGTGACTTGGAGTAGAATGTACTACTTAACCTTCCTGAAGATAATCTCCACTTTGTCATTTGATCGAATTTTCGATTGCAAGAGCACTGAAAAGCCTCGAGTTGCAACGAAAACAAGTAGCTGATCCCTTTTCTTTTGAAGTATGTTGTATTTAAATTCGTTTGTGCTCCCGTATAAGAGAGATGCCTAGCACTTACTCGTGGCATAGGATACTGCTTCTCATAGATCAACAATTGAACATTTAAGCTCCATTACTATGAGCTTCAGCAGAAAGTGCCATTAATTCCTGCAAAAACCAATTGATAAATCAATCCGAGGATTCTAAGATACATTAAGATGGTACTCTCCAGTCCCTCGTCCGTATATTCTGCAGAGCCGGGCAGCTTGAAACTAGCGTTATCAAAGGTAATTGGACCTTGAGGATCCGAGCATGGCACAACAGAGCTTGTCGGATCCATAAATCAATCTGAGGTTCATCGTCGTAGTCATCAAACCAATTGATATCAAAGATCGGCTTAAACAGTCCGTGGTAGCTCTCGTTCAGGCTATGGTACATGCCAGCACCCTCGCCGATGTCGTTGATGTCTGATGTCTCCAGTCCCTGGGAAAAAATCGCACTTCTTGCCATCTATTCTGCAGGGATTCCCAGTTCAAATGAAGGATTTTCCTTGTGTATGGGACTGCCACCACACCCGACCAAGATAAAGAGGATTGATGTGCAGCCCATCATTGATAAAGCCCAAGCTAGGTTAGTAGGTTGGAAGGGGAAAATGCTTTCGAGGGCTGCACGTCTCATTCTGGCAGATTCAGTACTTACAGCACTGACCATCTATTACATCACAGTGCTACCTCTTACAAGATGGGCGGCAAAAAAGCTCGACAAGTTATGAAGAATTTTCATTTGGAGGGGTGATGACTCCTGTTCGGGTGGACATTGCTTAGTAAATTGGACTAAGGTCTGCAGGCCAAAGAATTTAGGAGGTCTAGGAGTCAAAGATTTTAACAGGTTCAACCGAGCACTCTATGTACATTGGTTGTGGTACGAATGGAAAGAAGATCGAAGGCCATGTGTCGGCATGGAATTACCGTGCGACGAAACTGATCGAAGTTTTTTCAATGCAAACACTACGATCACGCTTGGAAATGGTCACAAAGCAAAATTTTGGGCTTGCAACTGGATCCAGTGAGCCTCTCTAAAGGATCTCGCACCACAGTATTTCAAGCTGACATGGCGTCATGCATAATGGTCCAAGAGTAGCTGCTCATAGGGGGCTGTGACCGCTGAGGATTTCCACACAACCACAACTTAGGATTTCTTCAACTTGTGGTAGGCTGTCCAATAGGTCGTCCTTCATCCAGACACTTAGTATGACATCACTTCGAAGTGGACAAAGACAGGGGAATTCACCGCCAATTCGCCCTATCGGGCTCAGTTCTTGGGGTCTGTACCGGATCATAACTACAGTTTAATTTGGAAAGCAAACATTGAAAAAAAGTGCAAGTTTTTTACTTGGCTCTTTGTCCAGATCAAAATTCTCACCACGGACAGTTTGGCGATGAGGGGATGGCCCCATAGTGCCTCCTGCCCCTTATGTGGTTTGGAACTCGAAACTACAACTCACTTGTTGCTGCAGTGCCCCTTTGCAACACAGGTTTGGAGAAAGATTTTGACCTCCTTGCAAATTCAGTGCCCCGTACCACAAGCAGGAACCTCAGCCACTCTATAGTGGCAATCTGTCCGACGACAGATATCGCTGCATCGGTGCAAGCAGGTGGATGGAGTAATCATCTACACCCTATAGAACCTTTGGAAGGAAAGGAACGGAAAAATTTTCCAAAACCTCTTTCATTCGCTGCAGGATGTTGTCAGTCGAATATCTCAAGACATAAGAAATCGAGAATTGGCTACTCAAAGCACCTAATGATGGCGTCAATCTCAACTTGTTCAAGCAGGAAGTTGTGCGGTTGCTAGCAACATATTGTTTGTAGCATCGGGGTCTTCAGCCCACCTATTCCGGATTTTGTTTTCTCCTTTGGTTCCTTGGTGCTATTTGAACTTAATGTAACCTTGGACCTCTTTTCCCCTTTGAATGAAAGGCAGAACTCCTACCGATCTTTCAAAAAAAAAGTGAGACAAATCACGGGCATCTCAGTGAACAAACCAATAATGAAGTGGCACTAGAAGTCTAGAACGAACCGACAAAATCAAAACTACCATCAAGAAGAATTGTAAACCATTATATCCTCAATGAAGAACAAGTGCTATGTTTTTTCCCAATAGCATAGTACAATGTGCAAAATAAGACACATTCTGTTGGAGTTTCATAATGACATGTGCAACCAGCAAGTAGGGAAAATGTGCAAGATAAACCGGATACCAAGATTAGGACCGGCTATTTTTTTATAGATGTGCAGCTAGTTGGAGACGAAAAGAACTTACCCAAATGATTGAGCATGGCAGACAACAAATATATAGCCACCACAAGAACGAGCATCTACTACCGGACCGCATACAACATTTTACAAAAATTTCTAATAGCCTTCTGAGTTCTGACATCTATGCTCCCGGTTCATTTAAAGAGCAACCATTTTTATTCAAGCATCATATCAACATGGAAAAAATGATAAAATTTGGGATAGTCATCATTTTATCCACCACTAGTCCAACATATAAAATTTCAAGTTCACATTTAATTTGTGCTTGGAGATATACAAAAGAGTAATTCCTGATATACAGTGAACCTTTATGCTTACAATGCCACATTGATTTCGCTAGATAGACACTATTTTTCATTGTGCAGGAGGCGCCAGCTAGAAACTAAATTCAATTTTTGTAATATTAAACTTTAATGTGAATTATTTTAAGACAATAATCCAATGGGCCAGTATATGATATGGACTAGGCGTCCCGATCTTTCGATGAGAGAAGATAGCGTCGATTTGGTGGAGGACGAAGTTGGCGGCCCGACTACAACGAACTCGACGTTGTGCCTTAGCGACCGGTACACCACCCTCCTGAAGGTTATTGATCTCGCGGAAGCGCGACCAACCTGACTACGAAGGTCTTTGTTCCTGCAAGCAATCGAAGAACCAGCAAGAACAAGGGATCACAAGCAACTCAATTGCGAATATGAATGTAGATTGATTCTGAAACAAGAACACTCGAAATTGGAGTTTCGATGAACAAGTAGACGGGCGGCCTAGTCGGCACGCGCGAGTACAAGCAGTAGCAATGGCTAACTTAATCAAACAAAACCCAAACCCTAATTATGGTGGCGGCTAGCTATTTATAGACTAAGGGACACACAGGTTGGCCAAAACATGGGCCAAACCAATCCAACTCGGATTATAAGGCCCGCAGCCCAAAACTGACTCGGACAGCAAAAGTAGTCTCCATTGTTTTGCAGTTTCCCGTTGACTCGGAAAGAATTTGGAGGTGATATCAGATCCGTTTGAAAGAGGACGAGCAGATCTTCCAATCCTGTACTCGTGGGCCTCCAGAAGTGCTCTAGATCAAAAGTTATGAACGTTTGAAGGTGATGCTGTCTGTGAGTCCGAATCTGACTTGGACTTCCTTCAAGCCTCCGACTTGGATTCGAGTTTCTTTGCACTTGGTGGCTCTTCTCCCTGGTTCCTAATAAGAATAACATGATCACAAGGATTAAATAGCATTCCATTCACTAAGTCATTAGTAGGAACACTTAGGAACGACTTCACCTGATAATTTAATTTGCGTGCGCGAGCTCGACTGAGTGGTCCTTGTACATTTTGGTGAGATGAGTTAGTACTGGTTGTATCCGTTGTGGAGATGTCCTCATCAGTATATATACATGTATAAGAGGATATAGAAGAAAAGCTTATATAAGGCAATAGCTATACACGGCAAACAATCTCTATATAAGGCAACTAGCAATCTCGTATATAAGGTTACAAGGATATTGTCTAACTATACAAAATGTGATTGTGTATAAATCATGCTTAATTTGAACCACATGTCTTGTCATGCCCTTGCCTGTGCAACACGTAATCGTGATTCGTGAAAGGTGGGAGGCTTCTTGGTTGCAGGCTTGTGTCCAAGTGGAACCGTGGTGAGGAAGACCGCACGCACACGGTGTTGAACGCTGAGAAGACGATATATAGGTGAGATAGGAAGAAAAAGTGAGGACATATGTTTATTTCTGGCTTAATCCCAATTATACGACTAGATGCCTTTTTATAGAAGTCTTTGACCAACTTCCAAATCACCTAGGACTCCAACTCAACAAGAGACACAACCAAACTAGATACACAATCCAACTCTATCCTTAAAAACTCATTTCTAATTCTGAATACAAACTCTTTAACAAGAATCTATCTCTAACAACTCCTGAACTCGGGCACTAGCTGGACCCTGCCGCATGCTGCCATGCCTAACTCTCTTCTGCCGAAACTGCTGCTGATGACTCTCGCAACTGCTACTGATCTCCTCGTTCCATGCATATTTCCCCACATGACAACACTAAATACCATACCGGATGATTGCTGCTAACAAAATCAAAGCAGAGCACTTTACTCCTTTTTTCCTTAACATGTGTGAGGAGCTTCAACCTTTTCATTTTCAACCAACACAAAAATTTCAAACATTTACTTCTAATTATTTTACGAGCTTTATCATTGCCTGCTTTAGGAATTAGGACACATATAAGCAAAACACAAGAAGCAGTCAGAATTCCAATATTTAACTTAAAAAAGGAATAACATGTAACTTCATACAGATGGACTTTCAGTAATCTGGATAGTGATTTCATCAGGAGTTATGCCATAGGCATTCAAGATCTTCGAAAATTTGTGAACCCATTCATCAAACTTTACGCATCTGATTTCAACAATTTTAAGGTGCTCAGATTGAAGCACTTGTTCCACTGGACCGCGACTTTCTTCCATTTTCACCATATGTTCATGTTCCTATAACAGACGAAAATATGCTAGCTCAATCAATCATGCATGATAACTTTGATAAGACATCGACTAACATATTAGAATGCATATACCTCCCGAAGTTGAAGAGTAAGCTTCTCTAGAATTGGTGTGTGTCGGAGAAAGCAAGCTATAGCACGAAAATCGCAGCCAACAACCCACTCATTGAGTAGCAAAGTCTTTAACTCGCTGAATGTGGGCACCGTGTCAAGTCTTGCTTGAAAATGCACTGGATAAAATAAGAAAAAAATAAACATATAGTTTTCACAGACAAGATAAAGTGAATAGGAACATTGGATAGATTTCTAAAGCAAAATCAAGAAATAACAAAACAGGTCAATAGCCCACTTCTCGCTTTATAAGGTTCTCTTTGTTGACACGGAAACATCCTTGTCTTAGCAATATCGATTAAAGTCCTGCAGAAATTAAAATGGGTCTCTTAACTATTTTCGGATTCTCAAAAGTCAAAACAGCTTGATGTCAGAAGTACCAAAACGATGAAATGCAATAACACACACACAAACCAATTTTCAGGGATGTTGTCATTGAAAAATGTTTACTTATAAAACACAACTGTTGGTAACAAGCATGAGAGGCTTGTTAAGAGTGTAAAGTTTTTCAACATGTAATGGTAGAAAAACATACTGCATAATACTGTGAATGGCCCAAAAACACTAGGAGATAAGTTAGAAGTAAGTGCAAACGTACCACTCCTTCATCTATCAACTCCAAATTCTTAGCATTGAACAAACCACTGAGAATCACACACCCGTCAATGCCGTCGTGATTGCCATAACAAGCAACACATGTATTTGAACGACAATATCCATAGTACCTATAGCTACAACGATCCGTACAGTAAAAGCCAAGCTCGACAAATGCTGTTACTAGCAAAGGCAGGCTTTCAATCAAAGGAGTCATGCCATCATTTTCACTCAGTCGTAGTGAGACAAGACCTGGGGCAGAAATCTGTGTACGGAAGTTGCAAGTGAAGCTACACCCATCGACACAGAGACGCTTTAGTGACTGGGACGATATCTTGTGGGCGAAAATTCTGCAAGAATGCATATTAAGGTCCTCCAATGCAAGACAGCTTGAGAAATCTAGACCATGGTTGTCCAACTCTACACTAAAGCGCTAAGGTCGTCAAGTGCTGGGAGATGAGAGGCATGTTGACTAGCAGCAGGGGTTTTTCCATTGAGAGAACATTGACTCTGAGCACCCGAACATTGTGTATTACAGCGTACCGGATCCACAGCTCGACGTACCGGATTGCTCCACGCTATCAACAAAGGCACGAGATATCATTTGAACCATGTGTGTGTAGGTACCGAAATCGAGCTCGTGCAGAGGCGAGGCGTCGCGCAAGAGCAGCAGATGGTTCACAAACTTGTTGAACTTCGCCGGGCTGCCCCAGCTGATCACGTCGGTGATGCACAAGACAGGCAGGGACCTCCAGAGGTCGCGCCAGAGAAGGGAGAGCACGTTGAACCACACGGCCTCGTGCGAGGGAAAGAACGACAGCACGTGGTGGAGGAGGTGGTCCTCGCCGCTCTCCGCAGCCGCTTCCTTGCGCTTCTTGTTGTTGCGCCGCCGAGGCATTCTGTCAAACAGGTGGCGGGAGGGCGCGCGCCCTGCGTGAGTGGAAAGAAATGAGATGCCAAAGAACTGTCAGGACCGGGGTGTGTTAGTACTGACAAGAGGAGAAGAAGCAAAAGGAAGCAAGGAGGAAGAAGACAACCAAAAACAAACCACGCTGAGGAGTTGCGAGCTCGTAAGTAAAACTGGACGACTAAGATGTAAAGAGTGAAATGATGAACACGATCTGACGGAGAGGAAAGGAAGTAGTAACAACTGTTGAATGTAATTTCGCTTAAATTACTGTTCACCATCATTTACTTTTAAAAACTACTGCTGTAAGAAACTCTGGCTATAAAAGCCGCTTGTCTGAGCAATGGAAGGCATCGAAACAGAATTTCTGCTTTAGTTCGTCTAGAGTAAAGTAGTTCATACTTTCCCTTCCTTCCGATTATCAAACACTACCAGAAATCTTCAAACTTTTCCACTGGTTCGTGTCGCTGCTGCGCTGATCCTGACAAAGGTATCAGAGCTAGCTCCATCCTTGGAGTTCGGAGGAGATTGGTGCAGGTTGGAGCGATCATACCATCGCGGCTGTAAAATCCCCACACCAAATTGGATTTCGGAAGATTGAGGCTTCGAGGTTGGCGTGGTGACGCTGGTAAAATCCCTCAAGTATGGGTGGAAAGGAGGAAATAGTGGAGGTACGTGCGGAATTAGCTGTGATCAAGGAAGATTTGGCCGATTTGAAGAACTTGAGATCTGAAGTGGCGGAGATGAAGGAGATGTTGCACAAAATGTGTATACAGAGTTCATCCTTGCCCTTACCGCCACCAGAGGTAAGCAGTTCTGCCTGAGCTGGAATGTCGCAAGTAGGCGTATCAGATTTTGGAACAATGGAACAGGAGATGGGCAGGGCTTTAGAAACAAATAGAATGGCTAATGTCAATGTTCCTGCTCACATGGAGAATATGACACACAGAGAAGGGTACAATATACAAATGGTGAATGATCCTGTGATAGACCCCTCTGGAACCCATATCAACAACAGTTCCCTGAACATGAGAGGTTTGGGGATTGGTCAGAATGCTCCTGGGTATGAAAGGAACTCTTCTAACAGACCAGCTGTGAATGTGTGGGGGGTTACGACTCAAGGCCACCAAATCCAGGAATCCAGTGGTTCGATGCTCAAATGAACCAATATGTAGGTGAGCCCACTAATCGTAGCCCTTATGCGGAAGCGGTGATTAACGGTCCTCGTCTTGAAATACCACTGTTTGAAGGGGAGGATGTGCTGAATTGGTTGAAGTTATGTGAAAAATTCTTTGAAATTTCGGGAACACCACAGGAGCAATGGGTGAACTTGGCGACTGCCCATCTAATTGGCAGAGCTGCAAATTGGTTTAAAGGAATTGGGGTTCCAGTACAGGTGATCACTTGGCCCCAACTGTGTGCTATGCTCTGTGACCGTTTTTCAGAGGCCAATGCGCATGATGCCGTGGAGAGCTTACTGAGCATTAAGCAGCAAACAACAATATCCAACTATATTGATAAATTTGAAGAATGTATGGCGCTAGTGATGAGGGATCACTCTTATCTGAAGGAACATTTTTGTTGAGCTGCTTCATCAGCGGGTTGAAGGGTGATATTAAGTATCAAGTGTGCAGTCAACGTCCACAGGGGCTGATGGAGTGCTACTGGTACGCGAGGGTTTATGAAAAAGCAACTCTTGCAAGGAGTAAGCCAAGCCCAGGAATTTTTAACAGAAACAAGCTGAGTTTTGGAGGAAACAAGACAAACCAAGGCAATTTCAAGGGCAACCTTCAGAAGGAAACCATACCGGCTGGGCAAGTGTCGAATGAGGAAAAAATTAGAAATCCATGCTGGTTCTGTAAGGAACCGTGGTCTCCGGGTCATAAGTGCAAAGTGAAGCGAGCTTTACATGCATTGATCATGAAGGGGAAGAAGAGGAGGAAGATGATCAAACTCAGGAAGTTGTTGTTGAACCTGAGTTTGTATCGGCGCCAGGCAGCCCGGGAGTGGTAGAAACTCAAGACCATCAGGAACAATTGATGATGATTTCACAGCAAGCCGTCAAGGGGATGTTGGGTCTGGCTACTTTTACTTTGATAACTTATATTGGTGGACGGAAGGCTATGGCTTTAGTCGACAGTGGTAGCACAAATTCCTTTTTGGATTATGAATTAGCGATCAAAGCTGATTTGAAGTTAACTTATGGGCCGGTCAAGAAGGTTGCAGTAGCCGGGGGTGGTGAACTCCGTACTGATGCTCAGGTGGAACGACTTCAGTATATCATTCAAGGGGAGAAATTCTGCAATTCCTTCAAGCTATTGGCGTTAAAAAGTTATGATATAATTTTAGGGGCAGATTGGATATTTTAGTATAGTCCAATCGGGTTAGACTTGAAGCAAAGGAACTTAACCATTACTAAGGGTGGTCGAGCAGTGAAGTTTCAAGACTTGGCAAGCTTTGCTGACAACCGCATCATTAGTGCAGCAAAACTTAAGAAGATGTGCACTAAAGGAGTGATGGGTTGCTTAATTCAAGTTCAAGCACTGACAGAGTTAGAAAATGATAAGGAGTATGAAGTCCCAGAAGATGTCCAACTCATTTTGAAGCAGTTCACTGAATTGACGCTACAACCAAAGGGGCTGCCACCAAAGAGATCTTGTGACCATGCCATACATTTAAAAGAGAGAAGTGATCCTCCCAATCTCAGGCCATACAAGACTCCCCACTACCAGAAGAATGCCATGGAAGAAATCATTCGACAGCTACTGGAAAGTAATGAAATTCGGGATAGCATTAACCCTTACGCATCCCCTGCTGTGATGGTAAGAAAAAAAGATGGTTCATGGAGGCTATGCGTTGATTACCGACAACTGAATTCAATGATAGTAAAGAACAAATTTCCCATGCCAGTCATTGAAGACCTGTTAGATGAATTATATGGGGCAAAGATATTCACCAAACTCGATTTGAGGTCGGGTTATCATCAAATTAGGATGAGAGAAGAAGACATCCACAAAACGGCATTCAAAACGCATTTAGGGCACTATGAATATCTGGTCATGCCATTTGGACTCTCTAATGCTCCGGCGACTTTCCAGTCCTTGATGAACAATATCTTCGCTAAATACTTGAGAAGGTTTGTCCTTGTATTTTTTGATGATATACTTATATACAGCCGGAGTAGAAATGAACATATGGAACATATTAGAACTGTGTTAACGGTGTTGAAAGAGAATCAACTCAGGGTTAAATTGAGCAAATGCATTTTTGCTACCTCACAAGTAGAATACTTAGGCCACATCATCAGTGGAGAAGGAGTAGCTACAGATCCTAAAAAAATAGTAGATGTCCTCATGTGGCCTAAACCTGGTAATTTAACTCAGCTCAGGGGGTTTCTGGGATTGACCGGTTATTACCGGAGGTTTATTAAGGGCTATGGGGAGATTTGCAAACCCCTGTTTGAGATGCTCAAAAAGAATGCTTGGCAGTGGGGGGAGGACCAAACTAAAGCTTTTGAAAGACTAAAAAAGATCATGACCAGCTGCCCTGTTCTTGGCTTGCCAGATTTTACAAAACCGTTTATTGTAGAAACAGACGCCTGTGGAACCGGAATTGGTGGGGTTCTCATGCAGTCGGGTAAGCCCATAGCATATTTCAGTAAAGTGTTGGGTACATGAGCTGCATCCCAGTCAGTGTACGATAAAGAGGCGATGGCGATTTTAGAAGCATTAAAGAGGTGGAGACACTATTTGCTGGGAGGAGCAGTCATTATTAGAACTGATCAAAAGAGCTTGAAATATATCACTTCACAATGTTTGAATGAGGGAATTCAACACAAACTCATGCTGCGGTTGTTGGAGTTTGATTATCAAGTGGAATACAAAAAGGGCAAAGAAAACACTGCGGCGGATGCTTTGTCTAGAAAAGACAACTTGAAGGAAGCCACTGATCAAGAATGTTATGCTGTTGCTGCTGTCATACCTGAATGGGTTAAGGAAGTTAAGGAGAGTTATGTAGATGATGAATACAGTAAGCACATTCTGCAGGAAGTAAACACCTCTGGGAACCAGAATGATAAGTTTTCTTTGGTAGCTGGGCTGTTGAGATTCAAGGGCAGAGTATATGTAGGAGAGAAGGGCAACTTGAGGCGAAGAATACTGGAGGATTTTCACCAATCTAGTTTTGGGGGACACTCAGGTATAAGAGCTACATATCACAGGGTGAAAAAGCTGTTTTACTGGCCGAAAATGAAGAAGGATGTGGAACAATTCATCAGTGAGTGTCCAGTGTGCCAAGTCACCAAATCTGAAAATCTGCATATTCCTGGACTCTTGGACCCTTTAGAAGTGCCGGACATGGCTTGGACCCATCTCACCATGGATTTTGTTGAGGGGCTGCCGAAATCACAAGGAAAAGATGTGATCTTAGTGATTGTAGATCGGTTTACTAAGTATGCTCACTTTATTGGCCTTTCTCATCCATACACTGTTGAGCAGGTTGTCAAATTGTTCATTGAAAATGTGTGGAAATTGCATGGACTGCCCATTTCAATCATCACAGACAGAGACCGTATCTTTACAAGCAAGTTCTTCACAGAGATATTCAAAGCCTTAAACGTCTCGTTGAAGTTGAGCACAGCTTATCACTCACAGAGTGACGGCCAGACGGAAAGGGTCAACCAATGTTTGGAGTCGTATCTTCGGAGTATGGTGTTTCTCAAACCGAAAGAGTGGTTCACTTGGCTACCTCTTGCAGAATGGTGGTACAATACTAATTACCACACTTCCCTTAAGCTCACTCCATTCCAAGCCTTATATGGGTATCCGCCTGCTCAAGTTGGAGAGTTCTCAGTGCCCTGCAATGTGTCTGAAGAAGCGAAGGTCAGCATTCAACAGAATGAAGAAATGATCCGAAAAATCAAGGAGAGTCTG
This sequence comes from Guadua angustifolia, assembly GCA_036346375.1. Lineage (NCBI taxonomy): Eukaryota > Viridiplantae > Streptophyta > Magnoliopsida > Poales > Poaceae > Guadua > Guadua angustifolia. Next base: position 48,593,795 of record CM070520.1, on the reverse strand, counting down.
CATCAATCTCAGAAACGAATCAAGCATTTTGCTGATCGGAAGAGGACTGAAAGGACCTTACAGGTTGGAGATATGGTCTATCTTAAGCTACAGCCATACCGACAAAACGCTTTTGGACTCCACGGATCACTGAAGTTGATGTCTAAATACTATGGGCCATTTCGAGTGCTTGAAAGAATTGGGAACGTTGCGTACAAGCTGCAGCTCCCAGAAGACGCCGGTATTCATCCGGTCTTCCATGTGAGTCAATTGAAAAGGCATGTGGGCAAGAATGCAGTACCACTGAAGGGGCTTTCGATGGTATGTAAAGATGGGTAGATAAAAATTGAACCGCTAGCTGTATTGGATCGTCGGATTGTACCAAGGAAGGGAGCTCCAGTAGCTCAGTTGCTGATTCAGTGGCAGAACTTGGCGCCAATGGATGCGACTTGGGAGGACCTGTCATTCATCAGAAGCACTTTCCCTCATTTTGTCACTTGAGGACAAGTAACAATTTGAGCAGGGGGAGATTGTCAGGACCGGGGTGTGTTAGTACTGACAAGAGGAGAAGAAGCAAAAGGAAGCAAGGAGGAAGAAGACAACCAAAAACAAACCACGCTGAGGAGTTGCGAGCTCGTAAGTAAAACTGGACGACTAAGATGTAAAGAGTGAAACTGTTGACGCCAAAAAACGTGAAGAGGGTTTCGTCGCAACACACCGCATTTAACGCCGGGTTCAAGGATGCGCGAGCGTGCCAATCGATTTGACCCTGCAATCGATAAGGTAAAGAATTGTAAATTCGATCAAGCCGATCCCCGAGGTGAATCGGCTGAAATCAAGAATCAGCCGAAAAAGCCGATTCGAAAGGGTAACTAGATTAGCCGATTAAGACTAATCCGGGGGTAGAAGGTAGATCGATTCTGAAAAGGCGATGCGCAACAAGACAGAACAAATCAAACCTGAAAAAGCCAATGACGATCAAACAATCGGCGATGCGCAACTTTATTTGATCGATATCGACTTACAGAGGAAGGATTACAATGCTAAAAGACTAAGAACTATGAAAAGTAAAAAAAAACTGGAAGGTGTGTTGATTGTTGTTGATGCCTCTTCAAGCAGCCTTGGTGCGTCTTATATACCCGTCTTAGCCGATCCGAGTCCTGATCCAACACGATAACATAATCCGAATTGGCTTCATAGTTTCCTACCTGGTCTCTAGTTTCCAATTGTTATCTGTGTTTATCCGAACTCCTGCAGATATTCTCGTATTTTATCCAAACTCTTATTTTTCTACCGATTCTTTCTTGAGATTTCCAAAAATTGGTGCAAACATATGCCCCCCATTTTTAGAAGATAACTTGTTATCTTTCAAAAATATGTATCGGCTTTTATCGATCGGCTTTGCTTTACTTACTACTATTTTTGGAGAACCGTGTCAGTAACTGTCGCGCCGTAAAATCTTAGTGCGATTTTAATGCCAGATGTCGTCTCAAATTCACTTCCCGCCTTTTCACTTTTTCACCGTGCTATATATATGCGGGACCCCCTCTGTCATTTTCACGCCTTCCAGCTTTCATAACTTCCGCAATCGGCTTTCTTTCTTCAATCGGCTTCTCTGCTCCAAGTCTTTACTGCATCGGCAATCAGTCCTTCTCTTTTCAATCGGCTGAATGGATCCTTCTCGCATCGATCCCGATTCTGAGTAGAGAGACCAATACTACCTAGGACCAGAGGAACTTCGACGCTAATATCAGAATCAATGAAGAAATCCTAGACCTCCTTATCGGCTAAGAATTACAACATAACGGATCGGGGAAAAAGCTTTAGGCGTACATATAAATAAAAGGTTGGAGAAGTTGGTTCAATGAAGAGTATCGGCTCAAAAGAGGTCTGAATGGGAAACATGGGTATAGCCGAGTGTCTTCCATTGAGTCTTGCAAATCCTGAAGCCAATGAGCCCTTGGTGGCCACGGCCTGTTACTTTTGATCGGACACTCTTAATGCTTTCCTTTTCCGGACTGGTCCTATCAGCCCAACACTTTTAGATGTAGCGCAATTGTGTTGTCTTAGGCCTGATGGTGACCAATTGACTTTCGTTGGCAAGCCTCAGTACAAGCTGATCCGATCCAAGGGCGAAGGATGGACAAAGTATATACAACATAATAACAAAGTGAATGGACTGGTATCGGACGAGGAGCATGCAGCTTTTCTAAACTTGTGGCTGGATCGGTTTCTTTTTTGTGGCGCATCTCTAGGTCCAACACAAGTTTATCAGGTGTTGGCAGAGTAGCTGGTGAACGGCCGTCGGCTTGCACTAGGAAAAATTTTCCTTGGAGCTGTCTATCAGATGATGCATGTTATCAGGAGCCGACTTTTTTCTGGATTTGGTCAATTTGTAGTTGGCAATGTTGGTGGCCCATTGTGGTTCATTCAGCTGTGGCTTTATAGTATGTTTGGCCGATCATTGATTTCAGAGCACCTGGAGGACACAGCTTTCCCTCGTGAGGATTATCCAGAAGGCACCACCCCCCAATATAGGGCTAGCCGATCGCTTGGAGAGAGGCTCGTGATGTGTACTAGCGGAGATGTCAGAATCACACCGGCCGACTTCAAAAAATACCTGTCCTTTTTCCTGCATCTGGATAACACAACTTTTGATCAGCAAGATTTCTTCCCCTATAGTAATGCAGCCGATTTCCAATGGCCTTCATTCCTTCACTTGGATGCTGATAGCTCTTTAATGCCAGCGTCGACTTTAGACTTGTACCGGATTTTTATTTCACCTTGTATTCTTCATGTCGGCTTGAACTCCCGTAATAGGACGTTCCAGCCATCATATGAATTCTATCATCCTTCGGTATATGCCCGTCAGTTAGGCTTTGGTCAAGTCATACCATCTTTGCCACTTCTTGGCTGCCTTGAGCCCAGAGCTAAAGTGACAAACGAACGTACCGCAGACTTAATTTTGGAACTAGCCGATGAGTTTCAAATTCTCGCCACACGCGCTTTTCCTGAATTCTCGCCGAGCAAGCCATTTCTCGCTTGGTGGTCACTTGTATCGAGGCTCTCTTCTTGAATCGCACTCAAATCGGCTATTATAGAAAAATTCCTTCCTGATTTCCATGAGCCGACGGTAGTTTCTAATAGCAGCGGCTCTAGTGAAGATAGCTCGGATTCTCCCAGCACATCGGGTTATACTAACTCGTCCGTAGGCGTAGAGGTATCGGCTTTTTCATAAAATTTCATACTTGTAAATTTGTGACTACTTGTCTTCTAATTACCTCGGCATTTTGTTTGGCAGGATGCTGCAGGGAGCAAGGCTACCATCGACTTATCAGCTGGTGGGTCAAAAGGGAAACGCCCCATTCAGTCAACTGTCTTGATGGGTTCTGGTACCCTTGGAGTGAACAGTCCTTCCCTATCAGAGCTCGAGAAAGAAAGGAAGCCAAGTGAGTCTTTATTCGTAGCCGATAAATATTTTCTGCTCATATTTTTTGCTTATCTTGTGGTTTGATCTTTTCAGAGAAACCCAAGTCTACCAAGGTTCCTGCCAGAAAACAGCAAAAACGCAAAGAGCAAAGTGCTGAAAGCACTCCTCACTTATCGGCTTTAAACGCGGTAAGAGCTAAACTTATTCTCATGCCTTCCGAGAACTGTTAATCTTAATTTTCTGCCTCCCTAATATTTGCCTTTTTCAGCCGACAGCGTCTATTCAAGCGGCCGGCATGTTGGTCGATCTCCAGGGCGCTTCTGCTGGCCTCCCTGCGGCTTCGAAACCTCCAACTCCTCCATCTCCTGTTCGTTCAGCTCTTCCATCACCCGATGTTATCCCGGACGGCTTGTCCGACCTTCTCGGGTTCACCCTGGATGAATTAGTCGACCCGGAGGTGATGGCGACCGATAGCTACCCCGAGGACATCCGAAACATCCTGGACATTTCCATAAAGGCATTGGCTTCTGTCGTCAAGTCAGCGCCCAATATGCAGGAAAAGCTAAATCGGCTATTTATGGAGATAACTCAGCCGAAGGCAGCTATATTGGCCAACTGTCAGCCTATCCGTGATGCTATGGCCGTTGTTGAGGCCAATCTCCCTGCCGCCGCTATGAGCGCCCTTTTAAATGTATGCCATTTAGATGAGAAGAAAGCGGAAGTTGATGCAGCCAATTCTAGAATAGCTCAGCGCCAGGCACAAGAAGCCGATCAACACCTCCTGAACAAGTTGATTGCTGAAGCAAAGGCTGAGAAGAAGAAGTATGACGACACCGCTGCATCCTTTGTGGCCGCCAAGTCTTCTGCTCAAAAGCTAGAACAAACCAAGAAGCGGCTCGAGGAGGAGTTGGCTGAAGTAAATAAACAGCTAGCTGACTCCCTTGCCATCATGAGCGCAACGGCTTCTACTTTGAAGGAGCAGAAAACGACTGTTGGCCGAGCCGTCGCCAAGGTAAAAGATCAATCGGCTAAAATTGTCGCAGTCCCCGGAGATGCTAAAGCCGATGAGAACCTGGTGTATGGTATCACGGAGACACTGGGCAAAGCTGCCGCGGCATTATCGGGTCTTGGTGCTAGACTCCCCGGATCCGGATTGTAAATTAGTTGGTGTTGTACTGAAACGACTGCTTTTGTTTGCTACTTTGTAACACACCTTGACCGGCTGTTTTAACTGGTTATTTTATCTTTATCGGCTGTTTAACCAATTTATTTCCAGATTCTTTGCTTTGTGTTCTAATTATGCACCGATCCAAACGCTAGGGTAATACCGCTTTAGATATTTTCCGTTGATTGCCTTCGGCAATACCAACCCTTCAAGTGTTTCGAGTATATATGCGTTTCCACCAACAAGCCGAGTTACTTTATATGGTCCTTCCCAGGTAGGTGACCATTTACCGAATCGGTTATCTTTAGAACCAATCGGTAATATCGTTTTCCAAACTAAATCAGCTTCACTAAATCTCTTTGGTACAACTTTTTTATTATATGCCCTTGCAACTCTTTCTTTATTTTTCTTAAGCCGATTCAGAGTAATCAGCCTTAGCTCTGCCAAATCATCCAAATTGTACAGCATCAATTCCTTGTATTCGTCGGCTTTTAGGTTATTCTGCTTTGCTACTCGCATCGATTCAACGTTTATTTCTATGGGCAACACTGCTTCTTGACCATACACCAACTGATATGGTGATAACTTAGTTGCTCCGTGAAATGCTAGCCGATAAGCCCACAGAGACTCAGATAGTGTAGTATGCCAAGTTCGAGGCTTTTCATCAATTTTCCTTTTGATCAATTTGATCAAAGTCTTATTGGACGACTCGGCTTGTCCGTTAGCCTGAGCATAATATGGTGACGAGTTAAGCAATCTGATGCCCAAACTTTCTGCAAAACTTTTGAAATCGTTAGACATGAACACAGTTCCTTGATCGGTTGTGATAGTCTGAGGAATGCCAAATCGATGGATAACGTGCTCATTAACAAAGCCGATTGCTTCTGTACTGGTGACTTTTTTGAGTGGGACGGCTTCGACCCATTTTGAAAAATAATCTGTAGCTGCAAGGATAAACTTATGGCCTTTGCTTGACGCTGGGAATATCTGGCCGATTATGTCTATCCCCCATCCCCTGAATGGCCATGGTTTAATAATCGGATGTAAAGCCGACGCTGGTGCAAGCTGCACGTTCCCAAACTTTTGACAACTTTGGCACCCTTTGTAGTACTTGAAGCAGTCTTCTAACATCGTCGGCCAAAAGTATCCTGTCCTCCTCAATACCCATTTCATTTTGTGAGCCGATTGATGTGCACCGCAAATTCCCTCATGGACCTCACCCATAGCCACTTTTGCTTCCTCATCGCCTAGACACCGCAAAAGCAATCCTTCCAGTGTCCGATAATACAGCTCACCTTCCGTCAAGACATATTTCAATGCCTGTTGTCGAATCTTTCGTGTAGTAGGTTTGGATGGGTCCGTCAGGTAAGCTTTTATTTCTGTTCTCCAATCGGCGATGTTGACACACAGCACTGTTTTGTCAATTGAGTCTAATATCTCACATCGGCTATCCTCTCTGTAGCCTGATGCAGCTTGGGCTAACGTATTGGCTCTATTGTTCGACTCTCGGGGTACATGGCTGATAGAAAACATAGTAAATGTTTTTATAGTATTATAGCAATGTTCCAAATATTTGCCTAATACTTCATCGTTGCATCGGAACTCCCCTTTTACTTGTTGAACGATCAACAATGAATCTCTGAATGCTTCTACATCGCTTACTCCGATACTTTCTAATAATCCGAGTCCTTTGAGCAGGGCTTCGTATTCAGCTTGGTTATTGGAGCATCGGCTATTAAGCCGATATGCAAATTCGGTGCTATATCCTTTTGGTGAAATCAGCACAACACCTATTCCGCTCCCTTCTTGACAAACCGACCCATCGAAATATAGCCGCCAAGGGGCCACATCGACTATCCCTGTTGTGGTATCATGTCCTGTAATAAAATCGGCTACTGCTTGGCCTTTAACTGCTTTGGCCGATTCATATTGTAGATCGAACTCAGTCAAGGCGTATGCCCACTTCCCGAGTCGTCCTCTCAAAATCGGCGCAGATAAGATATATTTGATGACATCGGTTTTGCATACTATTACACAAGTCGATGCTAGTATGTAATGTCTTAACTTGGTACAGGCGAAATATAATGACAGACATAGCTTTTCTATATAAGGGTACCGATTTGATTTCAATAGTCGCTTACCGAGATAAAATATCACGCGCTCTTTGCCATCGATTTCCTGCCAACACAATTCGATGGTTCCTTTTCAAATTTACACGATAATTTAAAGGAATCCCCTCGTGGTGCTGCCAGATCGGTGGTGATGCCAAGTATTTTTGATTTCTTCAAAAGCTTTTTGCTGATCGGCCCCCCACACGAACTCCTGATGATCTTTCAATTTCAATAATGGCGTAAAAGCTTGGATCCTTCCAGACAGATTCGAGATAAATCGTCGTAAGTAGTTAATTTTGCCGATCAACTTCTGCAGTTCATTCTTACATGTTGGCGGCTTGGTGTTTGCTATGGCTTTGACCCTTGTCTGACTGACTTCGATACCTCTTTGGTGCACCATAAAACCGAGAAATTGTCCGGCCGATACGCCAAATGCGCACTTCAAGGGATTCATTTTTAAACCATGAGTTCTTGTGTTTTGAAATACTTTCTCTAAATCGGCTAAATGTTGCCAGTCCTCCTTGGATTTGACAACCACGTCATCGATGTAAATTTCAACGGTGTGTCCGATTAGATTGTGAAAGATTAAATTCATGGCACGTTGATAAGTGGCACCTGCGTTTTTCAAGCCGAATGTCATTACTGACCATTCATATAACCCCAACGCGCCGGGGCATCTGAAAGCCGTTTTGGGGACATCGGCTTCCGCCATGAATATCTGGTTATATCCAGCGTTTCCATCAAGAAAGCTAATGATCTTGTTACCCGAGGCAGCATCGATAAGCATATCGGCTATAGGCATCGGATATTCATCTTTTGGCGTGGCTTTATTCAAGTCCCTGAAATCTACGCACACCCGAAGCTTACCATTTTTCTTCATGACAGGAACAATGTTGGATACCCACTCGGCATATCGGCAAGGCCTTATAAACTTGGCCTCCAGCAACCTTTCTATTTCTTCCTTTATTACATTATACAATTCTGGATTAAAACGACGAGGAGGCTGCTTATATGGCCGATACCCTGGCTTGATAGGCAGCCGATGCTCAACTAGTTGTCGGCTTAACCCAGGCATTTCATAGTATTCCCAAGCAAAACAATCCCTGTATTTTCTAAGTATTTTGACCAACTTATCCTTATATTCTAGGCCTAGACTTGCACTTATAAAAGTTGGTCTCTTTCTATCCTCCTCTCCTATATCAACTTCTTCAAGCATATCGGCTGAAGTGAAGCCTTGCCCTAATTTTTCGTTTTGAAAGTCCTTAATAGCTTCACATGAGTTTATTGTTTGCCGATAGCTCCTTGCTTTGTCCTGTAGAAATTGAATCATTTTTGACCCCATCTTCTCAAAATTTCAGCCGCCCGATCAAAGGTGCCTGGTCTGACGCTGATCGGCGTAAAGCCTGTCTTCCCAATGCTGATGAAATCGCAATCGTCAAGTGCCTTACCCGATATGCATTCTGCTTCCTCATGTGGCCAATTTGCATCGGAGCTGGCCATAGCAATATGAGCCGATGTATCGGCTGAGACGATCTCGACGTCGTCTCCGTTCCATTGGATAAGTAATTGGTGCATGGTCGAGGGTATACAGCAGTTGGCGTGTATCCAATCTCGCCCTAGGAGCACACTGTAGTTCCCTTTTGCTTCAACCACAAAGAATGCGGTCGGCAAAGTTTTATTGCTGACGGTCAGTTCAGTTACCATCACTCCTTTGGCTTCAGTGGGGTCACCCGTGAAGTCATTTAATACCATGTTTGTTTTGATCAAGTCTTCATCGGTCTTCCCCAACTTCCTGCAGGTACTGAGTGGCATCAAGTTCACAGTAGCCCCTCCATCCACAAGCATCCTTGATATCGGCTTACCGTTGATAAAGCCTTTTAAATACAACGGCTTCAAGTGCCGATGGGGGTCTTGTGGTTTTTCAATCTGGCGTCTGCGCTACTAAGCATAAACTGTCGAAAGTGTCTTTAGCCGATTCTGTTTTGACTCAATTCGTTAATTTGGCGGTGTGAATACCATGTTGATGTCCATGGGAGGAGTATCGTTCCTGACTATCGGTGACATTAAGTCGTCAGAGGAATCTGACTCGTTGTCGGCTTGGCCTTTTATCCTCCATTCCCTTCTGACAGGTCTCATTGGCCGTAATTTATTGAACATTTTATCTCTCTGTTCTTCCTCTTTGGCCTCCCTCATCTCCAGTGTCTTCAGGCGTTGAAGCCGTCTGCGTTGCGAGCGGCTAAGTCCGGTTGGGCACCATCTAGGCTTGGGTTCTATCGGCTTACGGATTTTGCCGATCAAATTCTCGGTCGGCCCTTCATCCTGATTTGGTGTGCCCAGCCTCTCCTTTACTGGCTTCCTATGCGATGCCTCACCCTGGTCCAATGTCGGCTTTCCCGAATGTTCTTTTGCCAGTGGCCTTGGTCGATCCTTTTGTGGGTAATGTTCCATGGGGCATGACCTCGCAGACGGTAACGTCATGCCCTTTTCCCAACAGAACCGCCAAAAAGGGCATCTCTGGTGAGCTCTTTCTGCGTTGTCCGGCCGATACCAGTTCTTGGGCCGCGACGCCATGTGTGGCCGACGCAATTCTTCTGGTTGGCGACGCCGCTGCGTCTGCCGATGGCTCATTCTTTCATATTTTTCAAGCAACTGGGAGAACGTTGGCTTAGGCTTGAACGCTGGTTTTCGTGGTGGAGTTTTCTCAGCTTTGTACCATTGCCCGATTTGCAAATCTCCTCTTGGCTTGACTGTCCTGGAATTCTTCCCATCCTCATCGGCCTCAATTTGAAGTGAACCGATGGTTATCTTCAGTGTCTCTCCTTTTGAACTAGATTCTATGTCGACTTGCCGTGTTGTACTAGGCTTCTCGTCGACAATCTGCTTTCCTTTGCTGGAACATTGGACCATGTTAATTGGGAAAGGATTGACATCGACTTCCATAGTCGGCTCCTCCGCGAACTTGAGCTGACCATCTTCGATAGCTGCCTGTATCTGCTGTCGAAAAATGTTGCAGTCATTAGTATTATGAGAAAAGGAATGGTGCCACTTACAGTACCGCCGCTTCTTAATTTCATCGGCTGAAGGCATGGTGTGTCCTTCGGGTAGTCGTATCAGCTTTTCTTGTAATAACATGTCAAATATACGGTCGCACTTGGACACATCAAAAGCGTATTTTACTTCCGACTTATTCCTAGTCGGCTTAAGCCATGAACAGACGAGTGGTTTTTTAGAACCCTTTATCCATTCGGCTATGTTCACGTCTGCTTCATCTTCAGAGTTTTCGCTTGAACTATACTCAATCATGTTTACTTTAGCCTTTTCTTTGCCATTGTTTAATCTAAGTTTATCTTTGAATTCTTTATTTAAATATCGGCTTTCTTGTGCCGATACCCGATGAAGCAGGTGACTTAGGTCAGTAAACTCTTGCCCAGCAAGCTTTTCTTTAAGCGGGGGAATTAACCCCTGGAAGGCTAAATCGGCTAGTTGGTTATCTGGCAACACCACACTAAAGCAGCGATTTCGTACTTCTCTAAACCTTCTAATATACTCAGAAGCTGATTCACCAAATTTCTGTCGGACAGCACTTAGATCCGAAATTCTTAGTTCCACACTGCCAGAGAAGAAGTATTCGTGGAATCGGCTTTCTAAATCACTCCAAAAGTGGACCGAATTTGGAGGCAGATTCGTGAACCAAGTGAAAGCAGTTCCTGATAAAGATAAAGGAAAAAGCCTAATTTTTAATCCATCAAATTGGGCTACTTCCCCACACTGAGCGATAAATCGCCCAATGTGTTCCAGAGTGGTGACCGAATCATCCCCTGAAAATTTTGCAAAATCGGGAATCCTGAAGTTATGGGGATACGGCATTCGATCAATATAATCTGGATACGGCTTTCTATAGCCGATCGTTTTCCCTTTGGGTTGTAGGCCAAACTGGTCCCTCAAGACTGTAGAAATTTGGTCGGCCCAATTGATGTTTTTGGCCGATGGAACACTAGGGTTTGGCCAATTGTGCTCACCAGTATCGTGCCCCCCGAGTGCAAACTCGGCCGGACGGATTGTCCTAGCCGATGGGTACTGTTGTTGCCACGGTTCGTACCCATTGGCCCTGGGATCCGATACCTCAGGCAATGGGCCAAATTGTTCTGGGTATGTAACTACTTTATACGGAACTGGGTCCCTAACTTGGAATGGTCCTTGGGGTTTGCAGCTTCTATCTAATTCAATCGGCTGAGAAGCCGACTGAGCGTAGGAAGTCGTTGATACTGAGGGACCTATTTTTGCCGTGTCAGTATATGCATGGTAATGAGCAACTAGGTTTGGACGAGAATTTGATGGTACTAATACGGTGGGTTGGGTCGGCATTAGCGATGGTGCAGGTGCCGACGCTTTGATCGTGCTAGTGTTTGGTGCTACGGAGTATGCCGGGTATGTTGGGAGCGGTTGTAATGGATCCATCAACCCTCCAGACGTCGCCAGCTCTTGTGCAATCGTCTTTATGCTATTCTCTATCATCGGTTTTAAGGTTGTAACCAAAGCCGATGATTGATTAATCAACGCGTGATGCACCGATTGCTCAATCATAGTAGATAGTTCGGCTTGTGCCGGGATATATCGGCTTACCGAATTTGACGCAGCATCTGTCTCGCCGAAGGGGTTCAATGTTGGCAAAGCCATCTTCTGTGTGACCCCTCGTCGGGTTTTCTGATAACATCCCAGCATTAACTCTTCCAAGGCAGCCTTTCGGTCTTCAATCTCCTTGCGCTGCTCTGGAGTCAAATCGTCCAAGGTAGGGACGATTATGGCATCAGCGCTCACATCGGCTGGTGCGGTGGATTTGCCTGCAGTCATCTCGTCGATTTGGTGGTCCCACCGGGCGTGCCAAAAATGTGTTGACGCCAAAAACGTGAAGAGGGTTTCTGGCTGCAACACACCAGACGAACGCCGGGTTCAAGGATGCACGAGCGTGCCAATCGATTTGACCCTGCAATCGATAAGGTAAAGAATTGTAAATTCGATCAAGCCGATCCCCGAGGTGAATCGGCTGAAATCAAGAATCAGCCGGAAAAAGCCGATTCGAAAGGGTAACTAGATTAGCCGATTAAGACTAATCCGGGGGTAGAAGGTAGATCGATTCTGAAAAGGCGATGCGCAACAAGACGTAACAAATCAAACTGAAAAAAAATGACGATCAAACAATCGGCGATCGCAACTTTATTTGATCGATATCGACTTACAGAGGAAGGATTACAATGCTAAAAGACTAAGAACTATGAAAAGTAAAAAAAAACTGGAAGGTGTGTTGATTGTTGTTGATGCCTCTTCAAGCAGCCTTGGTGCGTCTTATATACCCGTCTTAGCCGATCCGAGTCCTGATCCAACACGATAACATAATCCGAATCGGCTTCGTAGTTTCCTACCTGGTCTCTAGTTTCCAATTGTTATCTGTGTTTATCCGAACTCCTGCAGATATTCTCGTATTTTATCCAAACTCTTATTTTTCTGCCGATTCTTTCTTGAGATTTCCAAAAATTGGTGCGAACAGAAACGATGAAGACGATCTGACGGAGAGGAAAGGAAGTAGTAACAACTGTTGAATGTAATTTCGCTTAAATTACTGTTCACCGTCATTTACTTTTAAAAACTACTACTGTAAGAAACTCTGGCTATAAAAGCCGCTTGTCTGAGCAATGGAAGGCATCGAAACAGAATTTCTGCTTTAGTTCGTCTAGAGTAAAGTAGTTCATACTTTCCCTTCCTTCCGATTATCACACACTACCAGAAATCTTCAAACTTTTCCACTGGTTCGTGTCGCTGCTGCGCTGATCCTGACAAAACACAGTGGAAATAGAGGAGAAACGAGAAGATCTCGACGCATCAACCACACCTCACCTCACTCGTCGGCAGATCCGCTTTCCGGCCACCGCCGGCGGGAACAGAAGATGATTACCGGACTACCGGAGAAGACAATGCGCCCCAATAGAGCGCACGCTTGTGTGCAGGGTTGGCTTCATTATTTGGGCTAGAAACCTGCTAATAACTCAAATTGGGCCCTAAGTCCAAATACATGGCCCAGATCTGCTAATTAACCGCTGCGACTCGAACTAAAGAGTCCCTATCCGAGACAATCAAGGGCTTAATAATCAGCCGTCTTTAGATATACGTGCTACGAACTCGACATTCTGTCTAGTAGAATCAATGAGTTATTGACCAAGAAGAATTGTTTTGTACTAGTTTTATCACTAATCTTCCGGAGATCTTTTCTTTTAAACCAGTTGTCGGATTTGTGATCTTTTTGAACCACCGTGCTCCTTGAAAAAAAATCTTTCAAAATGAGTTTAATATTGGATAGGTTATACACAAAAAAAAATATTGACGACACACGGATCCACACATCTTAGGGTATGTTTGGGAGAGCTCCAACTCCACCAGATCCGTAGAGCTGAAGCTATGAGTACATTAAGAGTGTTTAGATAAATCATTTTGTTTATATTTTAGATCAAAAATATAAACTTAATTCACTTTATTTTAACCTATAAGTTTCAGATCTCAAGTAAAACTGGGACCTAGAGCTCTACCAAACAGACTGGGATCTTGCTTCAGGAAAGTTTATACGCTGCATGCTACTGTTGCATCGCGTATTATTGACTAACATGTGGACCACTGCCTTTTATTTATTTATTTATTCTTTTATTTAATGATCTGGAAAGGCACAATATGTTCTTAGATGCCTCCACCGAGAAAAAAAATTGTTCCTTGCTGACACCGCGAGCATAAAAGTGCAATAAGAACTACATTTTGTACCAACATACAGTTTGATGTAAATGGAATTATACACCACGGAGTAACATACTCTGGTAAAATTGTAAGCTGGAACTGTTCGTATAAGCCCGGTAAGAAATATAGTGGTTTCCATCCCACATTTATTTACAAAAGAGCCTGATTCGAGTACCTTAAAATTTTGTGAACCATCTCATCATTCTTTCTACACTTGACTTCAACTATTCCATGCAAACGGCTGTCCAGATGGATTATAGCTTCCTTCCGTTTCCTCCCAACTGTTGAGTACAAAAAATAGTTAACTAAAATCAACGAATCACAAACAATAACTTTAATGAGACAGCATCTGACATATTATTAAAATGAATCGGAAAAAGCCAGTTTTGTTTTCTGCTTTTAATTTTTGGGGCGAATTATGCTTTGTTTTTTACCATTTAAAGCATCTCCAATGGTACTAGCTATAAGAAATATCTATATCATCTATAGATAACATATAGACAACCTCTCCAATAGATTAGCTATAGCATTGTCTATAAAATTAAATATTGGCCCACATATTATAGATAATAAGTGCCTTGGAATCAGTTATAGCCTAGCTATATATTAGTAGTCGGTCTATATCTCTCTTCTCATTTTCTCTCTTCCACTTAAGTAAAATACTGAGATGACACCCTTATAGTTAGCTGAAATAGCACCATTGAAGATGCTCTTAAAGGAGCATCGTCTGTGCAAAAGTTGTGCACTTGTCCAAAAATAGCGTTCACATGGTTATTCAATGGATCAGAGAGCTAGAGGTGAATAACTGGATCCATTTTCTCATCTATTTTACTCCCTCATTCAAGTTTGTAAAACATATTTTTTAATATATAGACCAAAAAACATAAAAAATACTAGATTACCTTTAATTATTATCACTAAGTATTATACCAATGCATGCATATAGAGAATTTAAAGTAAATATATGTATTTATTAGAGGTAAAAAGGAAACATCACATTAATTTTGTATGGAAATATGAAATACGTCTTATATTTATGAACAAGACTATTCAAAAAAAATCTTTATAAACTTGGATGGAGGAAGTACATAGCCCGTCTCGTCAAACGAAGGTATACTGTGAACTTTTCGGGATGGTAATTTTTAAAGACTGCATACAGTGAATTAGATGAATAAGGGTGTAATGATGGTAATTTTCAAACTTCCTCCCGCCTATGCTCTTGTGACTTTAAGCCGCTGATACATAGATCTGCCACCCTAACACCGTATCCACCCTCTTAAAACATGCAACCATAGCGTCTTTCTTCTTCAATATGGTTAATAAATTGACCCAACCGAATCAGCTAGATCTAACCATGGTAATACGACAAAAATGGAGGAGTCTGGCATGAGGTGAGAGAGGAATGATGCTGACATGGTGGAGAATGAGGTGGAGACTGATAGGAGGGGGAAGATAAAGGTGGATTCTGGCAGTAAGAAAATGTGGAGGTGACGACGATTGGAAGAGGAGAGGTGGGGAATTTTTGGGGCGATGGTGTCATTGTGTTAAACGGTGGAGAGGTTACACACGGATTAGTTTTTGTTGTTTTTCCGATGGCAGGGGCGAAGCCAGGCAATATTGCCGTCGGGGTCAGTGCACTACATTGTAACACAATGAAAAATAAATATTGGCATATTGCAGTATAATTAGTTTTTACAATAGTGATTATCTCTTATAATTCCAAGCTCTCTCTACGATTGCCGCTCAGCTGTAGGGATCATCCTTGTTATTTACCAGTGTCAGAGCTAATATTTAGTATATAGGTATAATGGGCTAGTAGAAAGTCATCGGTGTCAACTGACACCGACGACAAGCTGTAGCTCCAATGGTGGCCTGTTCAAGCTAGCAACAGGCAATCGTGGGTGAGTGGGTGCGCAGTATATACACGCACATACTAAATCCGGTGATGTTTCGCACATCACCCCAACTCACCCAATCGCGACCGTCCGGGAGAGTTCGTCCCTTGCAAGCTCGGCTCCGCGTGTCCCCTCCGATGCTTCTCGTGTCGTTGTGGGATTGCCCCTGCTAGAGCCCTCGAGGCCACAGCTCAAAATCCCGATCTGAGATTTCAGTCCAAGATGGGATCCTAAATTTCGGTCAAATAAAAAATTGAAAAATTCAAATTGCTACAGTGAAAATTTAGGCAAATTTCACTGAGCTTTTGGTTTCTCAGACCGAAATTGCTACAAAATAAATGTTTTTAGCATCGGATTTCAACTGGATTAACATGTGAACCAGTGGTTAGGATTTAGGAAGGCTGTCTTTCGATCAAGACACCTGGGTTTGACTTTTGAGTATCGCCTGCTGAGCGTTTTTTTAATAACAAAAATAGCAGACATATGGTCCAAAATGAAGCGTACCCATTTTATACCAACCGTGAATCGCTCACCGCCCGGGGACGAGGTCCTGGTTCGATACCTTTCCAAGGCAATATTTTTTTTTATGCATCCGAAATTGAAAAAAAAGGGTGGGTTCCAGCGCCTTTACCCACCTCGCCAACGTCAATTTGTTGCCATAGGAGAGTTACGCGAATTTATATAGTCCCAGAAGATCATTTCATACGGTTGAAATTTACTAAGATTTCGGTCAAAATTTTGAAAATTTCATTGAAATCTCAAAAATTCCAGTTCAAAACAAATTTAGATTTAAATTTTGTTTAGATTTTGTCTGAAATTTTAAAATCTTATCAAAATTTCAAATTTTGGTTAATCAAAATGAAATTTAAAACGATGCCACGCACCCTTCCCACTCCTGTGCCCTTTGCGGCATACACCACCTAACGCTGCCTCCTCTCCTCCTCCACTAGCATGCCTCGCGTCCCTCCCGCCCGTTGCCTCTAGACTTTTCTACTCGCTCGCATCGGCATACTGCAATTTTCTGAGTGGATTTTGATCAACTCGGTTCTTGTTCTTGTAGCTTGGATCCGGCCACTACCCGATCGAAGAGGCTCACCAAGGATTTCGGGAGATTTCGGCTTTGGGAACTCGATTCTTGATCGGTAAGTGGCGTCGGATCCAACTACGATGGCTATTGATATGCTTAGCGTGAGCACCTCCATTATTGCTCACCACCTGTTCGCCACAAACACCACCTCTGTGGCTGTGGGGCGCTCCATGTCATCGCCTATCGTCCCTTGGTCACGGACTTCACTGCCGCCACCTTGTTGCCTCGGGTCACGAGTCAATAGCTGCCATGTCTCATGGATCGGCGGTCGTATGTTAGCCATGGGAAAAATTATTCCAGCGACACTTAATTCGTTGGCTTTTAGTAATGTATCTATGATATGTGATCCATCTGAGTCTATAACAGTAGGACAAGGTGTCATAAAGTGAATCATGAATTTTAAAGATTGTCAGTGGCGCCAATCTCCCTTGGCCATGGGGGTCACCAAGGAAGTGAGCCTCGCAGGGAGTACCGGAGGATCCCGGGGTATATGGGGCGGGGATCTGGGCTCACATCGTGCCCTTCATGAACAGGCCGATGATCCCGAGCGGCACAACCAGTTGCTCCGACTCGAGCGCATAACCCTCAAATGGTACATCACCAGAGACACTAAACATAGGGTGTATTTGGTAGGACTCCAGCTTCACCAGATCCATAAATCTAGTGGAGCTGAGTATTTCTAGCTCTACCAGATTCGTGAAGTTGGAGCTGTGAATACATTAATAGTGTTTAGATGGATCATCTTGTTCATATTTTAGACCAAAAATATAAACTTAATTCACTTTATTTTAGCCTACAAGTTTTAGATCTCAGGTGAAGTTGGGATCTAGAGCTCTACCAAACAGGCCAATACTGATTGTCTGTTTGCAATGTGTATCTCCCTCACACTATTTATACTCTTCCCTTATACCACAAACCATATGGACACTTACATTCATCCGAAATGCTGAAAAGAAAAGGGCATAATTATTTACCTGTGCTCAAACTATTACTGGATACTGACAGCACATGCTTTCTTTAGGTCCTTGGAACACCAAACTACATGTGTCCAGAGCTGCTTCAAGATATTCCCTATGGATTAAAGTCAGACATCTGGCCTCTTCGTAATATCTTTCTTTCCTGACTACTCATGCCTCTTTGTAACATTTATAGATGATCACATTACTGCGCATTTAATTTAATTGAGCTTTTATGCATCTTTGTATAGGATGCTGCGTGTATGAAATGTCAGCTCATCGACCTGCTTTCAAGACTTTTGTGACCTCTTGTCAGATCTTATTTCTTACATATTATCTAGAAGGGTTCATGCTGATCTTTTATATTTTTTTCTTGGTTCACGTATTACACAAACTGCAATATTTTGGCACGAGTAGCCCAAACCCCGACTGACTCCCTGGTCCAACCTCTATATTCTCTTCAGGGCACATTTTTCGACAGGTACTACAATTTACAATACAAGCAGTGACGCATAATTTAACTTAATTTATAAGCTCATTGGTATGTAAAGATATGGTCTTTTCAAGGCAATACTCAAAAGAGCTTTGAGCTGAGTTCCAAAAACAATCTAACTATCATTGATAATTGGCCAAGTCGAGTAGAATGGAAGTCAGTCAATCTATCAGTTCATAATGATGTAAACAATTATCGAATTAAACATAGCTGCACATATTTTATAGTGTTTGAGCATACGAGCAATGTCTATCGCAATTGCCAAACTATGTCTTCTGTAAAAAAAATGGCTGGTTTATGGACGAATATAATTCAACCAAACTAACCATTTCTTTACATATAGCATCAAAAAAATTGGAATATACCAAGGTATCCAAAATAATTCAACAATCAACACAAAAATTTTGGAGAATGCTACATTTCTAAGCGATCATAACAAGGTAATTTTCCATATCTTGTTATTTTAGTTTATTACCCTTTTTCTTCTGCACAACATCGTTTCCCTGTTTCTTCTGTGCAATCACCTTGTATTTCTACGTACTTTTTTATTTTCTGCACAAAGTAGTGTAAACTCTTAGCTCCTTTTGCTCCTTCCAAACCCATTTGCTTAGCATGAGTAGATGATTGAGGCCCCATTTGGGACAGCTTTTGATTGTGCAGACTCTGGATTCTCCAATAATAATGAGTAGAAGATTGAGGCTCTATTTGGGATAGCTTCTTATTGTGCAGATCTTGGATTCTCCAATAATCGAGTGGGTGTAGCTTTTGATTTTAGGTACAAATTCTGCTTCTGATTGTGGGAGACAGAATTTGTATCCAAAATCAGAAGTTATCACCCATCTGATTTTTGAAGAATTTAAAATCTGCATAGTCAAAAGCTGCCCTAAAGGGGCCTAAGTCATAAATGGTCCACGCTTTCTTTTTTTTTGTGCCATTATCTGTATACTATTCAATTATTACCATGTAAGTTTGCTTGACAATTTACTATTTTCCTACACACATTTCATGTAAAGCTCAAAATCCACTTTGATAACTTGTGATCTGATGCCTATTTTCCTTTGCTGCAGCTCTTTCTCTCCTTCAGAATTCTTCCATTGTTTCCAACAGCACATATACAAAATCTTCTAAAGTTTGTAGAGGGGGCTGCTCTGGTAATAACAAACACCAAGTTTATTTGATCTTGTCACGAATTGGTGATTCACTATCTATCCGAACGGTTACCAGAGTGCACCAATAGTGCACGAACGGTCAATATATTATGGGCTTTATACGTTCTTACACCATTGTACATAGTGCATGAATCATCTTTTGGTAGATATGATTGTCACTACACCAAAATCCGGCTGAAGTTTGTCGGGAAAAAACTAAAATCATGCCAAGCTTTCAGTCAGAAATGCTTTAGAAAATCACTACCAAAAAGCCTGCCGGAGAACATGCATCATCGACTCAACTTCTGTCCGAAAAAAATGTTTGGCAGAGTGTCTGCCGCCAAACGATGCAAACCGTCTGTTGGTACGAGAATGGGGGACGACCGGACGGATTGCAGGGAGGGCGAGGACGGCTCGAGCCACAGTGCCACGGGGAGCCAGGATTCGAGGGCAAGGCCGACCGCTAGCAATGGTGCGCCGTAACCGAGCTACGGTTGCTCCCGTGAAATGTAATGGGACAAAATATATGAGGCTATATAGAAGCGACTGTACGTGTCGGGGTAGCGGTAGGCTGGCCGTACATTCTTGAGAATATAGAGTTTTATATGATAGGGGGCAGTCTAAAAGTGTGGCGTGGGTGCACAAGCATGAAACAAAAAAATGTGTGAGCTCAAAAAAATTCAGAATTTGACTACTTCTGCCGTTTAAGTTTATAAGATATATTTTCTTTTTGATATATAGATAAAAAATATAAAAAAAACAAGATTACTCTTAATTATTATCAATAAACAATGAATGCAGAGAATGATATTTATTAGAGGTATATAGGAACCATCACACTAATTTTGTAGTAGAATATGAACTATGTCTTATAGTTATAGATAAAATCATTTAAATATAGTGCTTAGTGATAATTATTAAGAATAATCCAATTATTTTTAATATTTTTTCTATATATAGGAAGTCTCTTTTTTACTCTCGGGAATAATTACTCCCTACGTTGTATCTCACAACGTAGGGAGTATCTCGTGCAATGGAGGGTATGTACGTGTAGCATACAAGCATATAAGACTAGCTAGGTAGTGTTTATATTTTTTCATAGATGGTATATATATTTTGTTTGGACATACTCCTTTTTATGTCCATATATAAATACGCTAAAAATTATGCACTCTTTTGCAATTTTTCATATGGTTCACATTGGAATATTTTATAATTAGCATATGAGTGTATTCAAAGTAATAAAGAAATATTTCAAGTTTATTTAGGTAGTATTTCAGAGATAAGAGTAACTACACCCAGAAGTAAAAAATATTTTACCTATATAAATCTTACAAACTTAGAGAGAGAGTATGCATTGAATAACACTCACCGGCTCACCGCCCATCCCTCCTCATATCGTCATTCTCCCTCACCCCAATCTGCCGCCGCCTCCCCTTACCTCGCCCCTCAGCCTTCCCCTTGAACGTCGCCGTCACTGCCCACCTGCACGCCTGACGCCGCCCACCTGCATACACGCAGCACTATCCATCAGTATCACGGCCGTCCACCATGTGGTGACCCTGCCACCCCTCCCCCTCTCAAACCCCCGTTGCCGCCACCCTCCGTATCCATCCCCCCTGACCGCGCGGCCCTCCTGTGCTCCCTGACCACGCCGCCGCTGTCCCCTCTGCCTCCCCCATGACCACTCGCTGCCGTCCCCTTTGTCTCACCGTCGCCTGGCGGTAGCAGGCCACCCCCAGTTGTATTGCCACTTTGGTGATTCTTTCGCTTCTGGAAGCACGTGCCAGCAATCCATATTGGTGATTTGTAGGGATCTGCAGCTGCTGCCACCCAACGGCTCTCTCTCTCCGCGTGTTCTCTCCATCCGCCAAGAGCAAAGTAATAGTTTTTCCACTAATTGATTACCTGCTGATGAATTAAGAATTGGGATTTATGTACCCATGGAGTTGAGATGCTTTTGACTCATCTATTTCGAGCTCCCAAGCTTTATATATCAGATCTATTGAAATGGCTGATCACCTGATTGTGTTAAGCTCTATTGTTTCGTTTACAAGCCTGACTGTTAAGCACATCTAGACCTTCAATTTTTTATTTACATGATTTTTGTTGTTAATCTTTGATAAACTAAACCAGATGGCCCAGGTGGCTTGTCTGTTTGAAAATAAGGATGTTACATTTGTTCCTTGATCTTTGGTTTCATATCCAATTTTGAGTTCGTTTCAGCTCCTGGAACTACATAAGATCTAATACCATGTCCTTTGGGCCTATGCAGTTCAGTATATATCTCCGTTGGTATCTGTCTTCTAAAAAAGAAAATATCTGGCAATGTGGCACTTAGTGTGTCTTTGCAATGAAATTAGCAATGTGATTTAAATGATGTAAAGTATGATTGAAGTTCTGGTGCCATTTCAGATTTTTTTTTTATTGTGAGATTGAAACGGATTGTTTTGTTTATTTATAGAGATGTACAGTACCTAAAGGAACTATGTCTATGTTGCGTGACTTGTTTTCTCTTTTAATTTCATGGACTCTTGTTGTTACCCGCCGGCACATCCCTTCACCTAAATTCACCAGCCCCTTGCGCCACGGCCTCCTTGTCTTCTCTTGTGCACCAGGTAGCTAGGACGTCCCCTTTGCACCTATGCTTCAGATCTGCCGTCACCGTCACTCTGCTGCAGTATGTTGTCACCCTTGTCTCTCTTTAACTATCTTTCTATTATGTAAAAGTTTAATTTTGAAAAAAAAAAGTCAATTAGAGAGGCTGAAATTGGGAGCGGCCCATCAACCATTGGAGAAGTTTTGAAGCAACCATGCAGCCTGAAATAGTACTACAATGTGTTTTAGTCTTTTTCTGTTATTTACTACTCCTGCTGTTATAGATCGTAGTAAAAGAAAAAAAGCTGGTCGTGACCATGTGAAAGTGAAACTACAACCTGACAGTATCGGACGGAGGTAATGCAAGTTCTTTTATTAACTAGTGTCTAATTCGTTGCAATTATTTTCTCAATGCATGATGTGTGCTGTTGATGGATGCACCAACCTATATTGCAAAATTATTGATGGATACAACAAGCATTGGTATTAAACTTGTAGGATACGATTCCTTTATGAAGATCTTGCATTTCAGTACTGTGTTAATTTTTTGTCGTACATGTCTGAAGCTACCATCTTTTGACTGGCTGTGTTGAACTTATACACTGGTTTCTTTGTGTTATACTCCGTTGTGATATTTGTGTGCATACCAAGTGCTCGATGAATTGCCTAGGTGAGATGAGAATTGAGTTGTATTTTTTTTTCTGTTGCCACACTGTATTGTGAAAAAACTTAGTTTTGCTTACATATTTTGTGTCCTCTTGTCTTTGTCAATTTTGTCTTCCTTGATTTGAGTTCAATTTAATATCTGTCCAGTTTTACAATGCACCAACCAGAAGATTACTTTTTTATTGGACTTGTACTTTACAAGCTTCAACTGTTTAAGGACCTGACAGAACAATATTACTGCAAGTGATATCTAAGGTGCATTTTACCATCCATCTGCTACTAATTGACATTTGGATTGAGCCATGAAATTCGAATAAGTTCCGAAGCTGCACACTGGTAGGAATCTAGTGACATTTGACATGTTGCAATCTCATGCAAATATGGTTTGATTCTCAAATATGCAGATTCTAGCATACTTCAATCTCGAATGTTAGGAAATCTAGCTGCCACTACTGATGTTTTTTAGTGTAAGTAAAATTCCAGCTAGCACTTTACAGTTCTTCTCAATTTCTCTTGAATTACTGTTTTTTGATGTTATTGTTCTTTCATGTCTTATATTGATGTATGCGGTCTTAAAAAAAGAATATATTGATGTATGCTTACTATAGTTATGTCTGAGACTAATTTTTTCCCTGTTTTGCAGGATATATATCTGGAATCAATAAAATACCACCAGTGGGAGTAGCGTCAAATGGATTAGTTATCTTTTATTAGGGGCAAAAATAAAAGTAAATATTGTATACCTCTGTAGGTTTCTTCTTTTGTACAGTAGAAATTTGTTAAGACTTGAAGTTCTGTATTTGCCCTTGCAATATCAATATAAATGAAAAGTTATTTCTGACACCATTCATTCTTGTCTGTGTGAAGTGAGTGAAGCAATAATGCTTGAATGGCTTCTTACAAAGAAGCGATTTAGGACCAAGAAAAGAAAATGAAATTCTCATCAATTTCAGAAACACATGTCATGGCAAACAGTCTGTTGGCAAAGGGTTTTGATAAACATCATCCGGATGTTTTGTATGAAAAAATCATCCAAAATGCTGACCGTTGGATTTGCTTTGTGATCGATGAGTTTTGCTGGGCTGGGCTCCCGAGCGCGGACGTGAAAATGTTTTAGGTGAGTACTATTTCGAATTTTATTGGCTGCTCGGTCTCCGCGCCATGGTTATTCTCGAGGAGTCCGGAAGAGGCAGGAATAGAGAGATGACGAGACGAGCAGGTAGAATGAGATAGAAATCGGGAGTTCCGTCGATGAGATCGGGAGTTTCAAATCAGGAGTTCCGTCGGTGAGATTGGGAGTTCTGCCGCCATTCATCCGACGTCGTTCAACCGCTCTGGCCGGTCACTGTTCACAGAGGTAAGAGATAGCTTCTTCCCTCGTCGGGAGTTCCGTCGCCATTGATCTGCTGCCGTTCAACCGCTCTGGCCGGTCGTCGTTCACAGAGGTAAGAGACAGCTTCTTCCGCCAAATCCCACGATCTGAAGTTTTTTTATTTTTTATGCATTTGATTTGAGGTGGAGAGGGAGAGAGATCGCACAGGGTGGAGAACTTGGGGGGAGCAGGGGGTAGAGAGCTCCGGACACGCGTGTCTTCTCCACTTGGTTAGCCGGATGAGCGGTGAAGGTAGGGAAATCAGTAAACTCGTTAGGGTTATTGTGCTCTATGGGTGTGTGAGAGAGAGGGGAGGCAGATAGTGAGAGCGCTGGTGCCCAATCGAACTCGACATTGGGGTGATCTGGCAAGGATTTTGTGTTGTTTTGTGTTGTATTTTCTATGGCCACTTGTTAATCCTTTTGTTAGCACTTCCCCGCAATTTTTCTGATTTTAGATGGATGGGGGAGAGAGAGGAGTGGCACAGAGTTCCATTGTTAGCATTGTAAGGAGGGGGGGTTGTGGGTAGATTTTTTTCAAAAAATCTTTGTTATGTCAACAAGGATTTTCATATATCAGATTATGAGGATTTGTGCTGAGAATAAGAGAAGGAGAGGGAGAGGAGACTGGGGAATATAGTTTTGTTTGTACTGCTGGTTTCATGAAGGGTTATGTTGTGTTGTGAGTACAATATGGCCTTTTTCTTCTCTGAACTGTTGTTTCTATGTGTTGGTCGGATTTTTTAAGCATGGTTATTACTTGTGCCATGATTATTTCCTGTGCTTGGATCAACAGGAAATTTACTTTTATTTTGCAACCTGAGAAACGATAAAACTTTTGTTGAATTGCGTAAATATGACTGCTTACTATCAGTTATAGTGACTTGGTCGTAAAATATAGACTTAGCCTATGATTTGAATTCTTTGGATCATTGTATATTTTGTGTCTGCACTTCTCATAAATTTGGTTCTGGTAGTTCATATCTGGTGTGGTGTGCACTATTTTCATTTCTGTTAAGACAATTTCTTACATCATTCTGCAGTACCTGATGCCTTGGTGTTGTGATCGAAATGTTGCTATAGGCTTAAGATAGCTCAAATGTGGTTGTAGTTGATTTTATTTTTGACATTTGGTCGTAATTGATGTTGTTTTTTGTCGCCTGTCCTTAAAGTGCAGTGAAGCAGTTGTTTCGCAACATGCCATTGTTTGGTCGCATCTCAAAGCTCTACTTTGTCTTACTATCTGGGTGTCCTACTAGAATTGTTTCCACACTGGATGTCGAATTGTTAATCTCATTGCTGCCCGAGAACTGCTAGGCAAACAGCCAGGAAGCAGTATTGCAGAACTGCTCATGGACTCATGGTAAATGGTTTCGCTTGCTTGTTTCTCTGTTGCATGGGATGAAACTTTGTTGCAGCGTTCACACATTTCATGGAATGAATAAGCCGTGATTTTGTGATATTTGTTAAGATGGTTATGTGTACATTATGTTGTATCTGAGCTTCAACGAATAACGATGCGTGTTCTCAGAATGTGAATCCAGGGCTATTTTGTAGTTTTTATTTCTTTGAATCTTTTTCTTAATAGGGCTAAGTAGTTTGTTTTGTTAATTATTCCTACTGGTTTTCTTATCTTATAAGGTCCATATAGTCAGGATTTTCAAATAAATTATCCAAACTGTTTTTTTCTTTTCTGAACTTCTCCTTAGTACCATAGCTTAATACATAGTACTATTCTATGCCTCCTCTTATACTGTTATTATAAACAATTGTTGTGCTTATTTTCATACGACATTTCTTGTACTATTGTTTTCAGTGTGTACTGGTACGCTACATGTGTATTTAATGCTCCATGTTATGGCAGGGTTTGGTGGTTATTATTATTTTATACGAGCCTCTTTTGGTCGGTTGGCATGATAACAAGTAAGCCCTGTTCTTCCATTTTTACTCTTTTTTTTGTTTTGTTTATTTGCATGGATGACAGCTGCTAATTACATGTGTGTTTCTTCATTATAATATCTTTTTTTGGTGGCGGGTGGCTCACCAACCCGAGGATCCAATGTCAAAAGTAGCGAATGGAGTCCAAAAACAACAACCGGTCACATTTTTTTTCGGTAAATATATTTGCACTGCTTTGTTGTTCTAATGCAGTACACACACATAAGCTGTCAATTGAGCTATTACTTCTAAAGAAGTATTTGACTCTTTTTGTGTTCTTAAAAGGCCTAATTTGTTTGGTTAAGCTTCCGTACTGTTTTTGTTAGCTAGTACTGTAAGAATTCACACACATTCAGTTGTGATAACGAGTAAACCCTGTTCTACTATTTTTGTTTGCTTTTCTGAACTTTTTTGTTAGTACCATAGCTTAATACAGAGTACTATTCTATGCCTCCTTTTATACTGTTATCCTAAACAACTGTTGTGCTTATTTAGGATACTAAAAAAAATAAACCAATTACTGTAATTTTGTTTAGTTCATCATGTACTAAACAAAGATATATTTTAGTATCCTATTGGTGTGAATATCCCTAATTGCTATTTTTTTTCATTAGGATACTAAATAGAATTCTACAATTACAGTATTTTAGTTTGTTTTCGCATATGCCAAACAAGAGATCTCGATTTATATTCTTTGTGGTAAGGATGTTGATTGTAGTAGTTTTTGCTTGGTTTCATACGTACCAAAATTAGATACAATGATGCAAGATAGTTAAAGTTTCTGATGCTGTTTGTAGTAGTTTTGCTTGGTTTAACTAAGGTTTTGTGTCATCATATAATAATAGTTTCACCAAGCTCACTAATCCTAAGGTATTGTGTGCTTAAAATAGTAGGTTTGTTAGCTTTAGTAATAAAAATGTTTTGTCTGCTTAAAAAATAAAAATGGTACATTTTTTCTCCATTTTCATCTTTTTTTGGTGGAGGTGGCACATGAACTGGAAGGGACTGCAAGTCAAAATAGTGAATGGACTCTGAAAACAACAAATGGTTACATATATCAGGTAAGTATAATAGCTGCAAAATTCTAAAAAGGTCAACAATTTTTGATCTTCCAAAGATACCATTTTTTTGTTTCTTATGCAGTGCACATACATAAGCTGCCAATTGAGCTTTTACTTCTAAAGTTGTTTTGTGTGGAGTAGATGCTTGGGAAGCAAATTTGTGGTAAAAATGTCATTCATTTCATTGCATCGCAAATTTGTGATTGATACAAATACATGCTTCTAACTAAGTTTTTTTTCATGCCAACATATTTCATCTGTGAAGAATGCCCATAATACTACTGACAATTTTTTTTGTTAAGTAAAACTAATTGTGTTGTCTGCTTAGAATTGGGTTTTATCCTGCTCAATATTCAACGAAAAGATCAGTTGTTTGATATAGGGAAAGTTCACTGATTCTGATAGTTTTGGATATTGAGTATCGTATTGGAGTGAATATCCCTAAATGGTTTTTTAGGATACTTAAATTCCTGTAAATTAGTTACAATGATGCAAGATAGTTCAAATTTAGTTTTGTTTCTGTAGCTTCTAATTCTTTGTTTGCTTATAATACAGTTTTTTTGGATTTTAGAATACAATTTTTATTTTTTTTGGATTTCTGTAGCTTCTAATTCTTTTGTTTGCTTATAAATGTGTTGAAAGCCCACCTAAATGTCTTAGTAGTCTCATCCTTTAGTAGAGCACACCCCAAGAGGTAGTTTTGTCCATGTCCAGTGATACCAACAAATGGAGCGAAGGGTAGATTGTACTTGTTGGTCATGTAGGTCGTGTCGAAGCTGATGTAGTCTCCATACCTGTCATAATATCTCCTTGCTCTAGCATCAGACTAGAAAATATTTTTGACCATGTTGTTCTCATCGGTGTCAAATGAGAAGAAAAAACCCGGATTATCTGCCTGCTTTTTGAAGAAGAGAGCTAGTAGATGAACTATGTCATTTGCCGAGTTCTCATGTCTAATAGATGTCCTTAAGTTGCTCACATCACGTTTTGTTTATGGTAGGGACCTCAAACCTCCTCTTAGGAATGATAAGAAAGATATCATCTTCCTAGTAGGGATATTGCACTTGTTCAATGTCCAGATTAGGCTTTTTTCTTCATCTGTCATGAATTTGTGAGACCTAAGGAACCTTGTCTCATTGGGGGGACACATTTCATGGTTATGCTCCAAAACAACTCTCTTGACATTCCAAATTCCATTTTTGAGCACCACCACCATTTCTGCTGGGCACTTGGTCTTCACTATGCTGTTCCTTCTCCTCTTGTTCGTGTCCCTTCAGTCATGTCATCATTTGCTTTTTGTTTGGGTCTTTTTGCTGCCCACACCTGTTGCATTTTATTGTGTGTTTTGTGATCTCTCTTGCCTTTTTCTTGTTTTGTGTGCGGTAATTTTTGGTCTTTGTAACTGAGAATCCAGCAAGGAATGAATAGAAGTTATAAAATCTATGTGCAGCATCTGATGTCTCAAATGTCATTCCTTCTTCTGGTTTGTATCTACTATCAATCTCAAATCTACCTATTGACTGTTTCATGGCATCTATCATCTCATTTTCCAGGATATTCTCTATATCTTCCTCTAATAAATATCCTCTTTCATTTTCTACATGATGATTAGGCTGTGTGACTTCTTTATTGCCTGCTCCCTCAGTTTCCATTGTGTTTGTATATCCTCTAGTCATGTCAATACTTGATAAGGTCTGGCCATTTGAATATTTCGAAAACCTCTTTTTGAATCTGTAACAGCAGCAACAAGATGTATGTTTTTTAGTTCTTTATAGGTGTGTAGTAAACTAAGTTGATGATTGCAACTTACCACATCATGAGCTGTTTGTATATGCTGCAGTTTTGTTCTTTCTTGATCTGTATCCAACAACGGGTCTTGGTTCATTCTCATGGTGTTTTGTTTCATAGCGAGCAGGCTCCATTGACTGCAATAGGTTTACTAGGCTGTTGTTCATAATGTCTCCAGCACCACTGTAAGAAGTTGGTTCTTTCTTAAATGAACAAATATTTCAATATTTTTAGTCAATTTTTTATTACTGTGAATGATATTTTGTATATGCTCTCACTTTTTCTTTTTACTGCATCCAGAACTTATGGTTTCTTACCTTGGAATCATCGAAATTTTCCTGTCATGCCTATGATATATTGCATATCATCATCAAAGGATCCCATCATCATCCTCTGTGCACAGAAAGTAAGTATAAAAGTCTATTTTTATACTTGTTTTTCTTTATATGCATAATATATTCATGAATTGTGTAAATGATCATGGAAAGTTTTCTTTCATATGCTTAATATAAATTGGTATTACCTTTACTCCAAGAAGATTGATTCATTGTTGTTATCTCATCATACAATAGGTCAGAATTTTCCCCAATTGCCTTGCTTGACAAACCTGCATAGAAACATGAACAAATTATAATATTGCTATATAACTCAATATGTTCAACATCACAGAATGATCATCTATCTCTTTTTTTCAGTCATATAGTAACGTTTTTTGCTTATTGTATTTTCTGTAGGTCTAGATGCAGTTCACTTCATTGTGAACCATGCAATAGTAGAAGATATTTTTCTGTGAGCTTTAATCCCTTACCTCAACCTTAGATAATTACTACTTATGTCACTGGTCATACCAATCCTAACTTCTGACTAGTAAGTCTGGCAACAAGGCAGCTATTTCTAGAAACTGATTTGTGCTCTCAGCTGATAATCTCATCCTGCTACGGCCTTAATTTATTTGGTTACTTATATTTCTAATTGGTTACTTATATTTCACTCCTTTTCTTTTTTTCTAATTGGTTACTTATATTGTATATACATGACTATGGCTTCGAACTATTTTCTGTCCTTACTGAGAATAATAGGCAAAGCACTTTGTAAGTCTCAGAAATTTAGACTACAGGTTTTTTTTCTTCATCTAGCTAGCTATACAAGTTCACAACCATTTTAGTGTGTGTTTTGTCTGAATAAAGGAGCGAGCAACAACTACTCTTGAGATAAGTGTTAGGACAGTTTTGTCTTATGAGAAGCTTTTGCTTTGTTCAGATAAGTGTTATGACAGTTTTGTTTTATGAGTTTATCAATTAATCTAGGTTTGTTTGATTAGAAAAATTAACTTCTTCAGTTTTGTCATATGAGTTTATAAACTTGTACTTTGTTCAAATAAGTGTTAAGACAGTTTTGTCATATGAGTTTATCAATTAATCTAGTTTCGTTTAATAATTAGAAAAATTAACATTGATCAGTTAATCTAGTTTTGTTTGATTAGTGGACAGTTTGGTGTGGGGAGGTTTTGAAATTATTTTCTTTGTCAGTGCAATTGCAATTGATAAGTGTTAAGGCAGTTTCGTTTAATGAGTTTACCAATTAAGCAAGTTTTGTATAATTTTACTTGGTTACTAATGAATGAGGTGACACGTTTCTTACCACATTTTGTCTTTCAGGTGGCTCCTTACGAGCATCCTGCCCTCAGCAAGGGAAACCTCTTCACCCAGAGTAAGGTCTTCAACTAATGTATTTTACCCTTTTTTTGATATCTGATCTGACCTATGGTAGTTTTGTCATATGAGTTTTGTCGTATGAGTTTATCGATTAATCTAGGTTTGTATGATTAGAAAATTAATGTTGTTCAGTTTTGTCTTATGAGTTTATAAACTTGTGCTTTGTTCAGATAAGTGTTAAGACAGTTTTGTCATATGAGTTTATCAATTAATCCAGTTTTGTTTGATTAGAAAAATTAACGTTATTCAGTTAATCTAGTTTTGTCTGATTAGTGGACAGTTTGGTGTGGGGAGGTTTGAAACTATTTCTCTTTTGTCTGTGCAATTGCAATTGATAAGTGTTAAGACAGTTTCGTTTAATGATTTTATCAATTAAGCTAGTTTTGTTTGATTAGAAAAATTAACGTTGTTCCGTGAAATATAAGAATGCCAAGTTGTTTTGTCTCTTACAAACTTGTGCTTTGTTCAGATAAGTGTTACGATAGTTTTGTGTAATGAGTTTATCAATTAAGCTAATTTTTTTTATTAGAAAAATTAACATTGTTCCATGAAACATAATAATGCCAAATGTACTGCATATATGCAATAGTTACAGCTTACTAGCATGAATATATGAATGGTAGAGCTGGACTATAGCTAGGAATGGGATTCTGTATAGAATTGTTTGTGGTAATCACCTACATGCTTGTAACTCTACTAAATCTTCAGTTTACGTGTGCATGCATAAATACATGACAAATACTTAATTAGTATAAGAGAAGTTGCTGGTAAGGGTGCAAAAAATGTACTTGTGTTTTCTCAATCACAGTTGAGATCTCCCAAGGAATAGTGATAATTTGTCCTTTGCAAGTTTTGTATAATTTTACTTGTTGCTTAATGAATGAGGCGACACGTTTCTTACCACAGTTTGTCTTTCAGGTGGCTCCTTACGAGCGTCCTGCCCTCAGCAAGGGACACCTCTTCCCCCAGAGTAAGGTCTTCAACTAATGTATATTACCCTTTTTTGATGTCTAATCTGGCCTATTTTGTGCTGTTTTAAAGATGATATTGCAAAAAAAAATGTAAAATGCTTACTGTATAAGAAATCCTTTTTACTACATCTGTGCGCTTTCTACACCGTATGTGTATTAGCCACATCACAGGCTCATACTAACTCGTTTTTTGTCCTATGTGAATAGATGCTGCAAGACTCCCAGGATTTCATGTGTGTGTGGTAAGTGGAGGAGAGAAGCTATTGCCTGAATGGTACTCAAAGAAAGATACATAAATTTGGATCTGTGTGCATTTGTAATGTGTAATTTAGCATATGATTTGGTATTACCTTACTGCCATAAGATTGATTCATCATTGTTACCTAAATGGTTTAAGTATCAATTAATTATCTTCTTGGAGTGAATATCCCTAAATGGTTTTGTTACTTCTTTAATTCAAATGTTTTGTTAGTTTTCATAAGCCTAATGTTCTGTTTGCTCAGAGTGTGGTAGATTTAGCTCAGAGTGGGTAGTTTTGTATTCTGCTCTTACAGTTTTTTTTTGTATCCTGTTAAACAATGCAAACAGATTGAATATCAATTAAGAACTTCACTAATTCAAAGTGTGGTAGATTTAGCTTAGAGTTTGGTTCATCGTGTACTAAAGAAAGATATCCCTAAATAGAAATTGTTTGTTTGCATTGATGTGCAGGTATGAAGAAGCAATGCGGAAAACAAAAGGAGCAATGCCAGTAAAACAAGGATGAACAAGTGGATCATATCGGGCAGAAGAAAATAATGCGCACATTCGACTCCTTGTTTGTCAGAAGGAAAAAATCAAAACATGGAGTATGTATCTCTATAAAACCAGACGATCCTTCATGATTATTATTCTACTTCTTCTCCTGCATTGACAGATCTGTTTGCATTTGTTTCCTATTTCTTCCGAGTAGAAATTTTCAGATTCTTCTCTATGAGTTTTTTTTGTTAGGTTTAGATTTTTGGATTTGTGATGGTAGTCAGGTGGGAGAGTGATGATTATCTCAGAGAGGTTGTATTGTGCTTTAATATGCATTGTTTGATTTGCTTCCTAGTCCAAATCCAAAGCACAAACTTGTTTGTTTGCTCCAATTTTTTAGAAGCCCCATCTTAGAGCATGGGTAGTTCTCAATCGCGTTGATTCATATGCAGGTCTGGAAGAAGCAATGTGGAAGACAAAAAGGAAACATAAAGTAAAGCAACGATTAACAAATGGATCCAATTGGGAGCAGAATAACATCATGCGGAATGTTCTGACTCCATGATTTTCAGAGGGAACAATAAAAAAATGGAGTATGTAGTATGTACCTCTAAAATCCAGTTGATCATCCATGGTTCTTCTGCTGCTGCTGCTGCATTCACAGCCTAGACGTGCTTCCGCTTTATTCCTTTGGAAGCCTGATTTTTTTTTCCTTTTTCTGTTAGAAGCTTGATTCGCAACTCTCTCGTTTCATTTGTGTTTATGTGACATATGGGCCCCACAGCTAAAAAAAATAAGATTTGGATTGTGCTATGATGTTTATTTTTAGTTTGAGCCCACACGATATCGGCCCATTTTGCTTTTACTTGGGTCGTAGGTAAACATTGCTTGCGCTCACAGCTATTAACACAAAGCAAAGAGCTGCTGTACATCGGACGTTTTGTGGATTTGATCCAACGGTTACAAATTTGGATGATTTTAAGCAACAAAACATCCGGGAGTTGTGTAGACACACCCTTGCCAAATGTTACTTAAGGGTTAAATAGGTTGTCTGTCGGCTAAAATATGATCAACATGGCCTGACCCTCTTCTGGGAAAACGGATATCTGTCAGTAAAGACAATTGTGGACGGTTGGGTCCCTAGCAGACGGTGTCAGCAGAATGTGTGTCAGCAAAAGCCATTCCTTACATAGAGTTTGCTCTTGATGGCCATTTTTTCCGGCGGAACCAGTGCCCTCGAAGATGGCCAAGAAAATTTTCAACAAATTAGTTGGATGCATAGGCATCAAGCATCTTACAAAATTTTGGACTAGAAAGAGCGATGTATATTAGGAAGAACACAAAAGGTAAGAGTTCAAATGAACACAAAATGTGAGACTAGTAGTAAGTTTGCTTCGATTTTATAAGGAAGCTTTGAAATATATCCTCTGGTTCATGTGTGCTTAACAGCATAATACATTCACACGTTGGCCCACTTGCCATTGGTGAGGAGTCGGCGTGTTGCTCATGGTCAGCTGAAGTCACGCTGGGGCTACATGTCGGTGCCCGATCACAACTGTGTTTTTAGGTGAATAGTCGAGATAGAGTTCATCTTGCACAATCAATACTATACAGTAACAAAAGGAGTACTTGGTAAGGAATCAGTCTAGTCAAATCGGGTCTGGCTATATCTAAGTAGGCAATATAACCAATCCTGAGCTTCATTTCTATAAAGCTTTTCAGCAGATAGCCTCATTCTTGCAAACCCAATACACATATTTCTGAATAATCAAGGACTGGGTGATCCATTATCATCCTTACGCCTCTCGAAACTGAAGTCAGTATAAATATGAAACAGCATAGTAAATTCTAAGAAGTCATACGTGATAGTCTTTGCAATTTTGCATTGTAGCAACCTCCGTTACTACATTCAACTCGAACCTATTTTAGCAAAACTGGAAGCATCTGTTATTATTAACAAGAAGTTCGGCAAAAAATTTGATATTTGATATGTAGCCTTGCGGGTTCCTCCGCTCAAAGTAAATATAAGACTTTCATGCATAAGCAATGTCACATTGGTTTCATTATTTATCAATCGGAGATGAGGGACCAACTACAAATCTCGAACTAATATATTTTAATATTAAATTTTAATTTGAATTCTTTTAAGATATAAGTCTAGTTTTAACCTTCAATTATTGCCTTAGTTTGAAAATCAAACCGTAGCCACGAAACCATTTGAAACACTACCCTAAACTATCAAAGCCAGGCTACATGATCCGCTTATCAAATCCATGCCAGTTTTTGTGGGATGCTCACGTGGCAGATAAAGTTTAAAAAATTATATTGGAGCCCACATTTCACTTTAATGCTCTTTCTTCCTCCCTCTTCTCATGTCTTTCTTTTTTTTTCCTCTCTTTACTTTTTCTCACGTGGCTAATATTCTTTTTTTTTCTCTTTATTTCTTTCTCACTCCTTTTCTTGTATATAACGCTTTGTAGAGATGTTTTTCCAATATAGCTAGCACGCAGACGCAGGCTCTCTCCCCTACAGTTCTTTGTTGGAACAGCCAAAGATTAACACAAACAATTTTATACTTAAACACATACGAGAACACTTTGCGGCGACTCACGCCTTTTGTATTTTCTCTATTTACTGCTCAGACTTTAAACAAAACGATTACACGGCTAATATAGCCTTGCTTACATAGCTAGCACGCAGGCTCTCTCCCCTACAGTTCCTCACCCCCCAAAAAAATGTTCCTTCCTTCCATAGCTATTCCTCACTGTTTATGCTTGCTGTGTCAACACTCAACAGCAATTCCTTCCTTCCTTCCTTCCTTGGATGGGCAAAGAGCACGCATACCTTTCCAAATTCATTCATTGCTCTCGAGTCTGTCGCAGTGCAACGCCTATGCCTCTTCGAGTTCCGGCCGCCGCCCTCGGCTCCGCTGCGCCGTCTCTCGATCACCCCGTCCGTGCCGCCGCCCACAACGGACTGTGAGCAACAAGGCAAGAACACGCCGGTGTGTTTTCTAGGAATTTCATTCAAGTTTTGTTTGAAAATCTCTTCCGAGATTTGACCCCGGTTTTTTTGTTCCGCGCTGGTAACCAAAACTCTGTTTCAGACACACATTTGCGTTCTCGAGAGCTCTGAGTGCTGCAATGGCTGAGCTGATCGAGCCGCTTATATCAGTTGTGACTGAGAAGGCGTGCAGCTACCTCCTGGAGCAGTACAAGGTGATGGAGGGCATGGAGGAGCAGCATGAGATCCTCATGCGCAAGCTGCCGGCCATCCTGGACGTCATCAGTGACGCCGAGGAGCAGGCGGCCCACAGAGGAGGGGCCAGAGCCTGGCTTCAGGCGCTCAAGAAGGTGGCATATGAGGCGAATGACGCCTTCGACGAGTTCAACTACGGGGCGCTCCACCGCAAAGCCAGGAAGGATGGACACTACGGCAAGCTCGGCGTCGTGGAATCAATAAAACTCTTTCCTTCTCACAACCGTATTGCATTTCGTTACAGAATGGGCAACAAGCTTGGCAAGATTGTGCAAAGGATTGAGGTCCTTGTCCGTGAGATGAATGATTTTCGGTTCACATACCACCCTCAACCACGGCAAGTGTCCCAGGAATGGAGGCAGAAGGATCATAACACCCAAGACCCTATGAATATTGCTCAAAAATCAAGAAGCAAAGATATTGAGAACATTGTTGCAAGATTGCTTGGTCAAGCTAGCAACGCAGAGCTCGCAGTTGTTCCCATCGTTGGAATGGGGGGCCTGGGCAAGACTACCTTAGCTCAGCTTGTTTACAATGACCCTCAGGTTCAGAAGCATTTCCAGTTGAGGCTCTGGGTGTGTGTGTCTGACAACTTTGATGTGGATTCCCTGGCTACAAGTATAGTTGAAGCAGCAGCTACCAACAAGAAGGATGATAGCAAATCATCACAGGATCGCCTTCAAAAAGAAGTGAACCAAACAGCTACCTACGATACGAGAAGGATGGTAGCAAATCACCACTGGATCGTCTTCAAAAGGTGTTCAGCGGACAGAGATACCTCCTTGTATTGGATGACGTCTGGAAAACTGGGATCAACTTCTTTGATAAGGCCCGCCTTCAAAATGGTGGTATTGGTAGTGCAGTGCTGAGAACAACTCGTGATGAACGAGTGGCTCAAGCAATGGGTACAGTTGAAGCCTACAACCTCACAGCTTTGGAGAAAAGCTTCATAGAGGAAATTATCAAGACAAGAGCATTTGGTGCTCAAAAGGAGGGAAAGCCTGAGCTACTTGGGATGGTTGTTGAGATTGCGGATATATGTAAGGGCTCTCCATTAGCTGCAACGGCACTGCGTACCAAGACTAGCGTGGAAGAATGGAGGGCTGTGTCAACAAAAAGCATCATCTCTGATGAGGAGACCGGAATTTTACCGATACTCAAGCTCAGCTACAACGACTTACCAGCACGCATGAAGCAGTGCTTTGCGTTCTGTGCTGTGTTTCCCAAGGATTACGAGATTGATGTCGACAAGATGATCCAATTATGGATGGCAAATGGATATATCCCAGAGCAAAAAGAAGTTCGTCCTGAAACCACTGGGCAACAGATATTCAAGGAGCTGGCCTCAAGGTCATTCTTTCAGGATGCGAAGGATGTCCCAGATGACACATATGATAAAAGCATGCACTTTTCCCCAGTATGTAAAAGCATACATGGGTATTGTTCTAGAATGACATGTAAAATCCATGATCTCATGCATGATGTTGCACAGTCTGTTATGCAAAAGGAATGTGTCACTATAGCTGAGAGACCTAGTCAAACGGAGTTGTTTCCAAGTACTGCTCGCCATTTGTTTTTGACATGCAAAGATCAAGAAACTCTTTTGAATGATTCTCTGAAGAAAACGTTTCCAGCTATCCAAACACTGCTATGTCATGGAAGTAGAGTATATGGTTCGTTGCAGCATCCATCAAAGTATAGCTCAGTGCGAGCACTACGACTCTGTCAAAATCAGAGTACATTCCTACTGAAACCAAAGCACTTGCGTCACCTGAGGTATCTTGACCTCTCAGACAGTATGATCAGAGCACTTCCTGAAGATATAAGCATTCTATACAGCCTGCAAACCTTGAACCTTTCTGGCTGTTATTGTCTTCGTCAACTTCCAAGGCAAATGAAGTACATGAATGACCTCCGTCACCTCTACACCGATCGATGCAACTCGTTAAAGTGCATGCCGCCGGACCTCAGCCAACTCACATGTTTTGTAGTGGGTGCTGACTCGGATTGCAGTAATCTTGGAGAGCTGCAGAATTTAAACCTGTGTGGTCGACTAGAGCTATGTAAGCTAGAAAATGTGATAGGAGCAGATGCAAAAGTGGCAAACCTCGGAAATAAGAAGGAACTCAGAGAGCTGACCTTAAGATGGACAAGGCGTGAGGAGGAGCAACAACATAATGATTATATGGTGCTGGAGCTTCTAGAACCTCATGATGGGCTGCAGGCTCTAACGATAAGGGGCTACCAAGGCACCACTTTTCCGGAGTGGATGGGTAAGCTGCGAAAAGTGGTTCAGCTCCGTTTGTTTGATTGCAACGATCCCCAGAAGCTACCTCCACTGTGCCAGCTGCAAGAACTACAAGTTCTTTCTTTGGATGGGTTGAAAAAATTAAAATTCTTATTCAGCGGTGATAAATACTTTACATTTACAAAACTGAAGGAGCTTGAGCTAGAAGATCTGCCGGATTTTGAGAAATGGTTGGAAATAAATGGACGGCAAAGAGAACAGATAATGTTTCCTCAACTTGAGAAGCTGTCAATCAAGAAGTGCAAAAAGCTAACGGCATTACCGGAAGCACCACTGCTGCTTGGAGACCACACGAGTTCCAATTCGGCATTTCCAGAGTTAAAGGAAATCTGTCTAGATGATTTAGATAGTTTAAAGAGCTGGGGGATGACGGAAGGAACGACGGATGGTGAACATTCCTCCTTCCCTAACCTTGAGGTTGCTAGTATTAAAAAATGCCCTGAGCTAACAAGTTTTCCTCAAGCACCGAAGCTCAGTTCATTACGAATAAGTAGTGGCAACCAACAGATTTATCTATGGGCAGCTAGATATTTGCCTTCATTGTCCAATTTGAAATTGGAATACGATGGTGGGGAAATAGAACTGCCGGCTGATCTGGTGGACCATAAATCCCCTCTGTCGATTATGAGTTTTGATGGCTGCAACTTCTTCTTCCGCTCAAGTGCGCTAGCGCTATGGAAATGTTTTGTACAACTCCAAGAATTGATTATTTTTAGCTGTGATGGGCTCGTCCACTGGCCAGAGAAAAGAGTTCCAAAGCTTGGTATCCTTGAGGACATTAATTATTAGGGGGTGCAGCAAACTGATTGGATACGCGCAACCTCCTGACCAATCAAAATCAGAAAGGAGTCAACTCCTGCCACGTCTCGAGTCTCTAGAAATAAAATTATGTGAAAGTTTGGTGGAGATCTTCGACGTGGCCGCGTCTCTCAAAAGAATGAATATTTGGTATTGCCCAAAGCTTGAGTTGAAATTTCGGAAGCAGACTGAACAGCTGGAACAATCTGCCGTAATTCAACCAGGCACTGACATCATGCCCTCCACAGCTGTACCAATGCTGTCGCCATCAGCCACGGAGCTTTTCCTTACATGCCTGGAATCCCTAGAACTACTTAGCTGTAATAGCATTTCAGAGCTTCTTAATCTTCCCTCGACCCTCACGTACATCTCCATTTGGGAGTGCCTATCAGGCCAGCTGGATGCCCTACAAGATCTAGAAATTGATGGCTGTAAGACGTTGAGATCACTGGAATCTTGCTCAGGGGAGCTTCCATCATTGAAATCCCTGTACCTTTCCGATTGCGATTGCCTGGCATCCATACCAAATGGGCCTAAATCATACACATCCCTTCAATCCCTTACCATTCAAAATTGCCGTGGTATAAAGTTGCTCCCTACACGCCTACAACAACGACTCAATGACCTTGAGAAGAAAGATATAGACGCTCGTATTGAAGGTACCTTCCAACAAACTCATGCATCCATTTGCTTTTGCTCCTTCAGTTCATAAATATATATCATTTTAACTTTTAAATTTTTGTTTATAAATACATATCATTCTACAATTCTGAGATAAGTTTTTTACCTTCTTTCCTTTGCATACCCATGCCTATTTCTAAGGTCATACTACTAGATGGAGGAGGATATTATGGTCTTTTATACACATGCCTTAGTTGTTATACAAAATCCTATAATAACACCTATTTAGGAATGGTGGGAGTATTATGTATTTTTTAAAATTATTTAAAAAGAGAAAAGAACTGAGCCTAGTGCAATGCAACCAAGCAAACTAGTGTCCCATATGAATTTGTATAGAGTATGCCTTCTGATTTGGCACAAATTTTCATGTTGCAAAACCATTTGTCGATTCGGTGGTAAGAAATAAAGTTTTGATTTGCTCAGAGATAGGAGCCTTTTGGTCCTTACACTCGGGGCCTTGGCAATTTTAGTACCTAAACTATTCTGTTTAATCATTGTGGTCCATCAATTTCACCCCTAGTCGAAAAGAAGCCCTTAGTGTAGTTGACACAAATACTCAGTAGGTTTAACAAAACCCGATCGAACGGGCTGGAGCCCAACTCCAAAAGTTAGGTTCCAAAATGTACCAGTCCAAAGCTAGATGAGTTGTTTAATTATCTTGCACCTTCCTTACATAAATAATGGTTTTGTTTGAACTCCCATGGACAATGTGCCATACATTAGAAGATTCTCTAGTTAATTCTCCTGTATTATACATTGATTTGCACATATAAATTCTAACATCCATTTATGATTCAGGGCCTAGGCTATCAAAACTGAAGACTTGGAAATATGCCATTCGTAGAGGCTGCTGAGGTAGAAATAGCAGACTGAAGCCCTGAGCAAAGTTTTCACCAAGGTTTGTAATATCAACGAGTTTCTGAATCCTGTCATTTTGTAGATTGGTTTCAGATGCTCCTCGTGCTGACGACATGTGCCTTCAATGTAGGATTATTGTTTCCAGACTTGCAAATGGTGGATTGTTGTGACTTGGAGTAGAATGTACTACTTAACCTTCATCTTCACTACAACGTCATTTGATCGATTTTTTCAATTGCCAGAGCTAGTAAGAGGAAGATGCTGAAAAGCCTCGAGTTGCAACGGAAACAAGTAACTGAACAATTGAACAGATAGAGAAACATACTGCACTGATTTTCTTCCCTTTTTCTTTTCAAGTATGTTGTGTTTAAATTTGTTTGTGCTCCCGTATGAGAGAAAGATGCCTAGCTAGCACTATCTGGTGACACAATGTCCACATGAGAACTGAGCGGCGTCACCTCACCTGTCCACATTCAGCTACAATAACACACGCGCTCACCGGTAATAAAAATGGGTACACAAATGTGCACGTTCAACATGAATTGCTTTCCTAGCGTGTGCAGGGAATGCGCACATATGTGTGCATGTGAGTTATTTGCGTCTGCCTTGTACCCCTTTAAAAAAAAGTTGTCACTATGGTATTTTGCTCCTTTTCATAACACATTTGGATTCACCACAAACTTAATCTATCATTGATAAACATCTGACCTTACTTTAGAGAAACTGGATGCATTTATTATTAATAAGAAGTTCAACCAAAATTGTCGTTTGATAAGTAGACTTATGAGGGTAACATAATATCCGACCATTTCCGCCTAACTCACACCTTAGTGTTTTATGTAGAACCTTATTATTATTATAGAAACCAAGCCTCTAGTGAAGATACAATTATTTCCTCCGGTAGTAAGGACTGAGAAGTGAAACAAATCACGGGCATCCCAGTGAACAAACCAATAACGACTCAAAGTGGCACTAGAAGTCTAGAACAAATCGATAGAATCAAAATTGCCATCAAGAAGAATTGTAAACCATTATATCCTCGATGAAGAACAAGTGCTATGTTTTTTCCTGATAGCAGAGTACGATATGCAAAATAAGACACAATCTGTTGGAGTTTTGACATGTGCAACCAGCAAGTAGGGAAAAGGTGCAAGACAAACTAGATACCGAGATTAGGACTGGTTATTTTGATAGATGTGCACCTAGTAGGAGACGAAAAGAACAAACCCAAATGATTAAGCACAGCAGACAACAAATATATAGCCACCACAAGAACGAGCATCTACTACCAGACTGCATACAACATTTTACAAAAAATTCTAATAGCCTTCTGAGTTCAGACCTCTATGCTCCTGATTCATTTACAAAGCAATCGTTTTGATTCAAGCATCATATCAACATGGAAAAATGATAAAATTTGGGATAGTCGTCATTTTACCCGTCACCAGTCCAACATATAAAATTTCAAGTTCACATTTAATTTGTGCTTGGAGATATACGAAAGAGCAATTCCTGATATACAGTGAACCTTTAGGGCACGTACAACAGTCCAGACGGCTGTTGTCTATATGAGTTGCCATGTCACATGCAGACGGCAATACAGACAATATGTACAGTGGGCTGTCTATTTAGCTGTCTGTAAAGTGTTTAATGCATATAAAGCATACATGATCGAGCATACATTTAGATCTATATGTACCATTTTGTTGCTTCTTCAATACAAATGATATCAAACATACATAAATAAGATGAACATGAATACAAATATGCATCTGTGCCAATTGGGCCAAATCTGCCAGGCAGACTTGCTGCAACTTTGTGCGAGATGCATCATGCTAGCCAGGCTAGACTTGCCCATCTCGCACATACAGAGTTGCCCATCTCGCACATGCAAGATTTCACACATACAAAGTTGCCTGGCAGATTTGCTGCAAGATGCGCAAAATGTTTTGAAATGGATATTATTCTCTCTTTGATTAGAGATTACTTCTATATGAAAAAAGATACAGAGTTTGGAAAAAAGAACAGAACGGTGAAGTGGCAGAGTAATGCACTTTCTTATATATTCTATCGGTTCCCTTACAGATTCCCTGGAACTAACAAAGAGTACTGCAGTAATATTACTGTAACATTTCTTTGCAAAAGGCAGAGCAGTAGCTGCAGCATATGTCCACCTCCAGACTCCTTGTGAATAAACTCAAGCATGATATGGCTGAGTAAAAGAATGTTGGAGACATTAGGTTAACCCCTCCAGTACTAGTGAGTGTCAAAATAGCAAGATAAATGTAAGTAAACACTAACAGCTAGATCTTTCAGCAAATAAGTTTCAATAAAATACCTACTTAGTCATTTTCAGGAAATAACCTCTTCCTGAAACACTTCAAGGCAGCAACATATTCAGCCTTTTCATCATCAGACATTCCCCTTGTGTCTCGTGAGAGGAGGCTGTTATAAGCTTCCATTGTCTTGGATTCTTTCTCATGCATTTTGGCCTCTTTATTCTCCTTTGCTGCAAGATGGGCAAGTCTAGCGGATTCAAGCTTCTCAGCCGACAACTTTTGTTGCAATTCTAGTACCTTCATGCGATTTTCATTAGCTTCGGATTGAATTTTGGAGAATCTATCAAGCTGGTCAACATCAATTGCAGATTCCTTCAACTTGCCTTCATCACCATTATCTTTTGAAATTTCCTTCGAGTTGACTCTAGCAGCATATGCAGCCTTTTTAGCTGCCTTTTGTCCCATTGGACGCGGTTTTTCCACATCATCTCTAGGTTCTGAATTTTCTTGCATTTCCTCTTTTTGATCCGATGACTTCTTTTACGTGCATTCTTGAGCATATTGTTGTATGTTATCCACTTTGCCTCATTTCGGACAAGATACCATACATCCATCAACACAAAATGTCCTAGCTTCAACTGTTTGTTGTCATCCTCATAGAACTTGTGGGCCTTGTCGATCCACATTTGATCCGAATGACCGCTAGTATATATTCTTCGAGCCTTCAGCCAAGCGCAATGGAAAAGGTCAGTCATCTTATTAACCTTGTGCCACCGGTCCTTGGCTTGCTTTGGATTCCTTCTCCTATGTGTTGGGGTCGTCATGTTATATTTCTCAGCAACATCGCCCCAATACTGTTCGTTCCTCTTATCAGCCCCATCGATTGAGTCCAACGAATTCTCCAACCAAGAGCTCATCAGCCTTACGTCTTCTTCTTGTGTCCATAGGATTCGCTTCTCAGTCCTAATGCCTTCATCCCCGTTGTCCACTTCAATGGGATCATGGTTTGAATGTGCGGTGGGTGTCTGCACAAGCGGCGGCGAAAGATCTGCAGCATCCACAGATCGTGCCACCTTGAATGGTGCACAAACAGAAGTCCCACCAACAAAGTGAAAATTCTGTGACACTTGCGGCTGCTTATTAAACATGCTCAAAAATCCACCAGGGGGATGTGGGTTGTTGTCCCTGCAAAAATAGAAGAAGAAATGAAAACACAAAGCAGCACACTACTAAAGAAAAAATAGATGCTAACTGATAACTAATACAAACAGAAAAGGTAGTTTTGAAATTGCAACTAGGTGCGCAGAACACATCTCCCAGCCTCCCAATAACTAAAGGTTAAACAACTTCACAATCACAAGCTTTTGGCCATACAAAAAATCAGGCATGCCATGGTTAAGCCGTAGTAACAATTTGGGTTGGTATCTGAAGCCGTCCATCTCTGTTCCTTTTGATACCGGCTGATATTCCAACTTAGTACCAATCAATGAATCAAATAAAGTATTAAAAACCAATAGTAAGAAAAACTTGAATAATGCTACAAGTTTCTAGCGAACCCCACAGTGCACAAACCCTCTGCTCATGTCTTGCGAAGAAACATCATCATAACCGAAGCAGCAGAGAAATAACTAAAGCCCCTGATGAGCATTGTTGCTTGTGGAAGAATTGTCCCAAGATCAGAAATGTTCTGTCACGGACGTTGTTACGAATATGGGCTTTGGGCCTTGGAAGCCCACTCGGCTGGAGAAGAGGCAATACAAAGGGCAAAGCAAACAACGCAGGAAGGAGATCGAAGAAAAATCACGTTGGCCTCGGCTCTCCCTTTCTCTGGTTCTTCCCCAAACTTCAGTTCTCCTGCTCCGATCCCTGCTTCTTCCCGATCTAATTCTTCTCCTTAGAACCGATATGAAATTCTCCCAATTTGTAACTCCGGATACCTTACATCTTGTGTTTGGATTGTCAATTTAGCACTTGGTTGTGGTTTATCTATGAGGATCGAGTGAGGATTGTGACATTTGGTATCAGAGTGGGTTCATCTTCACCACCGCCGCCGCTCGTCTCCTGCTGGGCGTTTTGTCATCTTCACCGAGCCAACCTCAGATTCAGTCGGTCGTGTACCGTCGGGCGCCGTGTTCTCCGGTCGCCCTCGCGCCT
This sequence comes from Guadua angustifolia, assembly GCA_036346375.1. NCBI lineage: Eukaryota > Viridiplantae > Streptophyta > Magnoliopsida > Poales > Poaceae > Guadua > Guadua angustifolia. The sequence continues at coordinate 48,549,572 of CM070520.1, read as the reverse complement.
GAGTCCGTGATCGTGAAGTCCGCTGCGCCGTCGGTCTTCGTCGCGTGGCTGCTCGTCTTCTGCGCGCCTGCCGGATACCGCGCCGCGTCAACGGCCACGAACTCGCTGCCGTCGCTGGGCCAGCGCACCTGCAACCTGGGAAGTTTCCAATCTGCTGTGCCGTCGCTTTGTCTTCATCGCGCAACGTGCCGTCCACCCGGATCCGCGTCGTCCGTCGCTTCATGATCTGCGCCGGACCGTCGGCTCAACTTCCTCGAGCGCCACATCTCGCCTGTGTCGTCCGCCCGTCGGCGGCACATTCGCCGGCGTCACCAGCCTTCGGCGCCTTGCCTTGCGCCGTCCACCTTTCGGGCCCGTGACCCTGCGCCGTCTGCCGAGTCTTCTGCATTGTTTGGACCGTCGGCCGCCCGAGCACCTCGTCGTCGACCAGCCCGCAGCGCTCCTCGCCCCCACACGGCTGCTCCAACGAAGGACTAGAAGGCATCATCCACGGTAGCGACCACATTGTCACACCGCTTCCAAGCGCAACCAAGGTGTTCGACGAAATGGCAACTCAGGAGATGCAGTGCGTGACATCTTCTAGATTCCTCCGCATCTACATTCATCATCCGCTCTACCCTGGGCTAGTGACTGAGGAGACACTTCGTCGAGTTTTTGGCCGATGGGGACCGGTGGATGGGGTGCATGTACAGGAAGGTGGGGATGGCATTGTGGCTCTCGTCAGGTTTCCATCTTGGTATGAGGCAGCGCGAGCTCGTGAAGTCTGCCATGGTCGATGCATTTGGGACAACTGTTGTTGGATGAACATTCAGCACGAACAGCAGTTGCCCATCGAAGCAGTGGGAAAAACAATATTATCTGCTGGCGCTTTAATGAATAGTGGAAACGTGTCACATCAGCAGGAACTGGAGGAAGAGAAGACGGTACTGACCAGAGGCTCAGGTGAACTAAATGACAAGCTCAAGTAGGCAGAAGAGGAGCTGATTAGATTGCAGAACCGTGAGAGCTCCCTCCGTGCAGAACAAACTATAATTAATTCAAATTTCGCTGAAACTACAAGTAGTTTGTGTGATATTACAGATATGTTGCAGTCACCTCTCATTGAGCACCAAGCTAGTTCTGCGCCTGACACCGAACCACCTGGCAAGTGCGAGAAAACAAAACCTGAAGAAGATCCTCAGATGAATGAAGCGGCAAGAAAACCTGACAAAGATGGATTCCCTGATTGTTCCGGTAATATGGAGCTACTTATCCTTAGTGATAGCAGTCAGTCATCTAGCGATTACCATGAGACCAAAGAAAAGAAACACATGAAGAAGGATAACTCCATGGTTGATGTGGTTCAGCCTCTAGGAGATCGGCAGCATGTAAAGCAAATGGTTGGTCAGCAAGCACCACCTGGTGCGCCAGGAAGGGTAATACTTTGTGGAGATTTCAACTCTACACCCAAGAGCCCGCTGTACAATTTTATATTGGAGCAAAAGTTGAATTTGTCTGGGCTCGCAAGAAATACTCTATCAGGGCAGCAAACTAGTAGTTCACAAGGGCTATATACTGGTTCTAACATATCTCGATTCCATCCACCTTTGCACATGACCAATAGTAGAGAGGGAAGCACAACTCCTCTAAACGATCGCAAGCCTCAGACTGAAGCAAGAAATTTGGTGGGAAATTCTTTCTTTGCTGCTAGAGAACCTGTTTTGACTGATACTGCTTCTGAATCTTGCCTTAACTCTGAATCAAGTACAAGTTATGGCAGCAAGATGCCTTGTTCTGTCTCTACTAATGTTGATAGGCAAGGATTATTCAGTTGTGTGGAAGGACTTGCAAATAATGTCTCTAGTTCTGATGCTGAAGCCCATGCCAGCACAACTGAAGGTGAAGAAGGTACCGCCGTTGACAATTCCAGCGAAGGATGTTTTGGAGGGATCAAAATTGAATATGCAGAAGTACCCGATGAAACAGACTTTTCGTCTGCTCCAACCACGGTGAATAATGAGATCCTTCAATCAGATTCAAGTAAAATAGTTGATAGCAGTCACCTGCTTTTGTCTTATGAATCATCTGGGCTTAAAGATTCTGTTGAAGAGTTAGTAGGTGGTAGCAAGGGTTCAAATGCCCAGGGAGACTTGCCTGATGATGTGATGTCTGACGAGGTTACATGTGCACACGTGCAACTTGAGAAGGAACGGAAGAATATAGAGCAATCTTTATCTGACATAGTGGATGTTCAGATGAAGGAAATCCAGGATACAATACGCTGTGTTGAGCAGAAGGAGCTGGTGATGGAGAAAGAGCGGCCGCAGCTCCATTATTTAAGGGAATTGCTTTTCGCCGATCAACTGGCAGTTGTTCAGCATCAACGCAGGCCCCCAACTGTAACCACCGAGAGCAAGGACGACGAGAAGCCTATCTGGATGAGGAAGCCAGAGGAAATCACCAAAGAGACGTATGCTGCCTTCATCATGGACAACTGTGATGAGTTGATCCCAGAGTGGCTTGAATTTGTCAAGGGTATTGTTGACTCTGAGGACCTTCCTCTCAACATTGCCCGTGAGACGCTTCAGCAGAACAAGATTCTCAAGGATTACGTGACAAGGATGAAGGAGAGCCAGAGCTTCATCTACATTGTTCACCAATGGGTTGATCAAGTTGGAAGCAGAAGTCTGTACTTGCAATTGCCATGGGATCCTGGTGGTGACTATATGTACGATCTATGGTTGGCTATCATCGGCTTGGGGACAAGCCGACATTCAAGGAGGGAGGAATGTCACGGACGTTGTTACGAATATGGGCTTTGGGCCTTGGAAGCCCACTCAGCTGGAGAAGAGGCAATACAAAAGGGCAAAGCAAACAACGCAGGAAGGAGATCGAAGAAAAATCACGTTGGCCTCAGCTCTCCCCTTTCTCTGGTTCTTCCCCAAACTTCAGTTCTCCCGTTCCCAGTCCCCTGTTTCTTCCCAGTCTAATTCTTCTCCTTAGAACTGATATGAAATTCTCCCAATTTGTAACTCCAGATACCTTACAACTTGTGTTTGGATTGTCAATTTAGCACTTGGTTGTGGTTTATCTGTGAGGATCGAGTGAGGATTGTGACATGTTCTTGTCGGAAAACAATCATATATTCCTGGCCGGATTTTTCTAAAGCAAGCAAGCACATGGCAGGAAAGCCAGGATATCAGCACCTCGACCATGCCTTATCAAGATAAAGACACTGCAAATACTAAAGAAAGTTGCAACGTCCTCGCATACTTTTGTGGCTTTGGTAGATTCAGTTGTATGCACTTCGAAAGCTATTGTGCATATGTAGTCCCAACATCCTGCTACCAAACTACAACCCTGACTCAATGGAATAATTATATAACCATTCTTGGAAGAAAGTTGAATAAGACAGCCTTAAATCCTTACAATGCCTATAGCATTCTTAAAAGAAAGTTGAATAACACAGTCAACTGAACTTAGATAGAAAGTTCGTATAGAACAAAAAGATATGAGAAGCCATTCAAATTTCAGAGCAACAGAGGTGTTTCCCTAATTATTCAGGTTAATGAAAATGCAGAAACCAAGTAAAACTAAAAATGACAACAAAAACTAGACTATTTACATCTTATACTCTGCAAACACCAACATGCTTTCCAGTGCATGTACTAGCTAGCTCAGTCACATGCCAAAGATGCTCAGTCACAGGTAAATCACATTTGATGTAGGAGATGGATTACAGAGCAGAAGTAAGAAATGGACTTAAGTTCAGGTTGTATTCTTCATTTACTTGCTAAAGTCGTATTCAATTGCTTTGTATAATATCAACACTATCTCAATCAATATTTTCAGAAAATACCAAGACACGAACCCATTAACTAGGATTATGTTCTAATACTCCAACCATTTCATAGAAATATTACCAGCGATGGAGTTCACGCAACCAATATTTCTCATATCTATTTCAGCCAATTTGGGAAGGAAGTGGTTACCATGCTGCCGGATCGGAAGATAGAGGAAGCATCCATGGATGAGGCATCGGCGACGCTGGTGACAAGCTGGCGATGGAGTTCAGGCCCATCCAGTCCACCGGCGCCACCGCATCTGTCTGCTCCACCGGCATCGCAGCGCCTCTCCGCTCCGCTGCCGCAGCCGCCGTAGTGCCCTCCGCTCGGCCGCCGCCGCCCTCCGCTTCGCAGCTGCCACTGCGTGCCCTTTGTTTCGCCGCCTCGGCGCCCTCCGTTATTGCCACCGCGTCCCTCGCTCCGCCGCCTCCACGCCGTGCGCATCACGGGCGCTGGTCGGATCTTGCGATTCGTCCTCCATCTCAACCAGTTGGATCTTGCGGCTGTACTACAGTGGGGGAAGAGATGGAGAACGGCGGAGGGGAAGGATGGGCCGGACTTGAGAACGGAGAAAATGTTGACGTGGAGAACTTGAGGACTTGAGGACTTGAGAACGGACTTGAGAATGGAGAACGGCGGAGGGGAAGGATAAGGGCTGGATTTGGCGCGCACGAAGAAAATGTTGCCGCCATTTTTTCGCGCGCCCGCCGCACCGAATCCGCGGAAGCCGTCGCCGGGAGATAAATCATCGTACAACGGTGGAGAATGGGCGTCGCTACGCCTGGGAGCACGAGCGGCTGCCGTCGCCTCGCGAGAAGACGGTTCTCTTCTCTCTGCTCATTTAATTGTGTCCACGTAGGACTAAAATACTGATGTGGCACTATATAGACAGCAGCTGTCTAACTGTTGTACATGCTTTTATGCTCCACAATGCCACATTGGTTTCGCTAGACAGCCAACTATTTTTCATTGTGTAGGAGGCGCCAGCTAGAAACTTAATCCAATTTTTTAATACTAAACTTTAATGTAAATTATTTTAAGACAATAGTCATATAGTAAATTTAACTCCAAGATTCAAGCAGTACCAGAACATTTACAAGTCTCAACAAGTAAGCTGTTACAAGCGCAATTTAACTTTGAGAAAAATTATTTACATAACATATGACACAAGATATTGCCAACGTAAAAGCATAGTAGATATATTAAATCAGATCAATGCATCATGTTAAACCTACATAATTAATATATAAGATATGTCATTTTTCATTAAGCAAATAAACACCTTTATGAGCTGTTTCAAGATGCATTAGATGAAATTTTCCCTTTTCTCCTGACTGAGATCCACAACTAGTGGCGTCATTTTCCCATTTAACATGGATAGTTCCAGTGTTTAATTTCTCTAATTAATATCGTTGTTCCTAGAGAGCATCTCGAAACAATGCTAAAAGTAGTGCCATTCAAATAATGCCAATGACCTACATGGTTGCAATAACTTGATACAAAATGTGATTGTGTATAAACAGTGCTTCATTTGAACCACATGCCTTGCCACACATAGCCTGTGTAACACACAATCATGAAAGGTGGGAGGTTTCTCGGTTGTAGGCTTGTGCCCAAGTGGAACTATGGTGAGGAAGACAGCACGGCAGACGGTGTTGAAGGCTGAGAAGACAATGTAGGTGAGATAGGAAGAATAGGTGAGGAAATACATTTATTTCTGGCTTAATCCCAATTATACGATTAGATGCCTTTTTGTAGAAGCCTTTGACCAACTTCCTAATCACCTAGGACTCTTAACTAGAAAAACAACCAGAATAGATACACAATCGAACTCTATCCTTAAAAACTCATCTCTGATTCTGATTACAAACTCCCTAACAAGAATCTATCTCTAACAACTCCTGAACTCGGGCACTGGCTGGACCCTGCCGCATGATCCCATGCCTAACTCCCTTCTACCGAAACTGCTGCTGATGACTCATGCAACTGCTACTGATCTCCTCGTTCCATGCAAATTCCCCCTGCTGACAACTCTAAATACCATACCAGATGACTGCTGCTAACAAAATCAAAACACATCATTTAACTCCTTTTTTCCTCAACATATGTGAGGAATTTGAAACTTTTCATTTTCAACCAATACATTTCAAACATTTACTTCTAATTATTTTGAGAGCTTTCTCATTAGCTGCTTTAGGACACATAAGCAAACATAGTACAAAAGAAGCAAGCAGAATTCCAATATTTAACTTAAAAAAGGAATAGCATGTAACTTACATACGGATGGACTTTAAGCAATCTGGATAGTGATTTTTTCAGGAGTTATGCCATAGGTATTCAAGATCTTCAAAAATTTGTGAACCCATTCATGAAACTTTACGTATCTGACTTTGACTATTTTAAGGTGCTCAGATTGAAGCAGTTCTTCCACTGGATAGCAACTTTCTTCCATTTTCACCATATGTTCATGTTCCTATAACAGAGAAAAATACGTTACAAATTGAAGCATGTCCTTCGTACAAAATGTTTATATTACAAATTGAAGCTTGACCTTCATACAAAATAAAGCATATCCTTAATTATACAACTAAGTTATGATCCGACCTTCGTTATGATCGCGGCGTATGTATGTAGCTCCCTTTATGTCTTCCATGAGACTTAGGTCGATGTTCTCACCAAAAGGAGGAAGCTCATCGAATTGGTTATAGTCTTCCTCGTCGACTACATTCTCAACTCCCACAATCCTTATTTTTTATTGAAAAACCACATGGTGTTCCTTGTCAGCCGGATCCTTTACAAAGAAAATTTGTGTAACGTCATTAGCAAGTACGAATGGTTCTTCTCTGTATTCGACATATTTAAAGTCCACGGTAGTGATACTGTACTTTTCGATGTTCACGCCCCTAGGTAGCCTGACCCACTGGCACCGAAAGAGGGGGACCTTTAAAGGCTCATAGTTAAGCTCCCAAATCTCTTCTATGAATCCGTAGTACGTCTGCATATTGCCATTGCTGTCATAGGCATCTATATGGACCCCGCTGTTCTGGTTGGTGCTCTTGTTATCTTGTGCTCTCGTATAAAATGTATATTGTGAGACCCGTTCGATTTAACAGAACCTCTATGTGATTCTTGTGTTATTCCTGGATCGAGAGCTAGCACTCACATGTTTACAACAATTGGAAATCACAACCATACATTAATCAATTAAGCGAAAGCGAATATACAAATAATTATTACATCTCAGAGAATAAATGGCAGCAAAGGAAACAATAACCCGTAGTTTGCCCAACCGACCCCGCAGGCAACTGACCAGGCATAAACTCCAGATAGAAATACCGCGGCAAAAGGATCCCGCAACCTACGATGAACAACTTCGAAGCTCCGCTTACTAAACCACCTACAATATAATTAGGCAAGGGTGAGTACTTTACGTACTCAGCAAGACTTGAGCAACACCTATCATATATGCAGGCCATTTCAAATGAGGCTACTACAGTTCATTTGCATAAAGCGAATTTGCATTTGTAAATCAAGTTATTTGCAAACGGAATTTAAAAGAGCAAGTTTAATTGATAGCAAGTAAATAAAGCATAATAAACACTCACCGTCCCCCATAACGTGAGTCCGAAACGATCATCGCCATCGCATGGCATATATCCAGTTCTTTGCCAACACATGGCACAACAGCTGATACCAATACTTGCCAACACATGGTATAGTATTGGGTCATCTGTGGGGTAAGCTAACTTGTAAAATAAACCCTTTTGGAAATAATAAACATTTAACTCGTGCAAGTTCACCAAGACACCCATGACCGCGGGTACGGCTAATTAATTAGATTTAAACTCTGCAGAGGTGTACAACTTTACCCACAAGGAATGATCAACCTTTTTGCGAGAACATTTCGACACACGTCTCCAATAGAACAGTGTGCCTGCCAGGCGATCATACATAGTCGTTACAATACTTAGACATGGCTTTGACCCAGCCCGGGACGTTAACCCCCGCCGTAGAACTAGAAACACACACCCAAGCCGTGGATCCACTTTCACACACCCAACACAACGTTTCTAAACACGGCAGGGCGTACACCGTTGCATTAGCAAGTAGAAACCCGTCGAGCACCAAGCGGAATCTGTGCAAGCTCCGCCTACCAATGATCAAAGCCAAGTCTAAATACATAACAAGCTATGGCTACCCCATCCTCACCCTTGTGGTTGCACGGTTTTTCTTGGATCATACAACACGATGTTCGGTCCTTAGTTGCGACACGGGCGACACTTCACCCTACACTACGTGCAATTACTTCTGCACAACCGGCTATTGCCAAATAATCGCCCGCATCAAAGCATAGTTTTCCTTTGGGTTTTTCAATCAAAGTACCCACCACCAACAGTGACATTTTCAATGTTTCCCGAAACAATTATTGAGTTGATCATGTACATCATTTATTCTAAAGCATGGCTAAGCAGGTTAAATATGTTCGCATTTACCCAAAATGACATTAGCAATGTCTATCCTCAATCTATGGTTGTCACAGTTCGCATATTCATAATCCTCAAAGGAGATTCACGAGACAACAGGTATAACTACCAATCCACAAAATAGCAATTTACATAAAATAAACGCATGCATAAAACGATTTGATGCACAAAAGGAATATAAAATACTGGGATCAATATGGTCAAAGGATGCTTGCCTTGCTTAATTATGGCTTACGGCGAGGACGAGGGTTGTGGCGACAACGATGAAGACGAAGCTAGAGACGTCGGGTCTACACGTCGAACTCGAAATAACCGATTGCAAATACAAACTGGCAAAGAAAGAACAGAAGAAGATAAATAGAAAAGCGAATAAAAACTTTGCACAAGATTCAGGGTTGACTTCTTATGAATTATTTGATTATATTTTTCGAATTCAAGATGCTAAAATTGGTTAGATTAATAGAATTAATCATTAGATGCAAGTTTTTATTGATTTACTATTCATAATATGAGTTTCTGCAACTTTATCACTTATGGGTTTTGCTCCATTAGGATTTGGATTCAAAGCAAAACGAAATGGGAATATTTTCTTAGATTACGATAGATCATATCTTACAGATCAATTCTAGACTATTCTTTACTAATTCATATTTAGATGAGCTACTATGCGAGTTAATGAATAGGCCTAACTGATCATGACGGACTATGAATGGATTTGTTCCTTATCGCTAATTGATTTCGCTTAGAATTTGTTTTACTCAAGTTACATCTAGTGATTTAGGTTACTGATAACATTTCCATGCCATTTGAGGAGGTTCTGCTACAAACAATTTCACAATTAAGGTCCAGTTGTTCTTTCTAACGAATTCACAAATGTGATTATTTAGGGTTATTTAGCCTACAAGATTAATATGAAAACGTTAGCAAATTGGGATTATCTTTTCATACCAGGGTAGACTATACTTTAAAGAACATTGCTAAACTAGTTCCATAAGTTTTAGGATTTTGGGCGAGACTATAATCTTATCGCTAAAATGGTTCATGCTATACTTAAAGACTACACTATTCAAAATCGGCAAGAAAGGGGAAATGACATATTAACGATTAAGAGTTTTAAACTATTTGGATTTGTATGCAAAACATGATGGAATATGGTTATTTCTTCATAACAAGACGATTTACACTTTGTATAACAATCCTAAGCTATTTCCATAAATTTTAGGCTTTGGCTGGTACATTATATTCGTTGTTGAAAAGGCTTAAGCGGTATTGTAAAGTTGATGTTATTCGGAATCGGCAGGAAATGAAACTAAAGGCTAATCACTTAAGGGTTTTGATCTAATGAGATTAATAGGAAAACCTTAATGGAATAAGATTCTTTTTATAGATTATGGTAGTATAAACTTTCTACAGTGTTACTAAACTGATTTTACTGATTTTAGCATTTGGATGGGTTGTTTTATCTATTGTTGAAATAGACTAAATGATCACATTTGAAATCTTAAATCGGCCAAGTTTCATTTTGAGTTTCTAACTACACCATACATGATCTTTGATTCATTTTTCAGACATGAACAGAATACCATCCTAGAAATGTTATAATGTCGGTTTTGCATTATTTCAACTTCAATTGCAATAGATTATCTAATTACTTATTGTTTTAATTAACATTTTCTTCTATTAAAAGAATACCAATTAAGTCCGATTCTAAGTATTTTTGCACACATGGATTCTTGCTGTTTCCAGGAACCTAATACAAATTACATTATCATTTTGTGAGCCCTTAAGCTATTATTTTGCTAATGGCCATAGTATGGTTAATTAATGACTATGAAGCAAATACGTTGAATTGAGTTCAACATTAGATGATTTTCCATATTTGGGTTTATTATGATTCCAGGACACATATAAACTAATTTAATGATTTTAGAATTTATATTTTCATATACACAATAATGATCATAATAGTGTGTTCTTCTCATTTTAAATTTAACTAATTATCCTGTTACTTAAAGATTGAATATTTTGTATATTTGAATACACCCTGATCCTAAAATCCCATTTATACTGATTTCATCTCTTCATGGTTATTATACACAAATTCTCATTAACATCCATATTAACATCCTAATCAAAGTTCAACATAAATAATTATTCTACAGATCAAAAACTAAATATTTTTACATATTTATATTCTTTGTAATTTTAGATGATTATACAAGTTTGTTTTACTGGGATTGAATTAATATTTCAAAAGATGTTTAAAGATCAATTGTCAGCTAGTTCAAAATGGCTAAGAAATCAAAATACGTTTTGTCATTACAGAAAGCGTCTTTGACTCGGGTCTTCTTCAACCTCAGCTCGTGGCTCCTGCGCAGAGACCGAAACAGAGGATTCTAGGGCTGGCCGGCGAGGGGTCTTCCGGCGACTTTCCGGCGACGGCGACGGCACCAGGAGGGAGAGCTCGACGAGGTGAGTCCGGGGATGAAGTCGATTCGCTGGAAGAGACACCGGAGCAGCGCGCAGCAGAGCTTGGGCGGCGGAAATGGCGAGAGTTTCCGAGAGAAAACAACGGCATTAGGGATTGAATCGATGGCTTTGTAAGCATCATAGGATCACAGGGAGTCCATTCTTGGGGCTTACCTGGAAGGAGAAACTCCGAGGGGCTCTACCCACGGCGGCCGGACTCGGGGAAGAAGGCACAGCGACGGCAGCCAATTTTCGCATGAAGAGCTCAGGATTTTCTTGAGGGCTTTTAATCAGTGGTGTATGGGGATGCTTCGGCTCCACCTGAATCGGAAATGGTTGTCTCTCTTGCGCGGATTTCCCCCTCACGCTCAAGCAACAGGGGCCTCGACAATGGCGGCTTCGGGGGCGAGTTCTGGGCGTCTCAGGCTGAGGAAAGGGAAGGAGAGGTGAGGGAATGAGGGAGAGGCTCACTGCGAATGCTGGGGTGAGGTTTGTAGCCAAGGATTTGCAGCGAGGAAGTGGAATTCGGTCAGAGCTTCGGGAGTAGTCGCTAGTGGAGCGAACTGGGTGGAGTGAACGGAGGATGAAGGAAGAGTCTGGAAGCAGGGTCCCTGGGTCCTTTGTCAGTGACTGGAGTTCTTCATTGCGCCAACGGAACGGAACGGCAACGAGTGGCCCACGCGTCGGTGGCAATTCGAATTTCTGATTTCATTGTGATTTTTCTTTTGAGATCAATTGAAGTGTAGTATTTTTGAAACTTTGTTTTTCAAAAGAATTTAACTTTGGAATGCTTATATAAAATTTTCAATTCCATTTGTGATTCCATTATTTTATGTGAATTCCGACAATGCATTTATTTGGATTTAAAAGATATCTTTTCATTTTACTCCTTCAATATGTTATGCATAAAATCCCAATTGGTAGCTAAAACAATTTAATTGAATGATCAGGGTTCTCGTGGCAATTTTCTAAACTTTTACTTTTTATATTTTTGCCTTTTCCTCTTTTCCATTCTTTAGATTTTTCATGCGAAGAATAAATCCGAGGAAATCCAAATAGAGTTCAATAATGCCAAGAAACTCAGAAATAAATATTTTCAAATTTAAAATATTTATTTTTACTTAATTGCATTTTTCGGGATGTTACATATTTCCATTGATGTCGTATCCTTCAAATGTGAAAATTGTATATGATGGTCCCTTAACCAACGCTCTCAATTGAGCGCACTCTGTCTGCGTATGCATCATGTGTCTAAGCAACCAATCTCTAAAGTTATCTCTGTGCTCTCTCACGATCCAAACCTTAGATTTACATGGGTTTTTTCTTCGTAGCATGTTCTTGTGCATGTTGACATACGGGGCCGCTACAACTGATTGGTGTAGAACTATAAAACGTGCTTGCGTGAATGAAGCATGATCATTTGTACGGATCGATTTTTGACCTAGTGTCCCTTTCCCTTATAGCCTCCCTTCATGGCGAGATACGAGCACACCAATCGGTTTGAGATCTATGTAATCGATGCAGAACTCGATGACCTCCTCGGTTCCCCAACCTTCGGCAATGCACCCTTTCGGCCGATGTCGATTACGAACATATTTCTTCACAACCCCCATGAACCTCTCGAAAGGGCACATCTGATGTAGAAACACAGGGCCAAGAAACTGTATCTCTTTCACAATATGAACAATGAGATGGACCATAATATCAAAGAAGGATGAAGGTAAGCACATCTCAAGCCGGCATAGAGTGTGGATCATGTCTTGCTGCAGCTTATCCAGTTTCAATGGGTCGATGACCTTCTGTGAAATCGCGTTGAAGAATGAACACAACTTTATAATTGGGTCTCGCACTTTCTCTAGCAGAACACCTCTAATTGCAATAGGAAGCATCTGTGTCATCATCACGTGGTAATCATGAGACTTCATACCAACTAATTTCAAGTCTTTCATTGAGACTAGCCTATTTATGTTGGCAGAATAACTAGACGGAACTTTGACTCTGTGCAAGCACTCACACACACTAATTTTCTCAATCTTACTTAAAGTGTAGCAAGCTACGGGAAGGTACTTTTTTCCTTGACCCAGGTCTTCATGATGTAGCTCTTTCCTGAGTTTTATATCTTTCAAATCCATCTGTGCGTTGAGTGTATCTTTTGTTTTGCCAGGTATGTCTAGTACAATACCAAGCAAGCTGTCACACACGTTCTTCTCTATATGCATGACATCGATCGCATGTCGAACATCCAGGTGATGCCAATAAGGTAGGTCCATAAATACTGATCTCTTTTCCCACAAAGGAGCTGTATCACTGGAACTCGGGACTGATGTACTTCCGGCTCCCTTTCCATGGATAATTTTAATATCCTTTACGGCCGCAAATATCTTTTTGCCGTTGCGATGTTTCGGAGCTGAAGCAGTCTCCTTTGTACCGTCAAAATCTCTCTTGTTGTTGCGATACAGGTGGTCCTTGTGAAGGAACCTACGATGCCGCATGTAACACATTTTTCGACAGTATTTCAGCCACGGGCTCCCTGTATCACCCATGCAATGCACGCATCCATTGAATCCTTTTATAGTCTGGCCCGAAAGATTGCCAAGAGCAGGCTAATCATTAATGGTTACGAACAACAACGCGCGTAGTATAAAGTTCTCTCTTTTGTACTCATCCCATACCCATACACCGTCGTTCCACAATACCAGAAGATCTTCAACCAGTGGTTTGAGGAACACATCAATATCGTTGCCAGGTTGCTTCGGCCTTTGGATCAGTAACGGCATCATAATGTACTTTCGCTTCATGCAAAGCCAAGGAGGAAGGTTGTACATATATAAAGTCACCGGCCAAGTGCTATGACGACTACTCATGTTGCCGAAAAGATTCATCCCATCCGTACTGAGTCTGAACCTTATATTCCTCATATCATATGCAAAGTGTTTCTTGTATTTTCTATCGATATTCCTCCACTGTGCGGAGTCAACAAAGTGTCTAAGCATTCCATCCTTTTTACGCTCCTCAGCGTGCCATCGCAGCAATTGAGCATGCCTTTTGTTCACAAACAGGCACTTCAGACGGGGGATTATAGGGAAATACCACACCACCTTGGTCGGAGGTCTTTTCTTCTTACGCTGCCCCTCGATATCGTCATCGCCGCGCTTATACCGAGATGCCTTGCAAACGGGACACGCATCCAAATTTGCAAACTCATTGCGATACAATATGCAATCGTTTGGACATGCGTGTATTTTCTGCACTTCCAGTCCCAACAAGCAAATAGCTCGCTGGCACGTGCGTGGTTGCTGGCAACACGTTACCCTCTGGAAGGACATCTTTGAAGAAACCTAACAGCTCTGTGAAACTCTTATCGGCCAACCATTGCTTACCTTCAATGCAGCAGTAAGCACAACATGCGACTTTTGAACTCCTCTTTGCAGCCTGGGTACAAGGGTGTTGTAGAATCCTCTACCATACGCTGAAACTTCTGAAAATCCCTTTCACTTGTGAGGTCCTCCTCCCCATCATGCAACATCTGTTCTAGATCATCTTCATGGTTATCGATGAACGTCTCTTCATGGGTGTCGACGAACGTATTTTCAACCGCGGTCGAGTCGTTGTCTTCATCATCATCAATCAGATGCCCTTCACGTACAATCTCATCTTCACCGTGCTCGATTGACAGTATAAGCGGGGCTTGAAACCCCTTCGAAGCAAGTGTGCATGGATCGCCTCAAGGTTTGAAAATTGCTTCTCATTCTTGCAATCGATGCACAGGCAACAAATATAGTCCATCAGCTTATTTGACTTATACGCCGCAGCAAGGCGAAAACTAGTCACACCGTTAAAGTACTCTCTATCGCGACGGTCCGCTTCATACATCCATCTTCGGTCCATCTACAAATATTTATAACAAATAAAATCTTAGTAAATCAATAAGTGCTCACAAATTGTTTTGTACATTTAATTTGTTATGTAGTGCTAATTAATCTAGAAATTTTCATTACTTATAAATCTATATCCAAATCTCGATTGTAAAATCAATTAAATAATTGCTATTAGTTATATATAATGGTCCATCCAGCAAATTTACATTACTTACAGAAGTATTAAATTAACATACACGAAATAAAGAAACAATTTTAAGTAATTAGATTAAACAATAGTTAATTATGAAGTGCTACCACATTTAAATTCAATCAACGTATTAAATGCAATCACTAATTTAGTCCTCTAAATACTTAAATTCAACATACATCATAATCTCACCAATCATTATACATATAAA